>BKCP01005128.1:607412-631595 GCA_008636005.1 Striga asiatica
ATTTTGCTTGCAGATCAGGCTGGGTCTCTCGAACGGAAATGGAGATGGACTCGCCTAACACTGCCATGGTTGCCGTCCCCTTCCTCACATCAATAACAGTTCCGGTTGTCGCCATGAAAGGTCGCCCGAGGAGGATGGCGTGTTGTTTTCCTTTGTCTTCCACGTTCCCCACATCGAGCACTACGAAGTCCACGGGAACTATCAACTTTCCTACTCGTACGAGCACATCCTCCACAATCCCTTCTGGTCGACGGTATGAGCGATCGGCTAGCTGCAGGCGCATGCCGGTGGGCTTCAAGTTTCCTAGCCCGAGTCGGTGGTAAACTGCAAGTGGCATGAGGTTGATGCTCGCTCCTAGGTCAAGCAACCCTGATGTCTCTTCCCCATTCCCAAAGGCCATAGAAATCACGAAGCCTCCGGGATCCTTCTCTTTTTTCGGCAAGTTCTGTTGGAAGACACTTGCAGCTTCACACACGAGCACTTCTTCACCGTTTTCGAGTTTCTGCTTATTTGCTGCCACTTCCTTGAAAAATCTTGCGTAAGCCGGTATCTTCTTCAACACATCGGGAGGAGATAAGTCTACATTGGCCTTAGCTAACATCGCATGAAGGTCCCGAATCATGGTGCGGTCCTTCTCCTCTAACAGTCGGCTCGGGAATGGGATTTTCGGTCTGTAGGGGTTCGGAGATCTATGCAAAGTCGGCTCAGTAGGTGATATCTTCGGAGCCTTATCTTGGCCCTTATTATCGTCCATGATCACCGTCACAGATTTTGCGTGTTCCGGTTGGCTCGGTAGCTTCCCTTTATCCAGTTCCGACTCGATGCTCCCTACCCGTGTGGCTAGCTGGCCCACTTGTGTCTCAAGACGCTTAATGGAGGCGTCATGATTTGTGACAAAATTGAGGATTTTGTCCAGCTTGTCGTCTGTGCTCGACTGGGTTGGTCCGGTTTCTGGTGCTGGCAGCCTTAGCATCCCCCTAGGTTGCTGCTGCTGAGGGACAAACTTGGTTTGAGGTGGTTGCTGATAGTGATTGTTGAACCAAGAAAAATTAGGGTGGTTTCGCCACCTAGGTTGTATGTGTTCGAGTAGGGGTCATTTCCGGGATGGTTTTGGTACCCCTGCATTGCATTCACCTCGGTAGTTTGGCTTCCATAGCCTGGCTCGACAGCTGATGGGCACACCTCAGAGCTGTGCCCCTGTACTCCACATGCTCCACAAACACTCACGGCCATAGCCTGTATTGGCGAGGAACTTCGAGCATTTAGTAGCCGCATCTGCTCCGTGAGCTCGGCTAACTGCTGGGCCATAGCATTATTACTTGAGCCAACCTCATTCACTGTGGACCGCTTCCCTCTGATACTCTTCTGAGACGAGTTGGCGCTCATCGTCTCGTAGATTGCAATCATTTCTTCAGCTGTTTTGCCCCCAATATCCCCTCCAGCTGCGTTGTCCACCATGTACTGCAAATTCTGATGAAGGGAGTCGTAGAAACAATTCGCTAACAGCCCAGGGAGAGGTTATGGTGAGGGCATTGCCTCTGTAGATCCTTGAAACGTTCCCAGGCCTCGTGAAGAGGCTCGTTTGGCAGCTGAGCGAAAAAGACTATCTGAGATCGGACATCTTGGGTCTTTTGATGGGAATAGTACTTCCCAACGAATTTAGCATAGACCTCGGCCCAAGTTGTTAGAGAATCTGGGGCAAGAGTCATGAACCAAGCCTTGGCCCCATCCTTCAAGGTTTCTGGAAAACACCGCATTTTGAGCTGGTCTTCGGTTAGCCCGTGTAGTGGGAACGTCTGGAGGACGTTGTAGAACTCCCGAAGAAAGTGAAGCGGATCTTCGTCCCGTGAAAGGATGGGAGCTGATTGTAGTGGACCATCTTCAGCTCATAGTTTCGGGCGTTTTGCTCCAGCCGGATACAGGAAGTGATCGCCCCGATCATGGGTTGGGACAAATCTCAGAGGATGCTACGAGGCGGTTGTTGATCAGCCATGTCTGAGTTACTCCCCTCGGATGACTTGGGGGAAAGCTCCTTTTCTGTGTGTGATTTGAGGGTCAGCTCTTCTATCAGCTCTCTCAAGCTCTCGTTAACCGACTTGTTGATTGGGGATAATATAAGTCTACTCCTGGTACGCATACACGCAAGCAACAAACAGGTTACGAGCACCAATAGTAAAGAAAATAAAATAAAATAAGAAAAAGAAACACCGAAAACAAGAAAAACATAAAACCAAAAAGAAACACGAAAAATAAGGTGAATAAGCGCACAAAATATGTCCTAAACCCTCCCCGGCAACGGCGCCAATTTGTTGTAAATATTTTTTTCCGGAGTAGAATCGAAAGATTCGAACACCGGGTCGTGTCTCACGAGGAAGGTTAGCCGGAATAATATGCACGTTTATTCAAGCATACAAAAGAAAATAAAATTCCTAAACATTCTGATTCAGATGAGTTGGTTTGATTATTAACTACGAAAAAGATTTCAAATACGGTAAATAGAAATAGCAAGCAACGACGAAGAACAAGTAGGATTTAAGGAGCTAAGGAGTCGGGGATATCCGTTTTGGTTCGAAAATGTAATTGTCAAGCAAGAGATTGTTCAATTAAGTGATTTGATTAATCGACACGTTCAAGCACTCATTCTCAATAACTTTTCGTAACAAGAGAACAAACTAGAACGGTAAATTAACAATTCATTAACTTCTAGGCAATACAGTTACGAACAAGCCTAGTTCATACGAGCCTATTTCGACTGACTCCTCCCCTTTCGGTTCTAAGAGTCGATTAAAGTGGACTAGAAAGTGTTTAGTCAACTAGTCCGTATAGAATAACCAACATCAAGCAAGAATAAATCGAACTCAATCGTAAACAATTGGGGATTGAAGTGTCACCCTTCAACAGTTCTAAATACTCGAGCCCGACAATTGAAAAACCCTAGAAAAAGATCAACTCGTATGAAATTGAACAATCCTGAGCCCGACAATCACAAACGATATCAAAACGTCAATCCCCTATCCCTAGCATATGAATTTAGCCGATCATAATTGAATCATCAACACAAATAATCATATCAATCAAAGAATCCATAATCAATAATCAAATGAAGAGAAACCCTTACAATTGATAAAACTCCAAGGTTGAATCTGATAAACAAGCTTAAATCCAAAACAAGGAAGAAATCGAATTGCAAATCCGAGTTCGACGTTGAAAATTATGAAGGAAAGATGAAAAACGAGTAAAAGAAACGGGCGTAGGGTTTTCTGGTCGTGGGAAAATGAGAGATTTGAAATATTAAAGTCCAAAACTTATATCTTTTTTAGAGCATATTTATTATTTATTTTATCCATTTTATAATACAATTTTATGCCATATATATACATAAATGTGTGATATATTAAAAATTATATATTTCGTCTGAGGTGTTAAGATAAACACCTCATGATGAAGCTCATGTTTGTCTAAATAAAGGAATCATCCCAGCTTCACTCATTTAATAAACGAACAAAAATGTGAGCTTGAGCTCGTTTCATTTAATAAACAAATTCAATTAGTTTTTCATCTTAGCTCATTTAAATATATAAACAAGATGAGCTTATACTTTCATTGGTCAAATCGAATTTGTTCACAAACAATTCATTTTCGAAACAGTTGCAGTCCCCCCAAAGAAAAATCTCTGGATCCGCCCTGTCAATACATGCATGTCGATAAGTGTGTGATCACTGGTAGAATCAAATTTGTCGATATAATTTTTACCGGTGGATTAACACTCTCATTGGATTAACACTCTCATACTGATGTATGTGTAGTCAGCTTTAGAGTCAAAGTTGCCTTAATAATTTCTTACAATTGGATGTCAACAAACGAATATCAATGTGTGTGATCAACGGTAGTCAACTTTGACGCTATAACTTTTGACCACTGTACCAACACTGGGTAAAATCACCTATAGAGTCAAGTTTACAGTTGTAAATGCCACTTTAACTTTGTTTTGATAAAGTGAAATTAGTGAACCTCTAACAAGAAACGACAAAGTGTATTAAGGTGAAAGCGAACCCATATATTACTCGTGATTTGATTAGGCCAATACATATATTACAACCCCCAAACATATAGGTTCCTATGTAAGATATGATTAAAAAGGAGTCCTCTTTTATTGACTTAGGGCATCCACATTCATAAATTTTTTTCCCATTCATTCAATGAAAAAGTTACACTCTCTCTCGTCCACATCATCTTCTCTCTCCATTTAAACACACACCCACATCACTACACATTCATTTAAATACAAATATGGGGCCCATCCATTCATTCAATATAAAAATGAGCAATTGCTAAATTTTTTGTGTAGGAGAAGTGTTAAATTTTTTGTGTAGGAAAAGTGTAAAAATGAAGTGTATTTATAGGAAAAAAATGAGGATAAAAAATATAAACAAAAAAAGAAAAAAACGCAGCTTAAAAATAAAAAAGAGGCTCAAGAGCCGTTAACAAAAAATAAAAAAAAGAAGTTGGAAAAAAATAAATAAAAAAAGCTCAAAATGAGCCGTTGAGAAAACAACAAAAAAAGCAGCAAAAAAAAAAATAAAAAAAAAATTAAATAAGGCTCAAAAGAGCCGTTAAGGGGATTGAATGGCAGATCTGGGCCCACAAATAAATGAACACCTGCATTGGTTGAATGAGGCATCTCTCATTTAAATGATCCAAATTAATGGATTGATGTGGATGCCCTAATAAATAAATAGAATGTACATCTGGATTTTCCCATGAGATGTGCAATTTGATTTGAGAAAAACATTATGACATATCAAATTGGAAATAAATGGAATGTGTTGTAAATATTAATTTGTGGACATTATCTAGATATTGTCTTTGTAGGTATGGGCCAAGAGCCCATTAGGTCTTTAATTATGTACACTGTATTCCCTTATATATAGGGCTAAGTGAATGAATAAGATGAGGGGTTTTAGCGACGCATCTCTTCTCTCTTACTAGTGCGTGGTCCGTGTGATGTACGGGAAAATAATATTACGATTGTATTATAAATTAAATATATAAATAATAATCATGATTTATCCATTGTTTTTAAATTAAACCGGGTTGGACACAGTCCGACCGAATGGACCGAGAACCGGTTTATAACCAGTCTAATTCGCTTGAATAAAATATTTGCTCTCGAATCCGTCAACACCAGTCGGTTAGACTGGTAGGATCAATGCGATTTAGAGATTTATAAATTATTTATCAATTAGTTTAAATATTTGAATTTATAAATTGTTTGGATATCTAAGTAACATATTTTATTTAATTTTATTACAAAAAATACTATATATATGTATATATATATATAAATATATATATTAAAATTCATATAACTTAAAATCTGAACAAACCACAAATGATTTAATAAAATAGCTTGATCGTTTCGATGACGGTCCAGTTCTGAAAACATTATATTTACTGTGCATTAATAAATATTATAATGAAATATTATTTAATTCACATAAATATTTGATAAAAATATATGTAAATATTCATAAATCATTAAACATGTTGTCATAAAAGTATTGTTAATACGATTATTTGAAGTTTGGACTACATCACCTTCGCGTAATAAAATATTTTTAATATAAAATTTATATTTAAGTTCAATAATCGACTTGGTGTGGTCGAACTGATACATAATTTAGTCACCTGTGACCAACCAAGTTGTGCCAAGTTTTTTGACTATTTTAATAAGAGAAATGTTATAGGTACATAATAGTGTATATAGAGGTGTACATAACACTCACATTAAGTGGGTCCTACCAAAAATAAAAATTAAATGGACCCCACTCCATGTGAGTGTTATGTACACCTCTATGTACATTTGTTATGTACTTGTAGTATTTTTCTTTTAAATATCACCTAAAAGTAATTCAATCAACATGTGCAGTACCTTAATTCAATCACTCCGAAGAAATTTTCTTATTTTCTTTAAATATATTTAATTTTATGAAATAAAAATATTTTATGATTCATATAATAAATGTCTACACCAAATGACAATATATTAAGACTATAAATTATATATCTAAAGAGGAATTAATTATTTTTATTTTATGCATATTAATAAAAAATAAACATAGTAATTTTTAAAAAATTAAGATTAATTGATCGATTATGCAATTTAAAGAATATATTAGCGTTCAATATTTTTTTAAAGGCATAAATATAAAGACTGAGAATCTAAAACTTTTGTTATATTTTGAATTGAGATTTTATAAATATAGAGACCGAGATTTTAATGTTGTTCGTTGTTTTCAAATAAAAAAATATAAATAAAAACATACACACTCAATAAATCTTAACCGGATTTTTTAAATAATAAATAAACTTAAGCCCGAAATTTAAAGTAGTATTTAATGTTATATGATTTTTAAAGAAAAAAAAAAGAAAAATAATAAAACTTACTATTTATAGGCTGCATTAAATTATGACATATTTTTTTGCTATATATATGTGTGTGTTGATTGTACTATTCATCTGTAAGACTTTATCCAGCAAATATAAATTACATGCTCGTATACATTAATAACGTGTTTATATTGTTTTTGTTCATATTGATAGTATAAACATACATATTAGACAGTTCTTTGCATCATAAAAATTGTCTATTCTACTATATTCATATGAATCAATCTGATGTATATATTTTGATAACGTGTTTAATAATATGTGGAATAAATTTCTCAAACATATTTGAATGCATTGTTCATATATAACATGAAAATGTATCATTTTTGTTAAAGTATACCAAATTGATGAGATTTGCTTTCACTTTTATGTTTTGTTTTCAAGTTCTTCCATCAACTGTTACTATGAAATTCAATTAACTTGTGATTTAGTTTATTTCCTAAATTACAAAACAAAATAGTACTTTTAGAAATAGTTTGATCATGCATTAAATTAAGTGAAACGATTGTTACAGTTATCATATTTTACAAAAACGTTCGGCAAAATAAATAAACAATGTTTATAGTTCTCATATTCTACAAAAACACGAGTCATGTATAAAATTGAGTTAAACTATTTACTTGGAAGTGAATTGTCATCTACTTGCATTCTAGATAATATTGTTCCTGGGATGAGTTTTCTCGATCTGCTTTATTTGTAGAACGACATTTCTTCCTGTTTGTGTTCTTGTTTCTTGCACACAATGGGGTATCATCTTTTGAATTACAACTCTTGTCTGCAGTCCATTGCATTGTGTTATATGTCTCCTTCTCTCGATTTGTTGTTGTTCAACATAAATTAAAAAATTGATTAGAAACATGGTGAGGATTGAATATTAAATAGAGAGAAACTCAAATATAAAGGTTTAACCTAGAGTTGCAGGCAGTGCATTGTAGAATTTGACTTATAGAGCTATAATATATATGTTGAAATATTAATTCTTACTGGTTTGAAAAAAGATCTTTATATATTTATATGTCACATAAGATCTTAGTTGATTATCATGTATATCTCGTAATCTTATTTATATAAAAAATAGGAGGTCTTTCGATTAAGAATTGTTTAGATAGATTAAAATAATTCATAGACTTATCTAGTTGTTGACTAAATCATATTTCACCGATATGTCAAATAGAAATACGTTATTTGTTCATATATGTGTGAATTGACGGTTTACTCTTTATAAACTGGATGCTGGCCGAATTAATGTTAGAAAAAGAAAAAAATAAATTCTGAATTGTGGCAAACAAATGATATGGCATTTTAAAATTTAAATTTAAATTTGAAATTGGACCAATTTTCTATGCAATCAGATAAATTTTGGAAACAAATATGAGACGGATTGTGAAGTTTTATGCCTTAGGATTTTTTGTTATAATAATACACCCAGATTTTTTGGGAGAAGTTGTATACATTCTGATATTATCTCAAACATAAAAATTAAAAATTGCTTCCAGATTTTTTGGAATAAAAAATAAAAGCCTTAGATCCCAGAATCTCTTCCCCGCTGCCTATGTTCAGTGCATATCCGTAAGCCAAAGGATTTTAAAGTTGTATATTATGGATAAATAAAATTCTCCAATTTTAGGCTTCATTTATTGCTGGCAGATGTAATGTTAAAATAAGAAGAATAAATTCCGAAAATGGCATGTAATAAATGTTGACTGAAAATTTTGACTTACTATTTTTGATAAATAGTAATTCTTATTATATATTATAGATTCTCTTCTACTGCTTTCTCTCTTTGTCTAAAATCTAAGTGAACGGCAGCGCCATCAAGACAAACGGGCAATCAAGGTAACAATCAAGAATTGTTGTATACCCTAAAAAAGAATCGTGTCTTTTCTGTAAAGTTAACATTTAAAATTTATTCAATATCTATTATGATATATTAGTTTTATCAATTTTACTCAATTAAGTTCCTTCTCTATATAGTGCGGGTGTTCTCAAAATTAATGTGTCAATATTTGTATTGTCGATTAAATGTCATCATATCACAAATTCGTATGTCAGTTTTATTAAATCCTTGATTATATAAGTTCATATTACAGCATAAATGGTGTTTGGGTGTAATGTGGATTTATCAATTGATAAACGTGGTTGCGAATCCCAATTCATAGGGGGCAAATTAAGAACTGTATGTGGGATTTTAGAAAATATTTACGAACTCATATGATATGATATTGCTTTGATATTTTTATTTATTGTGATGTGTTTGGTTTTACAATTCCAGCAAATTTTCTAGATTTATTTGACATCACAAATTATTTATATAAATTTCTAAATCTAGTATGTATATAAAAATCTGAAAGATGATAGATTAGATTATTTGAGTTATAAAATCTGTTTTAGTTATCTTTTGAGCATATATGGACTTGAAAATTTATATTCATGATCTTGGATGAGATGCATATATGTGGGTGAAAATTGACCATTATTGAATTATTATATGGTCGTTTGAAAATTATGGACTCAAGGATGTCGTGATTTGAAAAATTTGAAAAGTATTTCTCTCTAATGCTTTTAGTGCTACAAAAATTCATGTGATCTTATAAGTATGTCTATTGTGTATGAGAGGAAGATTATATACAAAAATTGTGGAAATATGGAATATATATAAATGATGCTACATAGCTCAATTTATGACACATCTTTATAATATGGTTGGATGAGATGATAGAATTGTGCAATTATAAAAATGATGGAGTATTATTTCAAGAATATCCATCTATCCAAATGTATAAGATTCAATTGAATACTAGTAGTCCCAGAAGGACACTAATATTAAATATTGATGGATAGAATGATTAAAACAATGCATCAATTGTCTATAAGATATCAATCAATATTTAATTTATCGATAGCTTGTAAGTTGACAATGGAGTTCTTAAGGATCTTTTAATAAGTTAACAATAATGTTTTATGTACTCCCCGAAGGATCAACACCGATGTAATTATCTCTCATAAATTCACAATAAAGTTTTGGTATACTTCCTGAAGGATCATCATCAATACAAGTATCGAAATAAAAGAATGATTACACTATGAGCAAGTCTTGATGACTAATTTTGAATTAAGATGCTATCAATATTTTATGATTTGTTATGAACAATTTGTATTCCTGAAGTAATACATGAGAATAATGAAATCCAACCAAATCAATACACATGGACACCATATATTAAGAATAGTGATATATAAGTAGTTTATTGAGATTGTATTAGTGCCAGAAGCACATATACAAAAGTATAATTTTTTACATGAGATATATGATAGAAGATTATCTCTATTCTATAAGACAATATGTTTCCTTGATTTATATGTCCTTATTTGCATATGAGCATCTCTTGTTTGATATGTATCATATTATTCTTCACGTTACTTGTTAAAATTGAAATTGGTAACACACGTATATGTCCAGTAGACATTATCCTCTAGATAATGACTACTTTCGATGATGAATGAGGAAAAATATTTATATCTTATTTAATGAAATCTCTCATACTTCAATTGTCGAACTCCTGAAGAGTTATAAAATAAAAATGCCCACATACTTTATCATTTTGTCCATGAATCTGAATACACATGAAGCATATGTGGATTAATTTTAACATGTGAATTATGTATGTTGTTTGGAATATATATGGTGAACCTATCAAAATATGCAATTACGTCATGAATTTAGTTTGGAAATTATAGTTGCATATTTTGTTTCGGTGTTTTATGCATTGAGTATGGACGTGAACCAAAGTAATTGAGCCTAGATCAATTTGAATTCTTGAACTTTAGTCTAATTGACTAATGAACCAACGAATGGTATGCAACATGTATAGTTATTTTCTAATTCTGTCATGAGTTGCAGAGTAAATATCATGTTGAATTTTATGCTTATAGATTTGAGTTTCCCTAAAGGATTAATGTATCACTAGTGAATTTGAATACCTTATTGACCTAGATTTGGTTATCCCTAAAGGATTGGTCATGTTGACTAGTATAATAATTGCATAAAAATTATCTAGCAAGTATCTTTGAAAGATTGATCTAGAAAATAATCTCGTTGATTTTTGGATAAATTTATGATATTTTGATTTTAAATCATCTCTGCATATTCTTAATGAAGCGATGTAACCAGATGTTACAAAGATTGAATCAATATACAAGTTTACTGAAATTATTTATGTTTGCTTGTATATTTGGTAAGATGCATATCATTGACTTATATTGTTGATAGCTACAATGATAAATTTATATGTAGTGCCCGAAGCACATGACCTTTTTTAAGAAAACAATACTAGTAGCTACAACAAAAGGCTCAAAACAAATTTCAATTGTAGTGCCTGAAGCATATCGTGTTCACTTGGAAATGAATTATTACACTTCGATGCCCAACATATATATTTGATAATTAGCATGAGCAGTTGGATCATATTGTGTAATTATTTATGATAATTTTCCCCTAAAATGCATGGAGAATCGAACATTTCACATCTGTAATTTATTATTATTTCATTATGCACCATTTTATATCACCACCAATTCGTACCTTTATGGGCCTATATTACAAACTAGGTATGCTATGATTTTTATACTCCGTCAAATTTTTAATACCTAGAGGCCATTATAGGGGATCAATTTATTATTTGGTACACCTTTTGCATAATATATGAAGATAATTTCATGGCATTAGAGGGAGATATGAGCATAAGTTTATTAATGCTGTAAAATATGTGAAATAATAATGTTTTCATTATTTGAAACCATGCAATAAAAATCCAACTTGAAGTTCATATTATATTTCTGTCAAGCGAAATCTATAGTTATAATGGAGTGACCAATTTGTGAATATATAGATGTACCACAAAGTAAGCAAATTCCCTAGGGAATGATTGACCCTTGATGCTAGAAGCATAAGGTGATATAAGGAATATGATGTATGAAAGTCCGCGGAATATGTATATTTAAGAATTAACACTCCTTTATAAAAAGCTCCTGAAGAGTTGGTCCAGTACATCTTGCACGTGCACAAAGCATTATAGTACTGGAAATGCGGAACAACCAAAATTAGATGTTACGGGAAATGATTATAAATATGGCTAGCAAATGGTTGAGAGAAGAATATAAATTGAATATCAATTGTCGACAACATACTTGCCTATGTGATTTCTTTACTATCTCAAATAATGATCTGGATCAAAATAATGAAAGTGCTAGAAGCACTTAGGTTGATTGAGGTAGAAAGAAAAATTGAGGCAGAGCTTTCACTCGCTACACGGTATATCCCAGGAGGATAGCATATCCCAGAAGGATAATGAATATTTATATGAAACATGTGATATGGTGGTGTAAATATAGTGAGATTATGGTCATGGGTTTATGCAGAGACCTAAATATTTATTTAGATAAGTTCTCTCATTATCAATGATTCCGCAAGTTAATATTAGTGGCAGCAACATTACCATGACTATTGAGTCATATGTGAAAGTCCTGGATGGACTCGAGTACCCGAGATGAAAGATAATTAAATAATATATAGTTTAATTATTTAAAGTTGTTAGTAAGATGTGATACAACCAACTAAATTCTTCCTGAAGAAGTAAAGTACGAAATTCAAGGTAGAACCTTGTGTATAATGATGATATACAAAATGATCATCTCGGTCAAATAGATTATGTGGTGAACATTATGTAAAAGATTAAATAAGTTAGCTTATGCTTTTAGAATGTGACTCTTGGTTAAATACCAAAGAGTATTATCTCGACTTGTAGATCGAGCATCTCCTAAAAGGAATAATTTTTTACCTAACCAATCTACCTGAATCTCTTTTTAGAGATGTAAAATTATAACACCAATGAGTGTCAAATATTTTGAATTTGACAAAGATTTATAAAGATCCAAAGAAACTAATGAGGATATTATAGGACCTGAAGTTCCAATGGACTTGAAGTCGACCTGACGTTTATTTACTAAGCGCAATTGTGCTGAACTTTTATCACGCAAACTGCATCAGGCCTGATACTGCATTTGCGCTGAATTTGCTAGCAAGATTTGCTATTGCTGTTCTTAAAGAAATATCATGATAAATATGGAGAATATCTCATTATGCTTTCATGTATGTTGAGTTATCTTTGGATTTGATATATGATATTGGTGGATAAGGACATCCATTGTATGATTGATCCCCGAAGTATTGGGTCCTCGATTGGTTATGTATCTCTGAAATGATATTAACCTTTTATCACTTTTATTGAAATTTCCCCATAATTATCTGGAAGATAATATAGCTTGTGTTACACAAATAAATTATCGAAATACGTTTGATGATATCTTTGGATCTATATTAACTCCGGAAGAGCAACAGATGACGATTTTATGTTAGAAACTCTTACCTAGAGGGGGAGTAACATACAATTATGAATGTAACTAGAAAGGCATTCCCTTCAGGGGGAGGATAAATAAATCTCGATGATCGAGCCTGGAAGGCTAATTATAATTCTTAAAATGTTGGCCGGTGCTATACTCTATTTCCCTTGACTAAGTTTTTTTCCTATTGGGTTTTACTTAAAAAGGTTTTTAACGGGGCACCAAGTGTAAAATATAAATTTGCATATGTCATGTACTCTTTTCCTCGACTATTTTTTCCCACTGGGTTTTGTAGCTAGGTTTTTAACGAGGCATAGACATGATGCGGTAATGTCCAAGGGGGAGTGTTGTAAATATTAATTTGTGGACATTACCTAGATATAGGCTTTGTAGGTATGGGCCAGGAGTCCATTAGGCCTTTAGTCATGTACATTATATTCCCTTATACATAGGGCTCAAGTGAATGAATGAGATGAGGGCTTTTAACGACGTATCTCTTCTCTCTTATTCTCTTCTACTGCTTTCTCTCTTTGTCTATCTATCTTACACATCGATCTTACATATTAACAATTTATATTACAACAGAATGTACATTTGGATTTTCTAATGAGATGGACAATATGCAATTTGATTTGAGAAAAAACATTATTGTTGTAATATAGATTGTTAATATGTAAGATTCGATGTGTAAGATAGATAGACAAATAGAGAGAAAGTAGTATAAGAGAAGAAGAGAGAAAAGATACACCGTTCAAACTATCATCTTATTCATTCACTTGAGCCCTATATATATAGGAATACAATGTACATAATTAAAGACCTAATGGGCTCCTGGCCCATACCTACAAAGCTTATATCTAGGTAATGTCCACAAATTAATATTTACAATACTCCCCCTTGGACATTACCACATCATGTCAATGCCTCGTTAAAAATCTCGCTACAAAACCCTGTAGGAAAACGAAGTCGAGGAAAAGAGTACATGACATGTGCAAATTTATGTGTTACACTTGCTGCCTCGTTAAAAACCTTACTAAGTAAAACCCAATGGAAAAATCTTAGCTAAGGGAAAAAGAGTACAACATCGGCCAACAGGGCCTAATTTTCAGGATTACAATTAGCCTTCCGGGCTCGGTCTTCAGGATTTATTTATCGCTCCCCCTGAAGGAAAAACCTTTTTATTTACATTCATAATTGTATGTTGCTCCCCCTCAAGTTAAGAGTATCTATATAAAATCATCATTTGTTGCTCTTCCAGAGTTAATATAGATTCAAAAATATCATCAAATGTATTTCTATAATTTATTTGTGTAACACAAACTAAGTTATCTTCAAGATAAATATGGGAAAATTTCAATAACCAATGGTAAAGAGTTAATATCATTTGAGAGGTCTATACAATCGAGGACCCAGTACTTCGGGGATCAATTATACAATTGATGTCCTTATCCACTAATATCATATATCAAGTCCAAAGACAACTCAACATACATGAAAGCATAATGGGATATTCTCAATATTTCTCATGATAACTCTTTAAGAAGAGAAATAGTAAATCTTGCTAGCAAATTTATCGCAAATGCAGTATCAGGCCTGATGCAGTTTGCGTGATAAAAGTTCAACACAATTACGCTTGGTAAATAAACTTCAGGTCGTTTGTGGACTTCAAGTCCATTGGAACTTCAGGTCCTATAATATCCTCATTTGTTTCTTTGGATATTTATCTCTTTGTCAAATTCCAAATATTTGACACTCATTGGTGTTATAATTTTACATCTTTAAAAAGAGATTCAAGTAGATTTGTTGGGTCAAAAATATTCCTTCCAGGAGATGCTCGGTCTTCAAGTCGAGATAATACTCTTTGATATTTAACCAAGAGTTTCATTCAACTCCGTCTATAAGCATGAGTTAACTTATTTAATCTTTTATATAGTGTTCACCACATAATCTATTTGACCGCGATGATCACTTTGTATATTATCATTAATATATACAAGGTTCTACCTTGAATTTCTTACTTTACTTCTTCAGGAAGAATTTAATTGGTTGTACCACATCTTACCAACAACTTTAAATAATTAAAATATTTATTATTTAATTATCTTTCATCTCGGGTACTCGAGTCCATGCAGGACTTTCACATATGACTCAATAGTCATGGTAATATTGCTACCATAAATATTAACTTGCGGAATCATTGATAATGAGAGAGCTTATGTAAATAAATATTTGGGTCTCTGCATAAACTCATGAGCATAATCTCGCTATATTTACACCACCACATCACATGTTACATATAAATATTCATTATCCTTCTGGGATATGCTATCCTCTTGGGATATATCATGTAGCGAGTGAAAGCTCTGCCTCAATTTTTTTTTTTTTTTTTTGTTTTTTTTTTTTTTTTGGTACAAATAGAGGAGGCAAATGCCTAGGATCATTAGATAGTTGTATTCCGTGGGTGAGCAATGCCAAAAACGTCGTGCTGTAGCCACAGTTTAACTTCTAATGGTGGATCAAATAATCTCTAACAACCACTAGGGTAATTATGAGCTAGGGTCGCCAAACAGTCAGCCGCAAAGTTTGCTTCTCTATAACAATGAACCACTGTAGTCTCCCAATCTCGACTAAGTAATTCCTGGATGGCCCGAACCAAGCTTCCATGCACTCTAAGATTGGCCATTGAATCCCCAGTCGCTATTGTCACCACACTAGCATTATCGACTTCCACAATAATATTGCGGCTACCCAAGTCCCAAGCTAATAAAAGGCCTTGAAAAATAGGCCCCATAGTTCTGCTCCTGTGATAGAACAATACCCGATATTCATCGCAAAGCCCCCAAGCCAATGCCCTTCGGCATCACGTGCCAATCCTCCCGCACCCGGACGAGCTCAAATAGGATCCATCAGTGTTAATTTTAATTAACCCCTCTCTTGGAGCATGCCAGCTAATCAACTGGATGTCAGTCTCACTGCAAGTTCTCCCAAGTATCTCTCAGCAGAAACGGATAACTCGATCCCATGGACGAATGATTTAACCTCTCGAATTATATTAGATGCAACGAATTCCATGTCTGAAAAAATTGTATCATTTCTTCCCTTCCAAATTCGCCACACCGTTATTCCAAAAAAAATCTCCTATGTACCAACCTCAATAGCTAATCCATTTTGGAGATTCTGCATTAGCCATTCACGTAACTCCAATTGGAAAAAAATTGTTTGTTGATGAGCAGGGGTCAATCTTCGCCAAACCTTTTTTGCACCCAGACAGTCACGCAGGCAGTGCAAGATTGATTCATTGTATCGCCCACATAGTGAACAAGTCGATGACCCTGTGAGATGCCTCCGTCGCCGTTCAACATTAGTCAACATTTTTTCTTTGGCAGCAAGCCAAAGAAACTGGCGTACTCTTTGCGGACCGACCCATTTCCAAATAATTCTCCATAAGGCCCGTTCGCTCATCGGTGTTGTGGTAACTAACGATGAATAAGTTGATTTTGTTGTAAAGTGCCCATTCTCTGAAAGTCCCCAATACATAGTGTCAGGCTTAGCAATGCTTGTTGGCGGCAAGATAGAAGCTATTCTAAGCGACATTCCAGCCGGCACCAAATGGCTGAATAGATCCCATCTCCACCTACCAGAATCATCGACGTATTCACTAACTGTCCAGTCAATCTGATTATCCGTAATAGGGCCAAGCACAACGTTTATGAGAGGACAATAGCTATGTGTCCAATTATCACGCCAAAAACAAACAGTTGTGCTTCAGGAACTTTCATTCTTTTGATCCGGATCATTATTTGAGATAGTAAAGAAATCACATAGGCAAGTATGTTGTCGACAATTGATATTCAATTTATATTTTTCTCTCAACCATATATGCAACTTCATATTTACTAGTCATATTTAGAATCATTTCTCATAACATCTAATTTTCGCCGTTGCGCATTTCTAGTACTATAATGGCTTGATGCACAACTCTTCAGGAGTTTCTTATAAAGGAGTGTTAATTCTTGAATATACATTTTCTGCGGACTTTCATACATCATATTCATTATATCACCTTATGCTTTTAGCATTAAGGAGTCAATCATTCCCTACGGAATTTGCTTACTTTGTGGTACATTTTTATATATATACAAATTGGTCACTCCATTATTATTATAGATTTCTCTTGGCAGAAATATAGTATGAACTTCAAGTTCAATTTTTATTGCGTGGTTTCAAATAATGAAAATATTAATATTTCACGGTATTAATACACTTATGCTCATATCTCCCCCTAATGCCCTGAAATCAACTTCATATATTATGCAAAAAACGTATCAAATAATAAACTGATCCCCTATAATGGCCTCTAGGTATTAAAAATTCGACGGAGTATAAAAATCATATCATACCTAGCTTGTAATATAGGCCCATTAGGTAAGAATTGGTGGTGATATAAAATGGCGCATAATAAAATAATAATAAATTGTAGATGGGAAATGTTCGATTCTCCACGCATTTTAGGGGGAAATTATCATAAATAATTGCCCAATATGATCCAATTGCTCATGCTAATTATCAAATATATAAGTTGGACGTCGAAGTATAATAATTCATTTCTAAGTGAACACTATATGCTTCAGGCACTATAATTGAAATTTGGTTATGAGCCTTTTGTTGTAGCTACTAGTACTATTTTATAAAAAAAGTCATGTGCTTTGGGCACTATATATAAATTTATTATTGTAGCTATCAATAATATAAATCAATGATATGCATCTTATCAAATATACAAACAAACATAAATAATTTCAGAAAACTTGTATACTGATTCAATCTTTATAACATTCTGGTTATATCACTTTATTAAGAATATGCAGAGCTGATCTAATATCAAGAGATCATAAGTTTATCAAAAAAAAAAATAACGAGATTATTTTCCAGATCAATCTTTCAAAGATACTCACTAGATAGTTCTTATGCAATTATGATACTGGTCAATAGGACCTATCCTTCAGGGATAACCAAATCTAGGTCGGTATTCAATACTTTTAATTATATAATCCTTCAGGGAAACTCAAATCAGTAAGCATAAAATCCAACAGGATATTTGCTCTGCAATTCATGATAGGATTATCCCCTATAATGGCCTCTAGGTATTAAAAATTCGACGGAGTATAAAAATCGTATCATACCTAGCTTGTAATATAGGCCCATTAGGTAAGAATTGGTGGTGATATATAATGGCACATAATAAAATAATAATAAATTGTAGATGGGAAATGTTCGATTCTCCACGCATTTTAGGGGGAAATTATCATAAATAATTGTCCAATATGATCCAATTGCTCATGCTAATTATCAAATATATAAGTTGGACATCAAAGTATAATAATTCATTTCTAAGTGAACATTATATGCTTCAGGCACTATAATTGAAATTTGGTTATGAGCCTTTTGTTGTAGCTACTAGTACTATTTTATAAAAAAAGTCATGTGCTTTGGGCACTATATATAAATTTATTATTGTAGCTATCAATAATATAAATCAATGATATGCATCTTACCAAATATACAAACAAACATAAATAATTTCAGCAAACTTGTATACCGATTCAATCTTTATAACATTCTGGTTATATCACTTCATTAAGAATATGCAGAGCTGATCTAATATCAAAAGATCATAAATTTATCAAAAAAAAAAAAAATGAGATTATTTTCTAGATCAATCTTTCAAAGATACTCACTAGATAGTTCTTATGCAATTATGATACTGGTCAATAGGACCTATCCTTCAGGGATAACCAAATCTAGGTCGGTATTCAATACTTTTAATTATATAATCCTTCAGGGAAACTCAAATCAGTAAGCATAAAATCCAACAGGATATTTTCTCTGCAATTCATGATAGGATTAAAAAAAATAACTATGCAAGTTGCATACCATTCATTGGTTCATTAGTCAATTAGAATAACGTTCAAGATATTCAATTTGATTTAGGCTCAATAACTTTGGATCATGTCCATACTCAATGCATAAAACAACGAAACAAAATATTCAACTATAATTTCCAAACTAAATTCATATTGTAAATTGCATATTTTGATAGCTTCATCATATTTATTCCAAACAACACACACAATCACATGTTAAAATTAATCCACATATACTTCATGCGTATTTAGATTCATGTACAAAATTATAAAATATGTGGGCATTTTTATTTTATAACTCCTCAGGAGTATAACAATTGAAGTATGATAGATTTCATTATATAAGTTATATAATAATTTTCCTCTTTCACCATCGAAAATAATCCTTATCTTGAGGATAATGTCTGCTAGACATATCTTACGTGGGTTACCACTTTCAAATCTTA
Source organism: Striga asiatica (assembly GCA_008636005.1). Taxonomy (NCBI): domain Eukaryota; kingdom Viridiplantae; phylum Streptophyta; class Magnoliopsida; order Lamiales; family Orobanchaceae; genus Striga; species Striga asiatica. The sequence goes on from BKCP01005128.1 coordinate 626,632, forward strand.
ACATGTAATGTGAAGAATGATCTGATACATATCAAACAAGAGATGCTCATATACAAATAAGGACAATTAAATAAAGGAAATATATAATTTATAGAAGATAGATAATTTTCTATCATATATCTCATGTAAAAATTATGCTTTTGTACATGTGCTTCTGGCACTAATACAATCTCAATGAACTACTTTTATATCACTATTGTTAATATATTGTGTCCATGAGTATTGATTTGGTTGGGTTTCATTATTCTCATGTATTACTTCAAGATTGCAAAATGTTCATAACAAAGCATAAAATATTCCATAGCATCTTAATTCAAAATTAGTCATCGAGACTTACTCATAGTGTAATTATTCTTTTATTTCGATACTTGTATTGGTGTTGATCCTTCAGGGAGTATATCAAAATTTTATCCTAAATTATGGGAGATACTTACATCGGTGTTGATCATTCGGGGAGTATATAAAAACATTATTGTTAACTTATAGAAGATCCTTCGGGGAGTGTATAAGAACTTCATCGTCAACTTACCAGCAATTGATAAATGAAATATTGATTGACATCTTATAGAACTGTTGCATTGTTTTAATTATTCTATCCATCATTGTTTAATATTAGTCTCCTTCTGGGACGACTAGTATTAAATTGAATCTTATATATTTGGAAGATTGATTTTCTTTAAATAATACTTCACAATTTTCATAATTGCACAATTCTATCTTCTCATCCAACCATATTATAAAGATGACCATAAATTGAGCTAATGGTCTTCACTTTTATAAGTACAAGATAGAAATCTAAACACTAGTCACCCTAGCTAATGGATTTCAGGCCCAATAAGTATTTTAGTAACGTCCACATGAAAATATATATATAACAAATAAGACTGACTTAAATAATTTATGTGCTTAATTATCATAACACCAACAATACATTATAATGAAGCTCAGGATCAAATTAAACATGATTTACCTAAGGTGCACTTCAGATTACGAAGCAATTTAAGATGTGATATATTCAGATGTGATAATTTTGATGAAGCTCATGCTTACAAATTTTGAAGCTCATGCTTACAAAATTTTGATTTACCTAAGGTGCACTCAGGATCAAACAATACATTATAATGAAGCTCATGCTTACAAATTTTGATATATTCAGATGTGATAAAATTAATGAAAATGAAGCAAAGGAAAAAGTTAGCCCATCTACTAGATCCAAATCCATAGTCCATCAATATTGAGTTTTGAGACCCACTCAATTTGCGTACAGAAAGCATACGGAATGCACTCAACTATACCAAATAATTGTCACAGAATGCGTACGGAACGCACTCAACTATACCAAATAATACAAAACAAAACACAGATCCTTAATTATAATATAGTCGGAAGAACCAATATTTTTACATCTAAATAATTCGGATACTATTCATATATAAATCCACGCAAGGACATATCCGTATAATCTAGTAATCTATACCACTTGTAAGCATTTATCATCACATAATAAATATAAATTCAATAACAGTTATTCTAGAACATGCTTTAATTCTAGGAAAACAAACATCGCGCTAGATTATATATCATAAAGATTATTATGAGTACCTGATCCATTTAGTTTCTAGATGCGGAATACCTTATCATCAATCTCCGGACCTCATCTCCATGAATGTTGATATGAACACGACCTTGGTAGGAAAAAAACGATTCTTTTCTAGGGCATACATCAATTCTTGATTGTTACCTTAATTGCGCCGCCCGCTTAGAGGGTAGAGTACTCGTGCTGATAACGTGTTCTAATATAAATTGTTAATATGTAAGATTCGATGTGTAAGATAGATAGACAAATAGGGCAAAATTTCAAAATTGGTCCTATAACTTGACCACTGTCCAAAAACCACCCCGATATTAACCACTTTCAATTTAAGTCCTATAATTTTTCGATTTCATCAATTTTGGTCCTTTTTTATCCGCCCCTGGATTACAAAGTGACGTGGCATGATGTGTCAGTTTTTCAATGTTACATGACGTGATTATGATCTACGTGGCACGTCAATTTTGGTCCTATAATTTGTCGATTTCATCAATTTTGGTCCTTTTTTCATGCCACGTCACTTTTTAATCCAGGGTGCGGATAAAAAAGGACCAAAATTGATGAAATCGACAAATTATAGGACCTAAACTAAAAGTGATCAATATCGGGGTGGTTTTTTGGACAGTGGCCAAATTATAGGACCAATCTTGAAATTTTCCCGACAAATAGAGAGAAAGTAGTAGAAGAGAAGAAGAGAGAAGAGATACGCCGTTCAAACCATCATTTTATTTATTCACTTGAGCCCTATATATATAGGAATACAATGTACATGACTAAAGACCTAATGGGCTCCTAGCCCATACCTACAAAACCTATATCTAGGTAATGTGCACAAATTAATATTTACAACAATTATGACATATCAAATTGGATTAGTACGTAGCCCGTGCGATATACGGGACAAATCGCACGGACAATAGTTATAATCTACTTGTATAAAAGAAATGAAATATTGATTAGTATAAATAACTCTGAATATTAATATTAACTTTTTTTTTTACTTTATAATATATAATAATTTAATATATGATTTTTATGTTTATTTCACTCGTTATAAAATAGTTGTCATTTTAGAGTTGAGTTAATTTTGTTGCAATTCTACAGTTAAAATAATAATTAAAAAAAGATTTGATTTCAATACTATATAAACTAGTACAATACCCATGTACTACACGGGTACTTGAATATATTACTATTTATACAATAAAAAATAAATAATTATATTTTTATTGTGAAATTATGTATGATGAATATGCAATAATAATAAATGACTAACAAAGTGATAATTAATTCAAATAGTGCCGGTATTTTTACACTAAATTTGCTATAGAAAATAAATATTTTAAATTATATTTTTAAAATTATATATGTATAAAACTGGTATTATCTACAACTTCATATATTTGTTTCTTTTTTTTTTAAACAAAACAAATTTCATTGTAATGTGATTATATTTATATATATAGAGTCAGTGTCTCATGCATGTTTATTAATTTTTTAAATATTTTAAATTCATATAACTAATAATTTAGAATTTATGTAGAAATGCATTATTTTTGTCTGTCTTTTGCATAACTTTTTGCATCAATTATCTTCACCTGTCTTTTTGCATATTTTATTGCATAATTGTTTATCACTTTATCAATTAAGTTCTCTTGCGTGTCGCATAGTTTATCATATAATTGTTTCGCACGTTATCAATTATCTTTGGTCTATCGCATAGCTTTATGTATCAATTATCTTTGTATGTCTGTTGTATAGTTTATCGCATAATTATTTCGCACTTTATTAATTATGTTCGTCTGTTTTTCGCATAGTTTATCGCGTAAATATTTCGCCCTATATCAGCTATCTTCACATGTTTGTCGCATAGATTATCGCATAAATTTTTCGCACTATATTATGTTCGCATGTCTTTCGCATACTTTATTACATAACTGTTTCACACTTTATCAATTTTTTTCAGTGTGTCGCATAGTTTATCGCATAATTGTTTCACATTTTATCAATTACATTTGTCTGTTTCTCACATAGTTAATCACATAACTATTTCGCACTTTATCAATTATCTTAGTCTCTAATTCGCATAGCGTATCGCATAATTATTTCGTACTTGAACAATAATCTTTGCATGTCTGCCGCCTAATTTATCGTATAATTTATTTCACATTTTACGGGTGAAAAAAATAACTTATTATTTGGTGGTGTATAAAACTTATCTATATATGGCAAGCTTCAATATATTTTATTCAGCCAACACTTAATAAAAATAGGACTTCTTTTAATAAAAATCTTCATGACCAACATTTAAATGACAGTTACACAAGTAAAATTTTATCATTATTAATTTCTTATTCTGTAACAGATTTACAAGATTTCAAATGTTTTGAATATACAATATTAAATTATTTTACCATTAATATTTCTATTTTGTATTATAGTTATATAATAATAATAAAAAAATAGAAAACAACAAACTGGTTTATATGGAACTTAAATAATTTATATTTATATTATACATTTGAATTTTGTCAAAATTTTAAAATTTAATACACACTTTATCTAATTAAAATTTTTAAATATCATATATGCATATATAATATATAAATCTTTGTTTCCCTCTGTGCATGTGCACATGATCGAATACTAGTTATGTCTTCAAAGCGGGGTGAAAATAGTTATTTCCTCATTAAATAATACAAGTCAATCATTCACATCACATCAGCTTTAATTCACTATTCATTCACTCACATAATTTTAGTTAATTATCATTTCACATCATATCTATCATACTTTTTTATAAATCAACTTTAATTATTTTATTTTAATAATATTTTAATATAAACTCACAATTTCGCTAACAACTAAGCAGACCACCTTTTTCAAAATTAACGCTGCTTAACTAAAAAATCTCATATGTTCTTTTATTGAAAAAGTTTAATAATTGATAAATACTTTATTTTTCTAATAAATATTGAAAAATAATTTTATCATTATTACAAAGATAAATATAATTTATTTTTTTATACGTACAATATGGATGTTAAATAAAAGTTCATCAAGAGATGATTAATTTGATATATTATATATGTAAAACTGATAAAAAATACAAAAGTTATTAACTTTTAAAATACATTTACAATTCAATAGTTATAATAAAAAATTATATTAAAATGCAATTAAAATATGTAACATGACCATAAATAATCAACATATTTGTGGATAAATCGAACATAATTATTTTTGCATTTGAAGTAAGTTAAAATTTACCCAAGCCTAATAATGAAGCATATAATTTTGCCACATAGGATCCCGAAGCATGCGAACTTGCCATTTAGGCACAACACTCTTTGAATTAATATATAGAGGGGGT
>BKCP01005128.1:631603-659166 GCA_008636005.1 Striga asiatica
ATCTAATGGTACTAGTACAATACCCGTGTTTTACACGAGTGCTTGTTAAAAAATTATTCTTAAATTTTAAAATTTATTAGAAAAATTATTTTAAATTTTAATTACTTTTTTACAAAAAATATACATTATTGCATATTTTAGAATGATACTTGTTACTTGTGCGACGTACATGTGTTATATTAGTAATTTTTATAACTTATATCATATAACTACTTGAAACATAAATATATTAATCGATATAATTTTATTTTTCTAATTCATATTAAAAAATAATTTTATTATTATTATAAAGATAAATATAATTTATTTTTTTATCCATACAATATGGATGTTAAATCGAAGCTCATCAAGAGATGATTAATTTGATATATTATATATGTAATACTGATAAAAAATACAAAAGTTATTAGCTTTTAAAATACATTTACAATTCAATGGTTATAATAAGAAATGATATTAAAATGCAATTAATACATGTAACATGACCATAAATAATCAACATACTTACGGATAATCCGAACCTAATTATTTTTGGATTTGAAGTAAATTAAAATTTACCCAAGCCTAATAATGAAGCATATAATTTTGTCACTTAGGATCTCAAAGCATGCGAGTCTGCCACTTAGACACAACACTTTTTGAATTAATATATAAGGGGGGACTTGGGCTTTCAATATTTAAAACCTGTAGATATTCATTTCAAATTCAAATTTTTTTTTAAGAATCTAAAATTATTTCTTTTAAGTCTAAAAAAGTATTAACGTAATCAATTTTTATTTATCATCGTATTTTTGGAATTTTCTTAAACTTATTCATGTTGTGAAAATAATGATAAAATGACCCGAATTAAAAAAGAGTTTCAACACATATACGTATTAAAAATTTCAAAAATAGAAACCATAAACATCAACCACGGAACGGGAGATGAAACCAAATTTATATTAGTAAATAAATAAATTTAATATAAAAAATAACAACTTAACTGACAGTTCTAATTGCCAAAGAACACGTATAGTCGAATCACATAAAATTTGTTTGCTGTGAAGAAACAGACGCCCCGATACTGTGCAACAAGTACTGCGCCTTTTCTCCCAGATAAGACTGACTCAAAGTGTTAAGACTGTATTATCTAACACACTCACGTCGATCAAAATCTCAGTTGCCAAGAACCCTTAATTTTTCTTTTTCTTGTAGAGGATGAAAGAGAATATGTATATATAAAGTGTTTCTTTTCTTTTCTTCTCTTGGTGTGTTCTCGTATGTCTCCCATGCACTATGTATATATTGCTACAAAGTCATCAAATTCAATGTATGGGAGATGTCTTAATGCCTTCATTAAGACAAGAGTAATGAAACTTTATGTTTCATTCTCACTTCTCAAAACCGAACAAATATAATGTTCGGTTAAGCTTTCCCCACAATGAATTGGAACATTTACATTTGTAACATTAAACACATGCTTTTATCTAAGGATTCCCACTAAATATATTTTCTCTTTTTACATATAACTCTTAATACAACAATCCCCCACAAATCCTTAGATAAGCTTTCAGTAATGGTACCTTCCGATTTGTACCACTATCGTTATCCAACTTCTCTCATCACCGAAATAAATGGATCTAAGCCTTGAATTTATGTCGTGAGTGTAATGAATTTTATTAGTAACAACAATTTATATTTGATCTTTAGGACTGACACATTAAGGCCATATGTCACTATATACAAAACTTTAACGTGTGTGTTAAACAATTTCACATACGTGCGATTAACATGTCAAGTTCTGGGCGTCAAGAAAGAAATCCAGAGGCCGGAACCAGTCGTAATCCTCTTCCAACAGACACTATGACTGTACCATCCATGAGGATAGATTACTCTGTTTTATTCCAAGATCCAGAGTTCCTCAGAAATCTATCCAATTTCATGGCACAAACAAGAACGGGACCAACTATGACAGTTCCCAGTCAAACTCTTGTCCAGATTCCCCCTATAAGACAACAGACGTCGCCTGTTCAACAGCAGAATAATAATCCTACTGCGTCTCATGCAACTTCGCAACCACAAACACCTAGGCAACAACAAAATATAGCTTCCCACAGTCATGGTGTAGCACCTGTCAATAATCATCCTCCAGAAGGGATTCAACCTGAAATTACCGCTGAGAGTTATTCAGGGCGTTGTCGATAACAACCGGTGCCTTCGTCACCGGCAACGTCGCAACGCGTTCGACAATCCGACTTGCGTCATACTATTGAAAGGAATCGGTTCAGGCGTGAAAAGATGAATTACATCACACTATTGAAAGGAACCGTTTAAGGCGCGAGTCGGAAGAGTTAAAAATGTTACGAAAAAGAATTGCTGAGTTAGAAACTCGGCAAAACGGTCCAGAGGAATCTTAACAAAGAGCTCCCATTATGGAGAACGTTTATCTTGAAGCTGAAACCCCATTGGCCCCTCATCTGACAATGGAACCACTCTCCGGAAAAGTTAAGGTTCCTCAGATCGGTCTCTATGACGGTACCTCGGATCCTGATGCACATCTCGGCCAATACACCTCATGGATGGATCTTCACGGGGCCGCCGATGCGCTTAGATGTCGAATGTTCTCACTAACTCTGGGACCTCGGGCCCAAAAGTGGTACCACTCTTTACCTCGATGTTCAATTTCAAAATGGCAGCAGTTGAGGACGGCTTTCCGCTCTCATTTTATTGGGGCCCGAGTATCTTTAATCCCAAAGGAATCAATTGCCAATATTGTGCAAAAGGATAATGAGAGCGTTAAAGACTCTATTACTCGGTTTAATGAACGAGTACAGAACATGGAACAATGCCATCCAGAAACATTGTTGATCACGGCCATAGCAGGATTAAAGCCAAATTCTCTATTTCGCTGGAGCATTTATCAAAATAAACCGACTTCATTCCAGGATTTTTTAGCTCGAGCTCAACAACACATCATTGCTGAGGAATCAATGTCGGTGTTCTTACTCTCGACTTCTCATCTAGTAAGTCGGAGGTAGAGCGAGAGTCGAAAAAGAAGAAAAGCAAAGCTTTCAAACCAAATAAATCTCGGTTTGGGAATGCCAAGGACCCCGAGGTGAAAGAAGCAAGAGCAAAATATCTCAATGAAGTCAAGTCAAGCTACCAGACGGTTTTTTCAGCTGGAACTGCAACCATTTTTGAAGAAATAAAGGGGAAAGGAATTCTTCCCGATCCCCGACCTGTGAGGACTCCAGAAGATAAACTCGACAAAACAAAATACTGTTCATACCATAAGTCGGCGGGACATGATACTGACGAATGTCTGGGCTTGCTCTCTGCTTTATTAAGGCTTATTGGACACCCCCAAGTCCAAAGATTTGCTAGGAATGCCGATTATAAACGAAAAGGCAAATTTCCAGAACCCCCAGATGATGATGAAGACGATGATCGTCCAGTCAATCCAAAACGTATTAGACAGGGCGACAGAAAAGTATTTATGTTAAACTCGAAGGAGAGTAATCCTTCATTTTCGGTTAAAACTGAAACATTAAAGCGAAGTGGTTATTCTAATCCTCCTGGTTTTCATAATGTTCCCCGAATTAACAACAGTAGCAGTAAACCTCTTGAATCACGTCGGCAAATGAAGGCTTATGCCCGACAGACTTATAACTCGGGTAAAACTGTTCTGACGACTGACCTAAGAGATAAAATCAATGCTCGAAACAATTGATTTGCGGGATACCAGTGCATCGGATAATGGTTGATTCAGGTGCGTATTCGAGTATTTGTAATGCTCCGCACATTTGAACAAATGGGAATTGATCCAACCGAGCTAAAACCTTGTAAAGATCAAGTACAAGGTTTTAATGGAACAATCACACTGACTCTGGGTGAAATAACCGTGCCGATTCGGTTTGGGATTCTCGGACAAGCCTCCAAAGTCATCATGGAAACATTCAAAGTGATGGATCTGAAGAATGAATACAATGCCATAGTGGGGAGAACAGCCCTATACAAACTTCGTGCAGCTGTCTCGATTTTTCATTACGCTTTAAAATTTCCCACAAACAATGGAGAAGGAACCCATTATGGGGATCAATACGAAGCTCGTGGGATGGTATGGATTAAGCCCTAGCATGAACCCCCTTCTCCAATTCATATGGCAGAGAGTATCCAGGAAGAACGAGAAAAATCTCCAACTCTTGAGAACTCGATACCTATTAATACCGAGATGGAAGTTGAACCAACTGAGAAGTCAGAAACCTCGAAAGAAAGATGTCGTGATGACTTAATCCAAGATCGTGGAAGGCGTCCAGGAAAAGAACCAATCAATGAGGAAGATGAACTCGACCCCCGGACTCAATTCAAAGAGAAAAACAAATTCGACTGAGCTGAACCGTCAGAAGAAATTGGAACGATTTTCATCGATGACCCTATCTGTAATAAGTCACTTCGGATTGGGGCTAATCTTCAGGAACCAATACGAACTCAACTCATCCAATTTCTCCGGGCAAACCTAGATGTATTTGCCTGGAAACATGAAGATATGAAAGGAACTGACCCCAATGTGGCTTCACACCTACTTAATTTGGATCCGACGATAAAACCAGTGGTTCAAAAACGGCGCAAACTCGGTCTTGACCGACAAAAGGCTCTCGAAGAAGAAGTCAAGAAGTTAATTGACAACAAGTTCATTCAAGAAACTAAATACCCGACTTGGGTATCCAATCCTGTTCTAGTTAAGAAAAGTACTGGAGCATGGCGACTCTGTATCGACTTCTCTGATTTGAACAAAGCTTGTCCAAAGACAGCTATCCGCTACCACATATATATTACATGGTGGATGCCACTTCGGGACATGAATTGATAAGCTTCATGGATGCATACTCAGGCTATAACTAGATTCCAATGGATCCCAGAGAAGCAGAACATACATCTTTTTATTCTGCCCGAGGTCTATATTGTTATACAATGATGCCATTTGGTCTTAAGAACGCAGGGGCCACATATCAAAGGCTGGTTAACAAAATGTTTGCTAAGCTCATCGGGCATACCATGGAAGTCTATGTCGATGACATGTTATTCAAGTCGGTTTGTGCTGCTGATCATGTTAATCATTTGCAAGAAATGTTTAACATCCTCAGGGACTATTCTATGGTGTTGAATCCAAAGAAGTGCACTTTTGGAGTCGGTTCTGGTAAATTCTTGGGGTATATCGTGACTCAGCGCGGTATTGAAGCTAATCCCCTGAAGATAAAAGCCATTTTGGACTTAACACTACCCATGTCGGTTAAAGCTGTCCAAACTCTTACCGGTCGACTTGCTGCTTTGAATATATTTATATCAAAATCAACAGACCGTTGCAAACCTTTCTTTGAGTTAATAAAGAAAGGGAAAAGCTTTGAATGGACCAAAGAATGTCAACAAGCTTTGGTAAAGATTAAAGAGACGCTTCTCCAACCACCGACTTTGCAGAAGCCGGTACCCGAAGAAATGCTATACTTATATTTGGGAGTAAGTGAAGCTGCTATCAGTGCTGTCCTTATCCGAGAAGAAGGACCTCAACAATATCCAATCTATTATGTCAGTAAAGCACTACACGAAGCCGAATTACGATATCTGCCCATGGAGAAACTGGCTTATGCTCTTGTCACAGCAGCTCGAAAATTACGGCCTTACTTCCAGGAACATTCAATAACAGTACTTATCTCTTATCCTTTGAGGTCAATTCTTTACCGACCTGACACATCAAGAAGATTAGTCAAATGGGCGATTGAACTCGGTCAATACGACATTCATTACAACCCGAGAACTGCTATTAAAGCTCAAGTCTTGTCTGACTTCATTGTCGAATTCACTCCCACGATTGAAGCAAATAATGAAAATCAGTCATGGACACTATATGATGATGGTTCATTGACCCAACACCGAGCTGGCGGAGGTAATGTCCTAATCGATCCTCACAACAAGATGTTCTGTCACTCTGTTAGATTCCTTTTTCCGGCTACAAATAATGAAGCTGAGTATGAAGCCCTACTTTCTGGATTAAGCCTTGCGGAATCCATGAATGTCAATAAACTCAAAATATTCTCCGATTCCCAATTATTGGTCAACCAAGTCCTCAGAGAATTTGAAGTGAAAGAACCTCGGTTGTACCATACCTGACATTTGCAAAATAGAGGATGTCTAAGATTGATGTGCAGTTAGAACACATTCCTCGTTCTCAAAATATTCCCGCCGACGAGCTATCCAAGCTTGCATCAAGTACTGGAATCGAGGACGTAGAGTATGTCCAAGTCGGTCACTAGGAGCTACCGTCTACTTCGGTTACTGAAGTCATGAATACCGAGTTACAAAAGATTCCGACTCCAATTGTCATGTATCTGAGGACAGGGGCCTTACCACAAGACCCAAAAGAAGCTCGATTTCTTCGAATTCGAGCAGCTCGGTTTACGTTAGATAATGGAATCCTTTATAAAAGGGGATACTCTGTTCCCTTATTAAAATGTTTAACCGAGCAAGAGTCAAAGTACGTCCTCAAAGAAGTTCATGAAGGGATTTGTGGAAATCATAACGGTGCACAAGCGTTAGCTTACAAAATACTTTGACAAGGATATTATTGGCCAACTCTGAAGATGGACGCAACGGATTGGGTTCGCAGATGTACGAAATGCCAAATTTTTGCGCCCAATGTGAACCAATCTCCAGAATCTCTCAAGTCAATATATAGTCCATGGCCGTTTGCTAGATGGGGAATCGACTTAATCGGCCCACTTCCGACTGGAAAAGGAGGGGTAAGATTTGCCATCGTTGCTGTCGACTATTTTACAAAGTGGGCTGAGGCTGAACCGTTAGCGACGATTACCGAACAGAAAGTAATCGATTTTATTTGGAAGTCGATCATATGTCGGTTTGGTATACCAAATTCTATCATCACCGACAACGATCGACAGTTTGAGGGGAAACGGCTCGAGACTTTCTGTGAAGATTACCAGATTAAACACTTTTTCTCTTCACCATATCACCCTCAGTCCAATGGACAAGTCGAGGCAATTAACAAGATAATCAAAAATGGATTGAAAACCCGACTTGATGCCGCAAAAGGGACCTGGCCCGAAGAATTGCCAAATGTGTTATGGGCATATAGAACAACAGTTTGTCATACAACCGGGGAAACACCTTTTTCTCTAACTTACGGGTCAGAAGCCATTGTTCCTGTTGAACTCGGATATCCGACTTACCGAGTAGAAAATTTTCATGACGAATCCAACTCAGAAAATCTAAAAAGCAACATGGGTCTTATAGATGAATCTCGCCTAATGGCTGATCTTAAGAATGATACCTATAAACAAAGAAGTGAAAGGTATATCAATTTGAAGATGAAACCCCGCTCATTCTGAGTTGGTGATCTTGTACTTAAAAGAATAACCGGACCGGATCCAGGGCCTTTGAAGCCGAAATGGGAAGGACAATTCAAAGTAAGTCAAGTACTTCCAAAAGGTACCTATCGACTTGAATAACCAGACGGAATCGCTCTTCAATATCCCTGAAATGGTGTGTATTTGAAGAAATATTTCCAATAGTTGTTGATAATGTACATATGACTCTGTACACTCTTTTGATGAACATAAAAAAACTTGTGTGCTTCTGAGTTTCTTAAAAGCAGTACCGAGTATTCAAACTCGGCATGATATTAGTCTTTATTTAGCCAAGCCTTTCTACTTGGACAAGACTAATATCTAAACTTAAAATTAAAAGGATAGTCTTGATTTTAACCGAGCTGAATAACTCGGCAAGACATACCTTTTCGGCTAAAGAATTAACCTTCAAAAAATTAAGTTCAAAAGCTTAGGAAGGTTAAGGGCACACCTTAAATTAATGGACTAATACCTTTAAATTCAAGTCCTGAAGTTGATTTGAATAAGGTAAAATACCATTTTTCTATCAACTTATAATAAACTTAAGTTGATAAAGCCCCTTATAAAAGACTAAACTTTCTCGACATTTCAATACTTAGAAAAAAAACAGCAAAAATAAAATATCATGCGGAACATAATAAGTCGGAAATGAAATTACCGACATACTCGGAAACTAAATAAGTATGCCAATTAAGTTATACTTTAGCTCGGTTATAAGTCTCAGTTTAGATCCGACATCTTCAAAATAAGTCGGATATTAAAAACCCGAGTTAAAAGTTAAACTATTGATAAACTTATTCCGAGTTCATTACACTTGTATAATTATGAATGAAAGTAGATATAAACAAAAGCCATTCATTCATAATAAAACATTGTTTTTCAGAAACTTTTACAACTACGGAGAGAAATAAAAACTAAGTGTCCCGACATGCCGGGAACACTTTAAAAAAAAGGAGAAAGAAAAGAAATCAAGCCGATGTCCCAGCAACATTATCTTTTCCAGAAGGACCAGCGCCATCATCCTCCTTCGGAATATCAACATTAAAAATCGTCGGCAGACTTTGAGTTTCACCAATCCCCTTTTCAGCCTTGGCTGCTTCCTCGGTATTAGCTCTTTCAGCCCTCACCGTCTCTTCAACATCTTCACCGACGATCTGCATATACATCTGTCTGCCGATATGTTCCAACACTCGGTCTTCCTCAGCCTTAGCAGCCTTCTCAACATCTGAGATAGTTACCAGAATGCGCTCATTGACAATTGAGTCTTTCTCGGTAACCTCATGACCTTCAGTCTTTTCGGCTGCTTGACGCCCTGAGACAGTTCTCGGATTTTCCCCTCAAGAAAACCCAGAACCGCTTCCCGAATCTGCTCAGGGGTCATTTTCTCGACCTCTTCCTCCATATTAACCTCGGCCAACGTCTTCATGTAGACGTCAGCAAGCTCAGCCCTCTTTTCCTTCTCGGTTTCGAAAATCATGTTAACAAATGACCGACGAAGGCGAGCATCTCTTTATTTGCTCAAGGGAGGAAGGCGAGGAATCTCTAACTCCTCATCGGCAGACTTGAGAAGCCACTCGCAAAATTCTTTCTCGTCTTCATCAGCGTCAATATGAGTAGTCTCGATCTTTGGGTCAAAGTTGTGTTTCTTGATCTTGTGGAGGAGATATTGTCGCAACTCCTCGATATCATAAAGGCCCTGGTCAAAACGCTCAATGACCCAATGAAGATTGATGCAAGTGTTCATTTCAAGTTCCCGGTCTTCGTCTTCAGAGTCGCACTCGGCTGCCGTCTTCAATCTATTGGCCTCAGCCTCAAGAATCCTTCCAGCACGAAGACCATCATTGTATTTCTCCTCCGCGAACTTGATCTTCTCCTCTTGAAGTTTGCTCAGGTCGGCGCGGTGGGCATCTCGACTCTTTACCAGCAGCTCCTCAGCCTCATTGCGTTTATTCCGAGTAAGCTCATGAGCCTCCTGCTCTTTGCGCAATAAAATTTCGCACCGAGTGAGCTGGTCCTCTAAAATCTTGGCACGTTCTTCTGACGCAATGATTTCACTGGACAACCGAAGCGTCTCATTATGAACAGCGGCTGTTTCGGTCTTCAAGGTCTCAATCTCACCTTGGTCAATCAAAAGTTGTTGATCTTGTTCAGCAATCTTCACCTTTAAAGCCGCCTCCTTGTTGGCTGCCTCTTCTCTTAGAGATGCCATAGCCCCATCTCTAAGCTCTAAAGTATGCTTCTTTTCATCAACTTGTACAACATTTAGTCGGAAGTCATCCTCGGCCATAACTAAACTGACCAGAGCTCGGCCGAGGCAAGCCTTGGCATACTTAAATTTATAAACACTTGGAAGTGAAGATACACCAATTTCAGACCTCGGGTCCCAAACCATCATAGGGACCCGAGTAGCTTCAACAACGTGGCTTGGCAACTCAACTTTACTCGAAATCTCAGGAATCTCGACCGATTCAAATGCTGAGAACCACTTCTCAACGGACTCCCGAGGCTGTCTGAAATTCATTGCCCTCTCTTCATCAATGGGTAAAAACGAGCGATCAACCAACGGCTCTTTCTTCTTCTTTTCACACTGACCGACGTCGTGTTTTTTCTTAGACCGTCCCTCACTCGCTGGGACGCTCTCAGCACGCCTCTTTCTTCGTCGGGTCAGCGCAGCCTCTTGCTCCTCAACCACTTCTCGGTCACCTTCAAGCTCGTCGGAGACAATTTCGATGACTGGCCGGATCTCTGGTTGAGCAGT
Source organism: Striga asiatica (assembly GCA_008636005.1). Classification (NCBI taxonomy): domain Eukaryota; kingdom Viridiplantae; phylum Streptophyta; class Magnoliopsida; order Lamiales; family Orobanchaceae; genus Striga; species Striga asiatica. The sequence goes on from BKCP01005128.1 coordinate 641,759, forward strand.
TTCAGTAACTGGATCTGCCTCAGATGAACCAACAACGGCAGAGGCTATAGCAGCAATCGGACCAGCAACTGCTATCATCAAAGTATTTAGCTGCACCACCTCAGTGGCAGCTTCCGACGTCGCACCAACACCAACGTCGGCGTTTTTCGGGTTCATAATCGAATTCGCCAAATAAGCCTTTACCAACTTCTTGCGACCCATTTCAGATAAGCGTTGCTCTTTTCTCTTACCAACTTTAGTCCGCAAATCCAAATTTGGACACTTCTGGCAAAAAGCTTTAGCGTCATGATAGTTTTGAACCCGAGCACTCCGAGATGCGGATATTAAACCGCAAACAAAAAAATTCGAGTTATAGTTGCCTTTACAAACGACCGACTTCAAATAAGATTGAAAGTTTATGACTCAAAATTACCTGGTTGAAAGAAAGGATCCGAGATCACAGGACAGAGACCAGCTGCTTTTAACCTCGAATCCTTCAAAACCAATTTAAAGCTGTGTTGTTCCTTCTTCAACTTGAACAGCTCGGTGATTCTCCCTTTCAACTCCGCACTGAGTTTTGGTTCCTTTTTTCGGCTGCAAATAGTAAAATTGCTGACTTGTTAGTACAAAAATAAGCAAGTCAGAACAACTCGGTACGAGAGATGTTAAAAGACTTACAATATGCAGAATTAATTTCAATGGGTATTGACATCCCATCGATTAAAGGTTTAGAAAAATTCGGAGTCTGCCAGTCTCCACCAACCCACTGCCACTCTTCATGGAACCCATGGAGAGAATCTGGAATCTCGGTAATTAAATCACTGACTTTCAATCCACCTTGTGGCCTCCCTGCGCATGCGAAGCAGATAAGTGGATCAGCCACCTGCCTATCGGCACACCTTCTGAATGTGAAGAGACTCCTAATCTCCTCCACAGTCGGCATACCCCACTTCTTCTCCTTTAAAAGCACCATCAAACCGATTATTCTTTTCCAGGAATTCGGTGCAATCTGGCATAAACCGAGGCCCCAATCCCTTAAGTAATGGCAAGGGAAATCTCAATCCCTACCTCAATGAATCGGCAAAAACGCCCACACAGCCAGCCGGAGGGCAAGTAATCCTCTCACCCGGATAAGGAGCAAATAATCTTACCGAGGAGGGAACGTTAACTTCCCCTCGAAGCATAACAATATCTGCGTCAGTTAAAATACTTGGCTCGCCCCTATACTCGTCAATCGGTTCGGGCCACCGACGTGTCGGACGTCTCCAATATTCAGCAAGAGACATAGCATTATTTTCCGTTGTCTTATCCTTCTCTACTATGTCCTTATTCAGGTTAAGCCTCTGAACAAGAACAGAATCCCACCGATAATACTCGATAGGTAATTCCAAATCCTCATCGGTAAAGATCCTATCCTCGGAAACCGTACGACTACTACTACCCTCAGCATGAGAAACCATCTTTCCGAGATTGATAAAAAGAAATAAAGGCAAATTCGAAATCAACGAGCACAAAAATTAAAAATTAGGGCAAAACCTTACCAAGTCTCAAAGCCCTAAATTGGAGAGGATGAAGAAATGATCACGATAAGAAAAGATTGAAAGCAAATTTGAAGCTCTTAAGGGTAAAGATCGCAAAAGAAATCAAAGAGTCCGGTAATTAAAGGTAAGGAAATCCTTTATAATCAAAACCGACTCATATTTATAGTTTGCGACTTATAACCGTTGAATGATCGGGAAATGACGCATGTTAAAGACGTGTCATCAAACGGCGTGACGTTACAGTAATCATTACTCCACGTGGGCCAGTCATAAATTGCCATGCTGCCCTATTTTTTCTACCTGTTATGTCCCTTAAATATAGACACGTCTTTTAAGAACTGTCACGTCGACGAAGCCGTTACACAAACATTATCTCCCTATCAAAAATAGGAATAAAAAACAGTCGAAGAAAAATCAAGTCGGAGCTATAGAAAACTACTAACAACATCAGCAGCTATCTTTAAAGCTCAAAATACCTACTAATGTTGGGGGCCTCTCTGTTGATGACCGACTCGATTTTTTTTAATCGACTTAATTTTTGATTAATTGAAGGTTGTCTAAACTTATTCTACTAAGTTTCCCCTCAAAAGTATTGGGCAATAGCTGAACTTATCTAAAGTCGGTATATTTAAAAGGCTACCGACTTTCGGATAACTTAAGAGAACTGACTTCACCAGACTCTGGAACCGACTTCTCCAGCCCAAGAATATCCTATATTAAAAGTTATCCATTCAAGAAGATCTAATTTCCAAGCAGGAGATGTTGTACAATTCTAATTGGACCATCAAGTCAGAGAACAATCATTGATGTTCCCTCATCATCATACACGCCGCTTTAATGAAGCAGCTTAACATTCAATGCGATTCAATCTACCTCGGACAAAAAGACAAAATCAACCGTACTATAAATAGCAGAATTTATGATTGTACGGGGATCTTTTTCCGCACATTGTACACGAACTTGAAATGATCTCGGTCAAGAACGAAAAAACCGACTTCCTGTACTCTCGTGAAATTATCAATGATACACAATTTACATTTATTTTCGCTTAAACATACCCTGTTGTTTGTTACTTTGAGTTGTTAATTTCATACAACAACAAAAAACTTAGACTTCGAATTAATTTTTGAATTAACCTTTTGTGTTTGAAATTTCACCAATTTAATTTGGTGCTTAAAATATTAGATTTAAGTACTTGGAGTGAATTCTTGAGACTCAGAATAATTTACTTGCTATTTCTTAAGACTAAAGTCGAGCAATCTCATAGATGAATAAAATCGTGGCGCTACATAATCCATTTTTGTCGAGTCAACGAAAGTATGTACTTATTGAATTAATTAACACGCTTTCGAAATTCATCGGCGCCGCCACTGAATATCTGCCCCTCTCCTTTGATGCAAAATATGCAAGAATCGATTGATTTATCTTGCACTAACAACTTTGATTCTCCTTCCGAGAAATCAACATACGGTACGATTTCTCTGCGTTCATGATAAAATAATACAAATATTTATAAATAATGGAACTATTTAAAAAATAATGAACTAACATATGATAAATACACCATCTTTCAATAATAAGTTCATTAATATTATGAAAGTTACATTACCCGCTCATGCTCATCGGGATGGATTGAGCTCCATCACCCGGTCTTTCATTCCTTCTAATGGTCGGGCTTTTATTTCTTTCAATGACAAGTATGTCTACAATATTTATTTTCCAGCAAACATGTAACCGAATCATGTTTTCGCATCTTCATCATCGGACAAACTAATTCTCTTTTTTTTTTCTTTGGCGCAATATAGTTTTACATAACGGTTTCCAAATTAACAAGCGGCCACCTTTTAGCAATGAGAGTGTACACTTCGTCATACGCTGATCCAAGGTGCATAAAGAACACATACAATTCATTTTTGTAGAGACAACTCCCTAATATATTACTTTGTGCTCCTTCATGTATCTAACAATAATTGGATAAAACAAAACAACTTTACATTTTCCAGCACATATGGTACCAAACAGTGAGCAACGTGATACTAGATATACAAACAGAGGTACAAAAATCATGAATAGTGGTACTATGATTATTATCATCTTATTTTTATATTTTATGGTGAATAACACTTAACATAACCTAACAATACCATAAATTTGGTAGACATGAACAACAAAAAAGAGATTATGATCACTTTATTTGTTTTAAGGTAAATATAAACAACTATTGAAAATTGAATCCTTAACAAATTAACCAAAAATATGAATTAAAGATGATTGTTGGACTCCAAAGTCCTCATATAATATATAGATTACTTACTACTTCAAGTTTTTGCCGGGAAAATGCTCAATGTTGCCGGAAAAATATAACTTCTTGGCCGGAGAAATTCGACGTCGGGATCACTTAATTTGCCGGATTTGTCGCCGCCGGAGTTCTTCTCGCCGATTTGGTGCCGCCGGCAAGATGAAACTGCAAAAAAAAAAAAAATGGTGGCCGACAGATGAAGCTACAGAAAAAAGGAGAGAGATGGTGATTTGTGTGGGGAAGAAGCCAAATATAAAATATTACTATTTATGTANCACTGTACACTCCAATCAAATCCTAATCTCTTTCCATTTCTCACGCGAGCGTTTCCTTCCCACTTTCTTCTCCTCGCAAAATCCCCGAAAAAACACACACAAATCCTCTTCGGCTAAGCATACAGCCATCCTAGCTATTGCTACATCACAAGGTAAACGTCTATAATCATTATTTGATTGAAGCTATTCTCATTTCCGAGCTTATGTTAGTGGTGTTGTTATGATTAGCTTTTTGTATATATCATGGATTAGTGAAAGATTTATCGGTGGTGATTTTTCCTTTTGTTTTTTTCTTCGGCTCTTTGATCGAAAAGATGACGACGAGCCAAGGTGGATCATCCTCGAGGAGAAGCGTAACGTTGACCAACTCGTCGTCTCACGCAAGGAAAGCCGCCGCGGAGAACGGTGGCGGTGGAGTTGGAAATTCCTCTCTTCACCACCGCAAATCATTAACCGCTTCCCGTTCCATGTGAGCTTTGTATTTTTTCTTTAATTCTATTTTATTCCATCTTAGCTTGTGTGGGGGCATGTTTTTTTTATATGCCAATTCGTTTCCGAGAAGCTGTTGTATGATAAGTTTGTCTAGGCAGAAGTCGTGGAAATTCAGATTTTGAGATTCAAGGAGGTTACTTTGACTCTGTGCGAAATAGAAATGAAAGTTGTAGGTTGGGTCTGAAATGTTAAAAATGGAGAGTTGGTGCTTTTTTTTTATTCGAGCGTGTTACCATGAAGTAGAATGCAAAGTAATTTTGTAAGAGTATGATACTTTCATATCCACATATGAGCAATGAACAAGCTATTTAACTGAATAGTCTTCCTATGTTGATCTTTGCTGTAAGTAAGAGGTTAGATCTATGTGTTTCCTGATTATTGCATTAAAGTTGGTGGTATCCCTTTCCAAAAAAATAAACTGGAATCTATACTTATTCTATTTCTTCAATATTGGAATTTGCATTTATCATTGTTGTTCTGAGTTAGGTGTATGGTTGGTACCTGAATTTTTGTCACTATTTGTTCCATTTCGCTGAGTATTCCTACATCTTGTCAAAAATTATGAAAATTTTCACTTAGATAATTAATAGGGCATAGCTTTAGGCGCATGTAACCAAAACAGTTATTATCTTGCTCCTATATCTTCCTATTTAGTTGGGCATAGCTTGAGGCACATGGATACATAAACATGTATTACTTCAAGTCAATTTGTTAATTAATCTTCTTCAGCAGTGATTTGTGCTGCTGATTTCAGATCTTTCTTGGACTAAATAAAAAAGAAAACAGAAAAACGTTTGACTGAATGTAGAAGGAAGTCCTACCAGCTATACAGGAGAGGTAGACCATGTAACAGAAAGAGAAACATGAGAACGAGAATAAGGCATTTGTTTGATGCACATTTGGGACAATCTAATAACTAATTCAGTTGTTATTTTTTATATTATTGAATAATAAGGGGGTGTATTTGTTTGAGATTTTTAATGACTTTTTAAGATATAAGAAGTGGTGGTGTATTTAACTTAGACTTTTTAAGACTTTTGAAGGTCTCGAGGTATTCATTTGAAATTTTGAAAAGTCTTATAAAATCATGAAGTATTTAACTTCTTTGAGACTGATTTTTTAAAAAATTTTAAGATTTGCTGAAATTTTAAAAGAAAAAACCATAAAATCCCACTCAGCCCTCCATGATCCTTCCTCCAAACTTTAGGATGGTGTATTCATTTGGGATTTTAAGAGACATTTTAAAACTTTTTTAGATTTGAGACTTTAAGATTTTGAGATTTAAGAACAATCTTTGGAAATCTTTAAGTTTGGAGGTAAGATTTGGGCTGAGAGTTCGTTTAAAGTTTTTGTTTGTGAACAACAAATCTTAGAAAGTCTCAAATCTCAAAAAGTCTCAAAATGTCTCTCAAAATCCCAAACAAAAGTATTCGTTTCGATGAAGGTCCATGAACTTGGACCACTTGATATCATTTACAGGATTGGGTACTCTTGTGGAATACAACGAACTACAAAGAGTTTGTTTATATATAGACAACTGAAACTATAATCACATGGATTTTGATTTCTATTAAATAAGGTCTTTTTGCTAAAATATTTATACTAAATATTTTGATTTATTGACAACTAAGTTTCTTATGTTTCTACTAGAAAGAGCAACAGTAGACTGTTGAATTAGCAAAAAGAGCAAAATGGAAGTCTGAGTTGAAAGTCTACTCCTTCAAATATTCTCGGTAACGCCCACTGTAGAGAGGGTTACGTGAGGCCTAATTGGGAGAATGCAGGCAGAAACTAAGTGGGGTTTTTGAACTGTAGGCATCGCATAATTCAAATATTAAAACTCTTAAAATTTGTTATAATTAGATAATGACCAAACAGTCAGTCTCCTCACCTGATTGAAGCATATTCTGGCTGAGTTCTTAGGTTTTGACTTTGGTGATAATGACCGAAATCCGATTGTTCATGCAGGAATTTATGACAAAATATTAGAATGTAAAATACTTGGACCATGTATTATTTATCTGTACATGAGTTGTATGTTCTTTACTTTCATGTATATATTTCAGCAGTTACAATTTTCATTCAAGATACTTAAAAAAAAAAAAGGATGTCTGCAACCAGCAGACCGTATGTGGCAGTTTGTAGCTTATAATTTGTTTGCGAATGCTTCTCGTATTTTTGCGACAGGGGACTGACAGGAGAACGGACAGTCAAGCGCTTGCGGCTGTCTAAAGCCTTGACAGTGCCTGATAGTACAAGTATCAGTGAAGCTTGTCGCCGGATGGCTGCCCGTAGGCTTGATGCGCTATTGCTGACAGATTCAAATGCATTATTGTGTGGAATATTGACTGATAAGGTATAGGTGGTATAAACATACAAGATACTTCATTTATCATTATTCCATTCAAAGTGATGAATTTTGTTTTCCTTTTTTTTTTTGGCTTCGTGTCATTGAAGGATATTGCTATAAGGGTGATTGCTCGTGAGGTTAACCTTGCAGAGACTCCTGTTTCGAAAGTCATGACAAGGAACCCAGTATTCGTGCTTTCTGACACCCTCGCAGTTGAAGCCCTGCAAAAGATGGTTCAAGGTGTTAAGCCTTCTTCCTGAACCTCGGGCTTGAATAATTTTAAAGATGTTGTTCTGGAGTGCAGATTATTTCCCTTTTTAGGTGACATTCTTTTTCCACAGGAAAGTTCAGACATTTACCAGTTGTTGAAAATGGAGAAGTGATTGCATTGCTTGATATAGCAAAATGTTTGTATGATGCCATTGCTCGCATGGAGAGAGCAGCGGAAAAGGGAAAGGCTATTGCTGCTGCTGTTGAAGGTGTTGAGAAGCACTGGGGGACGACAGTTTCTGGTTGTTGAATGTTGTTCTGTTTCTTTTATGTTCTCTCCTCACTGAGTCTATACGTTATAGTGCATCTCTTTCTGTATCATAATAGTCATGTATGTCTGAAGGATCAGCTACCTGTCCAGGTTCATTGATTAATTTCTAATATGTTGAATGTAGGTCCTAACACATTCATTGAGACACTCCGGGAGCGAATGTTTAGACCTTCCTTGTCCACTTTAATCTCAGACAACTCAAAGTAGGTAATATCTTCACTTGTTAATTAATGCTATACTGGATGTGAGTTTATGACAATGACTAGATGATAACGATGATTTCTAATGTAACCTTCAACCTCATTGATTTCTTAGGATTGTTACGGTTGAACCAAGTGACACCGTGCTAGTGGCTGCAAAAAAGATGCTTGAAACCCGATCAAGCTGTGCCATTATAACAGTAGATAAGAAACCACGAGGAATACTCACGTGAGCCTTCTGCCTTTGTTGTAAACGATGTTAACTTGTGATGGGATAATATACTAATTATGAGATTATCTGTGTCTTTATTTTCACCATAATCTACTTGTCCACCTCCTACGGTTCTCTAAGTTCGAAAGACATTTTGATGAGAGTCATAGCTCAAGATCTTCCTCCAGAGTCCACTCTGGTGGAAAAGGTAGATTTTTCCAGTTATTTTTGCCTCTGCAGTTGTTCTATTGCCATGTTCATAACATTAGTCAGCTCCATCAAGATTATAGTAATATGCAGATGTATTCTAGATCATCTTTCAAACTTAGATAGCTCTTTCTACCAACTTGTTTTTCCAGGTGATGACACCAAACCCAGAATGTGCAACAGTTGATACACCTATTGTTGATGCTCTTCATACCATGCATGATGGCAAATTTTTACACCTCCCAGTTGTCGATAAAGGTAGATATATTCATAACATGCTGTGCGGAGTTCTGTTGTGTACTGTTATCTCATGGTTATCATTCGATTATAATCTTTCATGTCATGATTCAGATAGCGTGGCTGTGGCTGTTGTTGATGTGCTTCATATAACTCAAGCAGCTGTAGCCACCGTAAGTAGTTTTCGACATTCGTAAAGACAAGTTGGTAATTAGGGGATACAGTTTGTCCTGCATTATAACTAGAAAACAGCACAATCTATCTAGAAACTAAGATAAATATCATACCTGCTGTAAGGTACTTCTGCCCTTGGGTATTTGTGATTCGTGGGACCCATATGCGATTGACGGGTGTTAAATTGGTGTCTGCTGCAGAGGTGAAATTAATACTCAAGTGATGGGATGTTGATACCTTTTTTTTTTTGGCTGTCTTACAATTAAGATTATGGAAGGCAGGTGAATGGTGGAAACTTGTAATGATTTAACTGTTTAGTGTTGGTGTGTGGGGTATAACATAATTGAGGTTTTTGAATTGGTTATTTGTGCTGATTGTTCTGCTAAAATGTTCATATCATTTCTCAGCGTCTATCACTGGACATGCTAGAATTCGCAAACATGCAATCTTGTTGTGGACTTCCATAAAACTTGCGGTGGTATCGAAAGGCATTTCTTAGTATCATGAAATTCGATCAAGATATGCTAGATTTGATGTTTAGGCACTTTGGAAAAACGTGGTTCCAATTTCTCATTTATACAATACTCTGTATATGTGGGTTATTTTTCTTATATTGTCTCATTTACTTTTTTGGTAAACCTTATATGCTTGGTTTAGACTGTATTTCATCAAGCCATGGAAATATATATGAAGTCTATGCAGGACGAACATTGATTTTGTTGGTCCAAAGGGACAAGATAGTTTTTGTGCATTTGCCTGTTTCTAAAACTAAGAAAATTGAACATGTGAAATCTAGTTTAACTCTAATGTTTCATCTATGTTTTTGTATGTGGGGTTATACTACAATGCTGGGTGACATCCACGCTGATAAGCTAGGACTTAATTATTTACTTATAATATTACTGTTGAATTCTTGCCAAGATATTTGATTTGCAGAAAATGTTTTCTGATAGGTTCTTCTTTCCAGGTTGGTAGTACAGCTGGGGTTACTAGTGAGGCTGCAAACACTATGATGCAAAAGTTTTGGGATTCTGCCATGGAGTTAACTCCAGAGGATGATGAGGAGACCAGGAGGTTGTGACTTTTCTTACGATATATTATTCTTGATTATTCTTTCTATATTTTTTAATTATTTCTTAAGATTATTTCAGTGAGAACTCCTTGAAGATACCTTCCGATGGCGGAGAAACTGGACGAACTATTCCTTATCCTTCTTGCTCCTCATCCAGTATGTTTGCATTCAAGATTGAAGATAGAAAAGGAAGGATGCATAGGTTTTTATGTGGTGTGTTCTCAATCTTCTTCCTTTTATTATGAACAAAACAATTTTGGAGTGCTAATTGAAGTTTATTTGCGTGTTGTAATTTCCATTTCACTTAGAGAGACAATATTTCATGGTTCTACTAATATCCGCACGAATATGGCATTATACACACACACACGCGGGCACATTTATAATATCTTGATAGGTAATGGAAATGTCTCCGATACAACTCAATCATTTCAGATGTGATTTTGTTTCTTCTTTTTCATTATGTCTTATTTTTTGGATGAGGAAATTGCAAATCTATCCTTTATCATTTTACGTTATGACCCAGACAAGTGTTTCTTTCAGCTTTTGTTTTCTGTTGCTATTTCTGATTCAGGTACCCAGAATTTGGCTGACCTTATAACAGCAATACTCCAAAGAGTAGGGGACGAAATTGACCGCAACAAACTTCCACAAATTTTGGTAGACTCTGCTCTTCTGCACACTTCCCTCTAATTAAATTTCTACATTTGCAGTCTTATTCTTGTGAATGGCCATCATCATGCAGTATGAAGATGAAGATAAGGATAAAGTTATGCTTGCATCAGATAGTGACCTTCAAGCAGCTGTAGACCATGCAAGGTCAGCTGGCTGGAAGGTAACAATATTCATACGTGTGAAGAACAACAAAACCTACCTACCTGTACTCCTGCTTAACCGCAAAAAATGATCCAGTTATATTATGAGTTTAAGTATCCTCTTATATTTTTTCATTTCCCTTTTACAAATTACTGTGAGGGGATATTTGAAAATTTTGAACGATAACCATAAAGCTAATTAACAGCCAGGGTAGTTTTTGTAATTCTCCTGTTTTATAATATCGAGCCAGAGTTGAGGATTTATGGAGAGAACATATCCAAATAATGTGTTTTAAATGAATTGAAATATAAGAAGAAAGAAACAAACATAACAAGCTAACAGTCCCCACTCCAAGAGTGCTGATTCCTCAGGAAGTTATCTTCCTGCACAAGAAGATAACTTGTAATGATATTTCTATGCCCTAAAACCTATAGACTTAATCCTACTGCATGAATAAAAAAAAAAAAAAGATCAGCCACCAGTTTATTCTAATCCTAAATAGCTAACATAATTTACTTAATTAAAGAAGAAAATCCAAGACAATTGTTGACACCTGATATTGAAAGAATTTATTTGTGCCTGTTCTTAAACGAAATTGAAGCTAATGAAGGGAATAAATTTTAAACAGGGTTTGAGACTGCATTTAGACTATTCTGGGACACCTAGTCGGCGAAAGGGATCGAACTCGAGCAGTAGTCTGGAATATGGTCAAGCAGATGCATGGGCTTCTGCATATAGTGCTGTGGCAGCTGGGGCTGCACTAGTTGCCGGTTTAGGCGTTTTAGCATTCTTGAGGCGCACTGGAAACTGATCGTATTTGATTCAAGATATGCTTTGCTTTGCAATTTGTTAAGCTTGGAGACCGAAAAGGTTAGCCTGTGCTGCCCTTCGCATTGGATTTATACATCTACATAATTGAAAATATAAAAATAAAAAATAGTGATGTGTTGATAATGACGAAAAAAAAGGTGATAATTCTACATACAATTTTTAGCTCCTTCAAGTGAGCTGTCTTCGATTAATGAATTGATGACTGCAACCATATTGGTTCCTGATTGTTAATGTGTAATTGGGGAACTGCACATAATTGTTTCAGTTTTTGCTTTTGGAAAATAATGACCGTTGGTCTTATATTGAGAAAACTCTTTGTTTTTTNAGGAATGAATTGCGAAGGATGTAAAGTAAATTTAAAAAAAAAAAATGCTACAAGTACGTAATAAATGTACATAGAGGTGTACATAACACTCACATGGTTGGGGTCTACTTGATTTTTTATTTTTAGTAGGATCCACTTAATGTGAGTGTTATGTACACCTCTATGTACAATATTATGTACCTATAGCATCTCTCTTCATTCGAGCTGACACTTGCTCGGGCCAAGTATATCCCATAAACCGTGAAATGTCATGAAGGATAGCGATACATGTAAAACAACATGGATTCATTTACTTCAATAGATAGGAGTTATGTAGGCCTTATCCATCTGGTGTTTGCTAACCGTGATTGAGGGCCCTTGTGATTGGATCTGCACAAATCCCGGCCTGACGAGCTACATGAATACAAAGGTTGCTGCGTTGATTAAAATTATCACAAGTACGAATTCAGTTAAATTTACCTTATTACCTTTAAATTTTTTCTCAAATTGCAAAATTGTCCTCATATTTAAAAGGGTCAAATACTTTAAAGTTTAAATCTTTTAAACTATCACGATTTTCGCGCTTTATCGTATAATTTTTTTTTTTTACAAATCACTATATGAACTATGCGTGTTTGTCTTTTTGTCACATGAAACCAAGATTTAAAGTGATTTTTGTAAAAATAAATAAATAAATAAATAAATAAAGTAATTATTGTAAAAACAATAGAAAGGGATTTTTGTAAAAGAACAACTGGTTTGTAAGGGTATTTCGAGAATTTTGAATGTTTAAAAATAATTTTATTAAAGAATGAAGAAAAATGGTGGGGCCGCTGATTAATGCACGATACATATATTATTAATTATCTAAAAATGAAGAAAAAGCGACGGGGAAGCTGTCACTATATACAACACCCACAACCTAGTTTGCATATTTCAGTCGTCTTCCTCACATGGTCATGAGTAGACGTGGCCACACTTCAGTTTCGAGCCGAGGGATGGAGGGCGTTGAACCGGCCCGAACATATGCATGGGCCGGTTCAGAGAACCACTGGATCCCGGTCAGTCCAGTTCAATTAAATAAAATAAAAATTAATAAAACATTAAAAAAGGCAAAACCGTTGATTCTGGTTCGGAATCGGACGATTCAAAAATTACAAATACGTGGCCCGAAACTAGCTCAGTCAAATCACGGACCAGCCATGTTTAGACATGAGTACCCAGCCTCAAGTGTCTCTAAAAATGAAGAAAAATGACGCGGCCCGCCGTCACTATATATATCACCCACGTCGATCGCGATGTGCTTTTGGCCGCGATCACGATCTGCGAGAAAAAGGACAAGGACTGCTCATTGTCCCTGCTCGTCTCACGTACGCAGTCGAGGTCAAACGGGTCGAGTGGCTCCTCCTCGACGAGGTCCGCCAAGACGAGCTCGGCGTGGAGAATGAAGCACGCCTTCATGTGCGCACAACTCTCATCGCACGCGGTTGCCACCGTGAATGAGAGGTAGGGGTGGAGGCCGATGGCGCAGCCGAGCACATTTTTTCCGTCCATGAAGAAGGCGAATAGTCCGCTTTTGAACATCACGACGACGTTGTCGCCGCACGAAATGTCAGCAAGAAGGGCCCAAATGGGACCATGAATGACATTGGAGATGTCATGTCAGTCATCCAAAAGCTGGCTAAGAAAATGGTGGCGACAATCGGGTTCGAACAGGTCGGCGACGAAGGTGATGAGGATAGCGCCGACGAAGAAGGAGGAGATGCCAGAATAATGGTTAGTTAGAGACGATCTGGTTCTATTTTCTTCATTTTCTTTTTTTTTTTATTTAAAAATATACGAAATTCCTAAAATCCCTCGAAAATCAGCTTTTTTAGTCAAAATAACTTTATGTCCGATTTAGGGGCTAGTATGAAAAAAAACATAGAGTTCGTATGGTTGTTTGTAAAAAAAATAAAAAACTTGATATGGTAATCTACGGAAATTGCGATCATTCGAATGACAAAAAGTTATTTACCCTATTTAAATTTATCTGCTTTACCATCCCTCACTTCAAACCAATTTTCGTAGATTGCCATATCAACTATGTTTTTCGTAGATATGGTAATCCACATGGAGGAGGTGCCTTATTTAAATGAAGTCCTTTCTAGCGTCCGTCAGCAGTTAGACACTATTGACTGAGATCGACAACAAGGCCTTCGAGAATGGGAGAGAGATTGTACAGGAGCAAGGGAATAGATTGGTACTCTCTATGGTGAGTAGATCAACATGGAGGAGGGATATGAACTCGGTAGATAGCAAGGGATTGAAATCGACAAAGCTGAGACGCTTTTTACTTCGTTTCGTGGAGGCTTGTCAAAAAAATTAGACAGATTTTTGTGCAATGAGGAGTGAATGTCTAAATTCTTTGAAGCCATAGTCGTTCATCCCACCAGAATACACTCAGACCACACCCCATTATTAATCCGTTGCTCACCTTGTATTTCAAGCAAAGAAGGACCTAAACCTTTTCGATTCTTGGCGCCATGGCTTCTCCATAATGGCTTCAGGGATGTTGTAATCGTCTGCTTCGAAGAGGGACGAAATTTTTATGAAGCTTCTCGAGCCTTTGCGGTCCGAAGGTGTGGAATTTGAAGTCTTTGGCAATATTTTCCTAAAAAAAAAAGAGTTGTTTGCCCAAATTGGTGGAATCCAAAGAGCCCTTCAACGCCATAACTCTGAACATCTCATCGATTTGGAACAACACCTTATTAGTGAGCTTGATGAAATCCTTTTACAAGAGGAACTTCTGATGCTCCAAAAATCAAAAAGAGACTGGACGTTTTTTGGAGATAGAAACACTGCCTTTTTCTATAGGCGGGTCAAAACAAGAAGACATCGAAATAAATTTTGGCGCTAAAGGATGAGACGGGAAATTTAATCGAGGACCCAAAGAGTTACGGTCGATGGCGATGGACTTCTTTCATTCTATATACACAGTCGAAGATGGCTTATCACCCTTATGATCAACACCCTCGTACTTCTCATGCTTAGCCCCAACGATAATTGCAAATCTCGACAGAGAAGTTTCTGATGCTGAGATCTTTGACGCCCTGAAGGAAATGGGACCGCTAAAATCACCAGGATTAGACGGGCTGAATGCCCTCTTTTTTCAGAGCCAATGGGACTTAGTTGGCCCTGCAGTATGTCGCCTTATTAAACATGTTTTGGGAGGGGGTACGATGCCGACTAAGATCAATAAAGCCCTCATCGTTCTCATCCCTAAAGTCGAGCACCTAGAAAATATCAGAAATTATTGAACCATCAGTCTTCTTAACGTTATTCACAAGTTGATGACAAAGGTGTTAACCAATCGGTTGAAGCAGACCCTCCCACACTTAATCGGCGCACCCCAAGTTAGCTTCATCCCTGGACGTCAAATTATGGACAATATTATTGTTGCCCAAGAGTTGATTCATTCTATGAGAGTTAAGACAAGACTCAAAGGTTATATTGTAGTGAAGGTGGACCTTGAAAAAGCTTATGACTTCTTGAGCTGAGATTATGTGGAAGCATCTGTAACGCCCCGTTTTATTTTAAGGAATTTACCGAATTTATTTAATAAAAAGCAGAGATTTTTTTTTTAAATCCAAGTTAAAACATTTATCGAGAAACGGGCGCTACTTACTATCCACAACAAACAAATAATAACACCAAATCAATCGATCGATAGAACCTACACATGCTCGAGCTATCAGAATAACAATCTTAATAATCATAAATTTCAAAATCATTCCCAAACGACTAGCATGAAAGCAAGGTTCAAACGAAATTCAACATAGTTCGAAAGCGACGAAACAAATAATCTAAAGTGCGATAGCAAATAGATAAATATCAAGTTTATGCGGAAGCATAGGTTTTCAACACATAATGACCACCATCTCGCTCGTCCTACGCCACCGCCTCCAGCTCGTCTCAACCTAGATCAATGGAAGAGAGAAGACAACAAGAAAATAATAGGGGTGAGCAACCAACAAGCTCACAATTATCGCACAGTTTATCTCGCATAACATTGTAAACCATCATAACCATAGTATTCAGTATGCATAGAATCCAACAGTCTAGCTCCCTACTTGGCCCTATCGCAAACCTCCTATGTACATACAACAACCTTCCGATCACACACGGCAAGGAAGTAACTGGAAACCTTCCCATCACCGAATGGCTACGGGCCTGGGATCCTTTCCAGGAGACAGTAGAGATGTTTTTCCCATTCACGAATATCATACGGACCTGGGTGTCACCTCTCCGAATCTACAGGCCGATGACCTCTCACTGTTTATGCATTCCTCAAAGGCACTAACATACGGGACACTTAGACTAGGGTTCTCACGCATACATCATTTTTCAAAAGAAGCATTATACGAAATAAATAGTGCGATAAATATGGAATACATCATAAATGTACCCACCTGATTGCAGCTACAGTTCAAATCACAAATCTCGAGACGAGGCGAGGTTAACACCTCTAGACACCTACATTAAGTCCAGATACTAAAGTCAACACTTTAATCTAGACCTATATAGAAAATATCACAGATTGACTTAGCCGAACTCGGTTCGACCAAGTGGTTCGTGAAGTTCTGTGGATATGGGAACACTAGGACTTAGACTCGATCAAACCACATATACAAGTTCACATAATCACAAGTGAAAAAAACAAACAACGAGCCACAAGTAAACACATGGCACAATTGGTCATCAACACTTAGCACATTTCAACATAGGAAAAACAATTTCTCAAATTCACACTTGAATTAGAAGGCATATCAAATAAATGAGTTAGGTTCTGAAACTTTTACATAAATTTCACATTCCAGTTCTAAGTAAGATCACCCAATTTCAGCTTCAAACTCCTTATGCATAATTTTATAAAATTCATACAAGTTTTTCAACAAAAACGAGTTTAAATTAAAAGCACATGATAATTGACGATTCAGGCTATCAAATTTTTATCTAAAATACTACAGCATGTGAACAGTAAAACATAAATTTATCAGCCTTCAACACTCAGTATATCAATTTATAAAATTAAAACAAGATTCAGCCAAATATCACAATTTTATCAAAACTGATCACAACTGAACTCAAAAAATTCTAAACCTTTTACAATGTTATCAAAACTGATCACAACTTTTCACAATTTTCTAGTATGTGATGTTTCGGGCATGATTATAGTGAATTTTTCATTCGAAACAGCAATTAAGAACTTCGAAAAATCATAATGGCAATTATACACTTCCAATCGACACAAGGTCAGCGCCATTGTGTTAGAATTAATCCTAGGTTCCTAAATCCACAGAAATTCATCACTTATATTCAGTTCTCGCTCGATTCGCACGAATCGACGAGTTCGACATAAAATCACGACAATAATAACATGACGAACGATAATATCACATGGCATCACAACACATATATTGATTAAACGAACACACTAGGCACAACCGAACATTATATTATTCACGTGATATTAAACACGGAGTTGAGAATCGATACCGAGCGAGAAAGGGTTCAAACGGCTCGATGGCGAACGGCGGCGAAAGAGCTCGACGGAGGATCGCGTCTCGCCGGAAGGAGGAGGTGCTGCAGCGCCTGAGAAGGGAATAGTCGCTGCTGCTGCTAGGTCGCCGGATGTCGCTGCAAGGTCGCCGGAGGAGAAGCTGCTCGTCGTAGGAAGGCGTCGGGGCTTCGCGGCGGAGTAGCTGTGCAAGAGGGAGAGACTGAACTCTCTTGCGCGACGAAAGAAAATGAAAAAGAAAAAGGAGGGATGGAGATGACGACGTGCTTATGATAACAAAAGGATGATGAGATTGATCGAGCGAGAACAGAGAAAAAAA
>BKCP01005128.1:662981-676637 GCA_008636005.1 Striga asiatica
AGTGGAGGGCGAGAGAGATAAAGAGAATGAGGGAGTGATAGCGGCGTAAAACAATGAAAGGGAGAACATCTCACATATATATATAAAAGACTTAGGGCAAGAAGTCTTACCAACCAAGTAATAGGAAAGCAGGCTGGGCGCGCGCGGTGCGCGTGGCGTTCAGGCCGGGTTTCTCTAACAGTTCGACTAAATTAAATAAGCTCGGTTCAATTAGGCTCGATTCTCTTTAATCCGAAATCCAAACGACGATCGAAAAAAATAAAAATAATTGACCGACAATATATATACATATTATCACACAGTAATATACATATAAATCAGACAATAATATCACTTAGGCAATTAATTCAAATGATAACGATAATGCCAATAAAATAATATCCGATAAATCCAATAATCGAATTAGATTCAGTTTATGCAATTAAACCAAAATCGCCGAAAGACGAACGTTATAAAAGTAGACGATCAAGTGCTCAAATGTATAATTTAAGTACCAAATACTAGCTACACCACTACCAATAATAATAGACATAAATCCATAAATAGAATAATCCGCGAAATTCTATAAATCTAATGAGGCGCTACAATCTACCCTCCTTAAAAGAATTCCGTCCTCGGAATTACAATAGATAAATATCCCCGAAGAGGACATAAACATAAGAGAGAGACCTATACCATGAAGTTCGGACACTCCGTCTGAAACTCGTCTCCACTCTCCCAAGTTGTCTCGCCCTTTCCCTGACAACCCCCACTGGACTTAGACGAGTATCCCCTCCCAGCCTTTCCCTAATGGACCCTCTTTTCCAACAGGTCACCGGTACCTCCATACAAGTAGGGTTCTGCCCATCACGCAGCTCGTCAAGGTTCTCATGTACCCCGAGATCACGCACACGTTTCCTCCATCATGAGGTATAAGACGTGTCGTGCATCCTCGCAAGTGGTGGAGTCAACCATCAGGCTAAGTCATTGACCAGGTCAAGAATCATAATAAAACTGAATAGGCGTGGTCGTAGCCTCCTCTCTTTCAGGAACAAGGCGCATAACACCTCTGTCCGTACTAAAACTTCGAACGGTACCATCGGGGTCGTCCTTGATCATCATCATTACAAGCGTACCTACCCATGGTAAGGAAATCCTCACATTCTACTCATCTATCAATACACAAGACCTTAATTGTCTTTTCATGTCTCGATAGCATACTCTGACTGTCTAACAATATAGGGTTGGTTTATAGTATTGAGCTTCAATCTCGTGCTCGGGTCACGCATGAAAACTCGTCCACTACCTCGCCATTATCCATGTGTCTCCGTCTGAATGGTCGACACGGTACCCCATAATAACAGTGTAACTTCATATCACTTAATCGAGAATTATTGATTAGGGAATTCCTACATCGATTTAGTGGAATTTGGAGCCCTCGGTTGAATGCTCGGGGGAAAGGTTCAAGGAGAATTTATTGGTTGACATAAATAAAACCCATCGTATAAATGTGCTGTCACCCGAGAGGTGGCACACTCGCTGCTGCATAAGAGGGGCACGGGGACGCGGGCGTGCACCTGTTTAGAGACCAGCTACAAGGTCGAGGTTTGGTCGCACACACTGGCCTGAGAAGTTCCTGCGTTCAGTGACGGTGGCTGCAGCTCTCGTGCGAGTCAAATGTCGGCCCTGCAGTTGGCCTCGCCTCTCTCAGCACGGGCGTGCGTGCTCGACCACCACTTCGCGTGGCTACACCCAGCCAGGGTCGGCGTTTGGTTAGGGGTACAAACAAGAAAATTTCTAATTAAGGGTTCATAATAGCCAAGGTAACCCAAAAGAAAAGGTTTTCATAAAACTCACAAAACATCAAAAATTCGAGGTTCAACCAAAAACGATTACCCCTAGCATTTAGGTATAAAACAACTTCGACAATTTCAAGGGTTTCAAATCATAACAAGGCATAAACCGAGTTCTAAGTCCACCACCTTTTCCCGATCAATTCAATCTCAAACGAACATATAACAATAGAGATAGGGAAAAATTCCCAAAGAGAACGAATATCGGCCCCTCAGCCCGAAATAACCCCAACTCAGCAATCATGCCAAACAATGGAATGGTTAGCTCACTCGACTCATCCGACTAATAGCGTCGGCTGCCACATTAGCTCTTTCTCATGTATCTAAACGTGCCACCAGTCCTAAACGAACTCAACTCACATACACTGCCTATAGCTTCCACACTTCGAGATCTTAGCGTAAAGTTTCTCTCGTAAGTGTTTCCAGTTAACAATATAACACCAATCAAATTAAGTCCAACATAATTCATATAGGTCACATAGACATGCATATTGAAGGTAAAACTTATTTTCGGAAACATAACACAAGTATACCAAAATGGCACAGGCGCCACATTTTTTAATCAGGTATAACTAGCAGCACGTAAGTCGTATGAGCATAATTCCAGTTGAATATAAATCCTAAGACATGCGGCTACAATTATTATGAAGAACTCAAAAGCAAATAAAGTCGTCTAGCAGGTGATAAATCAGTAAACATTCGTAACATGGGTGCTGACAGAAAACTGGAATATCACTCATACAGGGCCTCAGTAAAACGGACATATCTCTTGCTACAGACATGATATAAACATGATTCAAACACCATCAGAAAACTAACGAACATAGCTACAACTTTGATGAATACCATAAATATATTTGAGCACATTAGGACATAAAAAACAGACCAGACATTATTATGTCCCTGCTGTCGAGACTTTCAGAAAACTGCTTGCACCATGTTTTTAAAATAGACATATCTCCCTCAATTCAAAACGTTTTCTCAAGATTCCAAAACTCACAGAAAGTACATAGAACAAGCTATAATTTATACGAAGAACACATCCCCAAGAAACCGGTCCTGAGGTCGAAACAGAGCATGAAACAGACATTCAAAAACAGTGATTTTACATACTAAACACATCGAAACTTAATCAAATTAAAACAAAACATGACTTAAGCAAATCCTATTAAAGCATAAACATGAACATATAATTCCATCCATTAAAGCAATTCACGTAATCATCATTATACTTCAACTAAACATGCTTTACATAACATCAAACTTAGCATCTCAAGCCATGGTCAAAACACAAGTCACAATGCCCTAAAATTGAAATGTTAACTTATGAAAATATATGGTTTCAGCAGGCTAACAGTCACAAAAGGATTGGCAATTAATTCCACAAAATTGAAGTTAGACACACGACTTAAAGCTCATCACACAGGCATAAATTTTCTTTTTTCCTCACAATATTTCTATGGCAACTTAAAGGATATCAAGATTGAAATTTACTCTCGAATAGGTACACATAATAACAACATATACACGCATTAAACCTCGGTCATATAGTGCAACAACAACATGCATATCAACACACATTCATACCTTTTATTCTCGTCACAACCGTGTGTCTCGTAATCATGGCATAGGATATTCACGCGGTGTCGGATTGGTCCACTCGTCCCATGAACGATGTCATAGTCTTTCATTCATGCATCTGTAACGCCCCGTTTTATTTTAAAGAATTTATCGAATTAATTAATAAAAATTAAAGTTTTTTTTTAATTAAAAATATTTAACGAGAAACGGGCGCTACTTGCTAATGACATCAGATAAACACATCCATCAAACAAAAGAACCTACACATGCTCGGACTAACGATATAAAATTATCCCTTAAATTCATAAGTCTCAAAACATTCAAATGGGTCTAGCATGAAACAAGGTTCAACCAAACTTAAACATAATTCGAAAGCGGAAGCAAGAATTAATCCAAAGTATGAAAGCAAATAATTAAGTAACAAGTTCATGCATAACACATAATCAGTATACAAAATCAAAGCAGGGATATAAGCACATAATAAAATATCCAAATCCAAGCGGGAACAATAAATCAAGTCAAGTATCAGTTCAGCAGATCATGAACAGGCGGAAGCATAAAATAGCGATAACATAATTTGACCAACGACCATCCTCTCGCTCGTCTTTACACCACCGCCACCAACTCAGCTCAACCTAAAGAAAGGAAGAGGAGACAACAACAGAAAATAATGGGGGTGAGCAACCAACAAGCTCACCATTATCGCACAATTATCCCGTATAATTATTTTTAAAAGCAGTATCACGGTAAACAGTATCAATATCGGTATGAATAGAATTCATAGCCTAAACCCCCTACTCAGCCCTATCGCAAACCTCCTATGTACATACAACAACCTTCCGGATACAACGGCATGGCTGTAACTGGAAACATTCCCACCCCCGGGTACAACGGTTCGTAGGATCCTTTCCAGGAGACAGCAGAGATGTTTTTCCCCTTCCGGATACGACGACATGGGGCGTCCCTCCCGGATACAACGGGCAGGCGACCTCCTACTGCTTTCGCATTCATCAAGGCACTAGCGTTCGGGACACTTAGACTAGAGTTCTCATGCATACAAAATTTTCCAAAAGAAACATTACACGAAATAATAAGTGCGATAAATATGGAATACATCATAAATGTACCCACCTGATAGCAGCTGCAGTTCAAATCACAAATCTCGAGATGAGGCGAGGTTCAACACCTCTCGACATCTACATTAAGTCCAGATACTAAAGTCAACACTTTAATCTAAACCTATATAGCAAATTCACAAGTTGACTTAGCTGAACTCGGTTCGACCAAGTGGTTCGTGAAGTTCTGTGGATATGGGAACACTAGGACTTACACTCGATCAAACCACATATTCGAGTTAACACAAAAGCAAGTGAAAGACAACAAACGAGCCACAAGCAAAACACATGGCACATTTGGTCATCAACACTTAACACATTTCATCATAGAAAAAACAATTTCTCAAATTCACAATTGAATTAGAAGGCATATCAAATCAATGAGTTAGGTTCTGAAACTTTAACATAAATTTCACATCCTAGTTCTAAGTAAGATCACCCAATTTCAGCTTCAAACTCCTTATGCATAATTTTATAAAATTCAAACAAGTTTTTCAGCAAAAACGAGTTTAAATTAAAATCACATGATAATGGACGATTCAGGTTATAAAAGTTTTATCTAAAATACTACAACATATGAACAGCATCACATAAATTTGCCAGCCTCCAACACTCAGGATAACAATTTTATAAAATTAAAACCACAATCAGCCAAATATCACAATTATATCAGAACTGATCACAACTGAACTCCAAAACTTCTAAACTTTTTACAGCATGCTAAACATCATATAATCAGCCTCTCCACAAATGTTTAGAATTTTTTAGCTTCAGAAAAATTTATTATAATTAAAATAAATTAGGGCAGAATCACAAAATAATTTGTTAACCCTATCAAACATAGTTCAAAAATTCTAAAAATTTTACACCACATATAATCATGCCTGAAACCTAACATACTCGAAAATTGGCCAGAAAAAAACACTATGCAATTACTTGTGCATTTTACAAGAAACTGAACAGAAAACAATTTAATTTTTAAAAATAGCTAAACAACTTTAAAAATCACGAAAATTTTACAGCAGCTACATATTCATCAAAAACAGCTGCTCCTAAAATTTCAAGACAATCCGACCAGTATTAAATTTATGGTGAATTTTACATTCTAAACCGTAATTATAACTTTGGAAAAATCATAACTACCAATTTACAACTCCAATCGACACAAGGTCAGCGCCATTGTGTTCGTAAAAATCCTTAGTTCCTAAATCCACAGAAACTATCCACTTATAACCAGCTTTCTTTCGATTCGCACGAATCGACATTTCACATAAAATCACGACGATAATATAACGAACAATCATAAACACATAAATTATAATTCAATGAAACACATAACGCACGAACGATCTCAACATTATTCACGTAAAATTAAACGAGAAGTCGAGACTCGATACTGTTCTCGGGAAACGAGCGAGAAAGGTTCGAACGAGAGAAGACGGCTCGACGGGGCTCGACGGCTTCGCGCGGCTCGCCGAGGAGAGAGCTGCGGTGGACCTTTTCGATTGCGGGGTTGCTGCGATGGCCGAGGCGTCCCGTCGAAAGTGCTGCTGTGGAGGAGGAGACTCGCCGGAATTTGCAGGCGGAAGAGAGCGGCAGCCGGACGTCTTGCACGAAGGAGGGGCTGCGAGCTTCGTCAGCAGGGAACAATAGACGGAGAGAAGTCGCCGTCGAGGCTGTTCACGGACGGAGCAGGTACAGGCAGAGAGCTGCCGGTCAACGTGCGCGACGGCGGGCTCGTCGCGGTGGCGGGAGAGCATCTTCGCGGCGGAGGGAGGTTTGCAGGCGCCGGAAAACTCACGAACAGCGGACAAGAAAGGCTTCTCGCGGTGCCGTGCGGTGGAGAAGACGATCACAGGGGCTCGCCGGTCGTCGGGGAGGAGTTGCAGCGGCTGAACGGAACTTGCAGAGCTTCGCGGTGGTGGGTCGGCGGAGGAGTTACAGCGTGACGGAATCGCATAGGAGAATTCGTCGGGATTGCTGGGTCGCGGACAGAGAACAGGGCGACGACGGGATTTCTGCGAGAGGTAGATGAGAGGGGCGAGAAAAGGGATGCTGGTCGGGTTTTTGAGAGAAAACGAGATGAGATATAGAGTGTGAGAGAAAGATCGATGAGCTGCGCGTCTCTGATTTGTGACGAGAGAAAATAAGATCGGAAAAGCTGCGCACGAGGAGATTTGACGAGAAAGAGGGGAGATAGATACAACTTATATATATATATACACAAATAGACTAGGGTTGACTTTTTCTTGTCTTATAAGAGAGAAAGAGGGGAGATAGATACAACTTATATATATATATACACAAATAGACTAGGGTTGACTTTTTCTTGTCTTATAAGAAAATACAATTCACGCTCCTACAATAGAGAGGACCGAATTTTTGGGCTGATGGGCCGGTTTATACATGGGGCCGAACTGGGTTTTGGGCCAATGGGCCAATTCGCGACATTAAATCGTCTCACGGGCTTGGGTTTGATTCGCGCGGGTATTTTCGAGCTCGATAAAATCGCACGTTAATATATATTCGGCTATCGGGCCCGATTCAATCACACGAAAATAAATCCAGCTCTCGGGCTCGGGTTCTCCGATTACTAATTTCGACAGTTCCAATCGATCGCACGATAAATAAACAAAACTCCAGACAATATAAATTAAATACGTACATTGATTTTAAAATACTAATATTATTAATCAAAATATACAATTGGCAATTAGACATATAATATTTAGACATTCAAAATGGCAAGCAATAATTAATATATCACAATNATGACTTCCGCTCAATTTAACGCACGAGACTTGACCACCATCGCCTCTCCTGAGGCCTAGCCACCCTCGAGAGTCGCGACAGTGATACGCACTAGATTCTCCTTAATTATGGGGGTCGATCAGCAACCTGAACGTGGCACCTTAACGTCACTCCCGGTCCTCATTGACTGGGTATTAACACGCATCCGATGGTCCTATCGACAAGGGTTCTAGTTCTCGGAGTAATCACTTGCAATAGGGATTTACTCGGTTCTTAACCTTGCTCTTTCGAGATAGATCACGAATGGTCCTATCCTGAGGACACTAAACGAACTCTTGTAGCGAGAAAACTGCTACAGACACTCAATCTAATAACATCATACCGAAAACTCACAACAACGAGCTTCTAAAGTTATAACTTAACTCTATACCACTAGAGAAAGTCCACATATACGGAGGGTAAATTCCTAAGCCCCAAAAACAACATAATACATCAATTCACATCATAAGCAATTTGATATCACTTATGTAATCATACCTGAGTTGGCGCGGCACGACGAAAGCGAGTGGTCATAATCACATCATGATATTTAAATATTTCATAGAGCTCACATAATTCACATATAGCAGTCTACAGAAACGCAGACTGGCTCTGATACCACTCTGTAACACCCCACTTTGATTTAACAAAAATCCACGGCTTTCAGAAAAATTAATTTAATTTTTCAAAATTCATTTCAAACTTTTGTGGTGTTACTCATTTATTCTAAAGTCATTTTAATAAATAAAGTCATAGCAATGACATTCAAACATAAATCAACACCCTATCCAGGGTTTCATCCAAAGTCAACAAACACCCAAACCGGGTTTCCAAATTCCAAAGTAAAGACATCATAATGTCAAACGAGGCATCTCCCCTGCAGTGTTTCAACACATCATAAATATCCAGAGTTCGAAAATATCCATAGGCATAATAAAACTCAAATAGAGCGGAAGCAACACAATCAATGGTCTAGTCATCTAGACCGACCACCACTCGCCTCGCCTCGCCGTGCCCGCAACCTACTTAACCTGCATCACTCTGGGAAGAAAAAGTGGGGATGAGCACAATATGGAATCCGTGGTGCTCACCACTATGCACATAAATAACAAATAATATAAGACAGGAATGGTCGCAGCATGTATCAAATCAATTAACTATCCCATCTCCTATCCAAAGTTTGTTCTCATGTGCACACCTACGCATAGACTACTGTCGGTCCATGTATCATATGCCTTCGCTCAGGTCTTATAACGATGCCCTAACAGTAGGAGTCTCCCCCCAACGGCCAAGGTTTCTGCCTTGGATTTACATCAAGGTACTAATCGCCGGCAGAGGACCTATGCCCTGGTCTTACAGGCGACGCGTCCTTCGCAGAGGACGTAAAGAGGAGATTACCCCAACGAGGTCCGTTTTATAGCTCCAGGGATAACCGTTCGACGGCCGGTACAGCTCACATCGAAGGCTACATGGTTCACATGCATACATTGATCATACCATACAACAGACATAATGAAATTTACAGCATAGCATTTTAAATAAACCCACTTGGATACCGAAGTAGCAAATAGCACACAAAAGCTGGTAGGATGAGAGCACTGCTCATCAAATACCTACATTCATCAAGAATAGTCCTATGAACAACTATTCCGACACTTAAAGCCATTCACAACACATTCACTTAGCCGAACATTATCGACTAAGTGATTCGTGGGTCCTTTACCGGAGTTTGGAAACTTTGGAGTAAACCACTAGACTCGAAAAACCAATTAAATGACATTTAGAACACATTAAGCACGTAAAACAAAGTGGTGGGTCACAAGGAAGTCAAACGGGTCGGGAAAGAGCCAAAACAGGGCTCGGTTGTGTGCTGTCAGGGTTGCCAGGGCGCTGGCACGGGCCTGGGCGCAGAGTGGCCCTGGCAGGTGGCCCTGGCAGGCCTTGGACAGCGGACCAGTTAGATATATTATCCGAACCTTTTTAAAATCGACTCGACCGATTCCAATGAAATTTTGACCCATCAAAATACACTCAAAAACACACAAGTACACCAGAGATCATCTTCAAAAATCATTTTAACCCAGAGAAATAATTTTTGCAAAATAACTGCCATAAAGTGAAATTCCTAGTTCCCCAGTCAAACATTCGAATTTTAAATTGAAATGTTGACACAAGCAGTAATTCCCAGAGAACAGCAACACATAAAAAAATCAACTCATTTACAGCAACATACTATTTTATATGAATTTTTTACAAGATTTAGGCCAGAACTCAAAATCGACATTTGACCTAGTTAATCATCTAATCTGGACCTGAGAATTGTACCACTTAAACAACAACATCGGAGGACCAACATATCAAAAATTCACATTAAAAGCATCAGAACTCGATTTTTCATGATTTAACAAAGTACAGTAGCATGATCAACTTCAAAAATTCACAACTCAAAGCACAAACATCAAAACGACACAAGACTTGAACTAACAGATTAAGGACATTCCAAATTACCTATAACTCCAGGATTTCCACGAAATTCAACCATGTCCTTTAGTTTTGATATTAAACCGAAGAGACGAACACAATTTAACATAATTACATAATCATATAAATACCAAAACAACAATAAATCACCCCTACAGCATATAAACACACACACACACACACACACACACACACACACACACACACATATATATATATATATATCAAAATTATGTCCGAGTAAGCCACCCATTACCGTACTCCGAAGGGGAGACGAGAAAACGGAGCAAGGAGGCAACGTGCGGGCGTTCGACGGTGAACTCGGCTCGTGCGGGACTTGGTGTACTTGGACGGCGACGTCTATGAAAAACAGAAGAGAGGGGCTTGATCGTTGCTTCTCGGATGATCTTGGCTCGTGGAACGTTCGCCGGGGATGCGCTGCGCGAGGAGGGGTTCGTCGGGTGCTGGTGCGACGCGGGGCGCGCGACTGCCAGGGCGCGATGACTTGAAAGCGGGGGTGATGGTGAAGTGAGGGGCGGTCGGATACGAGAGAGAAGAGAAATGAGCAGTGGAGGGCGAGAGAGATAAAGAGAATGAGGGAGTGATAGCGGCGTAAAACAATGAAAGGGAGAACATCTCACATATATATATAAAAGACTTAGGGCAAGAAGTCTTGCCAACCAGGTAAAGGGAAAGCGGGCGAGGTGCGCGGGTGCGCGTGGCGTTTGGGCCGAGTTTCTCCAACGGTTCGACTAAATTAAATAAGCTCAGTTCTCTTTAATCCAAAATTCGAACGACGATCGGAAAAAGATAAAAATAATTAACCGACAATATATATATAAGAGAGAGAGAAAGGATCCTATGAGAATGACTCTTAATGCGAGAAATGAGAATAAGTTTGGACCATGGGATCAAGCATATCAGTGGTTATGATGAAGTCAAATTATGGTAAATCATTAATGGCAATCTGGTAATTATTGACCATAGTGTAGTCAAATATGTGTATTTGACCAATAATTAATGGTAAGGTGGTAAATAAACATATAAAGTGGGACCCACTCATTAAATCAATTCAACACACATTTTTATCTCTCCTCAACCCCTTCTCTTTCTCATCTTCACGCACTGAACACACACTACACACACATACAGATTTCCGCAGACCAACCACCACATCGCCGCCGCCTTCCACCAACAGCCATCAGTTTCGAGCCCACCTTCCGGACACCGGAGCACCGCCACACAGTCACCTCCGTCTGTTCCTGCACAACCGCCGCCGCCTCTCATCTCGCCGCCCGTACTCCACCCACTGCAAATCCTCGTTCAATGCCCAGTTACCCACTGCCGCACACCAGACCGTCGGTTCTGTCGAAGATCCCGTCGCCTTCCACCGACAGTGCAGTCACTATCGCCGCCGGAGGTCCACCCAGCTACAGTGGGTCTCGCCGAAAAATAATAACCGCCACGGAAAAGTTCGTTGAGGACGATTCTTAGCCAATTCCATTCTATTTGCCGGCGGCCATCGAGAAAACTCTCGTCGGTGTTTAGAAAGCCCCACCTTCCAGAGAACCCTCGCCGATAACGTTGCCTTCAACCACCGCCTTACAGTGACGATGCTATGAAGCGGCGGAATGCGGTGACGCGACGCGACAGAAACGGCGGTCCGGCGGCAGCTGCTGTTGTGTGTGAACCGATGCCGTTGGTGTGCTAAAGGGGATGCACGGCTAGAAAAAAATGTTCATGACAAAGGATGAGTTTTTCTTTTTGACAAGACAGAGGAATGAACTAATTTAATTTGTGGGGTTTCTTTTATGTAAATTAGATAAACTATAGGGATTAATTTACAATTTTAAAAACTGCATTTGAGGTAGTTACGCTTTAATTTGAGATGGAGTTGCTGCTTGCGCTTTAATTGTGTGAATCGTGACTTGCTGCTTGCTTTCTTTGGAAGAATTCATGATAATATAAATGGTGATTAATTATATTATTTATAAAATATCTATTAAATATAGAATGTTGATAAATAATTTAACAATATATGTATGGTTATTTCAACTTAATTTTTTCATATAATTTATTATTAATATTTTATATTTTTTAATTAATAATTTATATTATTGTTTGATTAAAAAAATAGTATATACGTAAATAAAATATATTATGCAATATATCAACTATTAAAGTGCAATTCGTCCAACACTATAGTGCACGGTCTCGGTCTGTATTGTGCATTTCGAACCAACTGAACGCTTGTCCGAAGTCAAATTGATAATGAACATAATTAATTAATACATTCGGTTCAGTTAACTAAATTATCCCAAATAATCGATTTTTTTATTTATATCCAAATTATATTTAATACGTTACTAATTTTATTTATTATTTTTATATTATTTTAGGTTGAAAAAATTCGAGTTCAGTTGGTTTCGTTTTCTATTGTGCAATTTGATAGCGTGTTAAAGTGCAACGTGCCGTTCTGTAAGGTGCAACGCGTTATTTTATAAAGTGCAAGGTACTGATATATAAAGTGAACTACTGTAATTTTCACACGTTGTCATTGTGCAATCTGGTAGAGTGTAAAGTGTAACGTATCAAAATTATATTTAATACTTTACTAATTTTATTTATTATTTTCATTATATTTTAGGTTGAAAAAATTCGAGGCCGGTTGGTTTCATTTTCTATTGTGCAATCTGATAGCGTATTAAAGTGCAACATGCCGTTTTGTAAAGTGCAACGCGTTGTTTTATAACGTGCAACGTACTGATATATAAAGTGAACAACTGTAATTTTGATACGTTGTCATGCTTGTATTGTGTGGATTAAAGATTATATATATCCGATTTTTTATAATTATATTGTGTGGTATTTTGGCAGGACACGTGGGACTTAGATTGTGGACTGATAATAAAGTGCAACATGTCGTTTTATAAAGTGCAACTTGATGATATATAAAGTTCACTGATTTATGATTTATGATTTATATGATCACGTATATATTATGTGTTTTTGAAACCTGTAATTAGTAGATATAGTTGTACATTGAATTAACCTAAAGAACTAAAATAAATTATTATTTATATTATAAAAATATATTAATTATTATTTATATTATGAAAAATATATTAATTATGTTAATAGATTTATGTAATATTTTTTTTTTTGTTGAATATACATAATAAACATTTGTATAAAAATACATATAAAAATAATATTTTTATATATTTTTTACAAATTACAGATTTGGCTCATGGGTTAAATTGAAATATATTCAAATTTCTTAAATTGCAAAGGAGTCCTTTGAGCTTCTATAATTCTCAACTTGATGCCAACAAAATTCAGAAAATTAATTTTGTTTCCAAATAGCATAAATCAGTCCGTTCAACTTCCTCTGTTATCTGTTGGGACTGCACCACTCCCCGCGGCGTCCGACGGCGGGTCTTGACGGCGGTGGTCGATGGTTATTGTCTGTGAGAGGCGGCGGATCTCGGTGGTTGACTGCTCCTGGAGGTCGGAATGGGCCTGCAAGACGGCAGTTGTCCTGTTCGTCGGTGTGGTGCGCTTCGGTCGCCGGTTGTTATCGACGGGTTGGCTTCACCGGATACGAACCGCGGCGGCCGGCAGAATGACTGTGACGGAGCTGTGTTTGTGCGGCAGAGAGAGAGAAAGCGTGGTGTGGGATGGTGATGGCGGGGATCCTCCGGCGGCTGCGGCGCATTGCTTCGGCGGTGGTGGAATTTTTTCCGGCGGCCTAGTGGAGATGTGTGTATGTGACGGTGGCGGTGGAATTTTTTCCGACGACCTGGTGGATATATGTGTAGGTGATGGCGTGTGTGTGTGTGTGTGTGTGTGTGTGT
>BKCP01005139.1:0-16959 GCA_008636005.1 Striga asiatica
CAGACAACTAACCTAGCAGCAAGAAAGAACAACTAAACTAGCAACAAACACAACTAACCTAGCACCATCAGACAACTAACCTAGCAACAAGACACAACTAACCTAGCAAGAAAGAAATAACATAACAAAAGATAAATGGTCAACGGTCAACGTCGGAAGTCAACGCCGGAGTCAACGGTCAACGCCGGAAGTCAACGATTTTTGCCGGAAGTCAACGTCGGAAGTCAACGGTAAACGCCGGAGTCAACGGTCAATGGTCATAATAATATTTAAATAATTAAAAATAAAGAATTAAATAATAAAAATAAAGAATTATTATTTAAATCAAGATCTAAATCTTGTGGCTAGGAATGAGTCTCACGTCCTCACTTTAAATAATGGGATGCATTGAAACCAATTGTTGACGGACGTTTCCGGTCAACGGTTAAAAAGTTAAATAATAGAAAGAAAATAGGAAAAAGACACGGAATTAGGGATCAATTACGATTTTATTAAAAGATCACGAGGTCGGCCTCTCGTACGAGGTCGGCACTTGCGATATACTTACAATTTCTTACACGAGTTTCTTACAAGTCTAGAGAGAGAAAATATAGAAAGAGCTTTTTACAGTTGGGATTCAACAACCCAAAATAAGTGAAGTGGGTTGCTATTTATAGTGGCCTTAAATGTGACACTGTTTAGGCACTGTTCACCAGTCTTGTCGTACAGTGTTTCTTGCAGAGTAGTTCGGCGCCCCCCTGACAAAATTTAATGCGATTTGAGGTTTTCCTCATCATTGCCTGACAGGCATTTAATGCTGGCAGACTTTATGTCTTAGCTAAGGGGAGTAGGTCAGCAGGCTAGGATGTCCCATCCAATAACCAATGATTACCCTCCGAGTGACATTATTATACTATTATCGAGATCGGCATCCTTCGTTGTGGAGGACCGTCCTGAAACCCCAAGTCGGCACCTTATCTTCGTTTGTTCCTCCGGTTCTGGGGAGCCTTTCCTCCAGCCCGTCACTCTCCAGACCGGCACCGGGGCTTTACGGTTGCAAATGCCGAACTAGCGGACGGACTCATGGGATCGTCATGGTCAAAAAGTTTTTCGGTCCACCTCGGCACTTTCTCACTGGACCGGGTCTCCGGTTCGGCTCTCGAACTCGGGTGTCAACATACAGGCCCCCGAGCTCAAAGGGGATGCCCTCAGTATCCTCTGTGAGGTCGTTATCTAGAAGTACATCCGAGGTCGGCGTGCAACTCATACTTGGCAAAATCATCTACCATTTGTTGTGCACGTCTTTCTCAGACCTGAAACGACGGGTCATTTAATGCGTCGTGACCGTTACGCTTCCTGTCGATTATGAAAAGTCGCGTCGGTTCAGAGCCTTTACACGTGTCATTCCTTCATTCGTCCTTGTCAAACGGCGTGTCGTTTCAGCGAAACGGCGGTTTCTGGGGCGCGTGGCACCTACGCGATTATCCACGGACCGTCGGATTGTGTTCGTCCCAACCGTTAGATCGAGCGTTTATTTCGAATTTCAAACGTTATGCCACGTGTGATGTTGTGAGTGGTCCACCGCGTATATATATATATTCATTGCCTTCTTCCTCGATGAGTTTTTTACCTTCACGATTTCTGAGCAACCGAATGTTTGAGCAGCCGAATTCCCGAGCAAGAGTTTAGAGCGATTTTCGAGGTTTTTGTGACTTCCCAGCGATTTTCACACCGGTAATTCCGTTTATCTGAGATCTTTTCCTTTGTTTTCTTTCGGTTATGTCGAATTCATCCAATCATGTTGCGAACCTCCCTGCCGGAGATGGCTGTTTCACGGCGGAGGAGACCGGGGAACTGGTCGTTTATTCCCCTCCGACGACTGGGGCGGCGCAGCCACTCAGGGTCACTCCAATCTCCGCCGTCCGTGTGACGTCGGCGGCGGCGGCGACGGATGCGCGCCGTGGGGAGCCCTCGGACTTCCCCACGATTGAGATAATCGACCTCGGGTCGGGTCAGTCTGACACCGAGGAAGCCGAGAAGGAGGCCGGTACCATTTCTCCCGTCGAATTTGATGTTGACGCCGAGCTGGTCGAAGAGACGCTCCGAGGCGACACTTATGGACGAGAGCGTGTCCCCATGGCACGTGAGGATGCCGAGGTCGATGCTGCGGTGGAGGCCGCCACCACGGCTCCTCCCGGGTGTTGGTGCCGTCCTCCGCGAGTGTGGCCATCTCCCGCCTCGGCCACTGCTTGGACAACCCCCTCCGTGTTGACGGACCTTGACCTGGCCAAATTGAGGGGCAAGGCCGGCTTTGGTGCCGGGGTGAGGGTCTTTGCCCCTTACGCGGGCGAGCGCATACATTGCCCTCCGCCGGGTTGCATCGGCGTCTACCAGTCAAGCATCTTGCTCGGCCTCAGGTTTCCTTTACCGGGGGCCCTGAACGACATCCTCTGTGACCTCGGCATCGGCATTAGTCAGCTCGTACCGACGGTTTTTGCCCGACTCGTCGGCCTCATCGTTTTGTTCCGCCAGCAAGGGTGGGCGGACCCCACAACTGCCGACGTGGGGGCCCTTTTTATTTTCAAGAAGTCCGGGGAGACCGGCAACTATTACAGCTCGGTAGCCCCGGGTGTAGATAAGTCGCTGATCCACAAGATCCCCGAATCTCTGCACGGCTACATGCCGGAGTGGTTTTGGGTCGGCGGCGAATGGAAGACGCCCGACGCAAGTCGGCACCCGTCCACTGATTTCATCTCAGGCCCTTGTAAGTGTCTTATTATTCCTTTTTCGTCCTTCTGATTTACTGTTTCTTCGTGCTAACAGGTCGGTATTTGCGTTTCAGTCCACAACCCCCGCGTCGAGCCGAGTGACGAGCTGGTCACGAAGGTCGAAACCTTGCTGGGACTTCACGAGGACAAACGCCTCTACAAAGACCTTGTCGCAGAGAAAAGTTTGGTCCTGCACAACCTTTGTCCGGAATATAACAGCAAGTCCTTTGAGCCCGGTACTTCTTCTTCCCTTTGCAGCAGCAGTTGGCTATCTATTTTCTTTTCATTACTCATACCCAGTCTCTTGTTTTCCTTTGGCAGTATACTATCCTCTCCTTCGTGAGAGCGGATTTAGCTCGGTCAAAGAGGCAAGTAAATACGCCCGCGCCAACCCGAATCCGCTCAAGGGACGAAAGATGGCCAGCCGCATGGATTTCCTTAAGAGGCAGTCGAAGAGGAAGGCCCCGGCGTCAAGCTCAGCGGGGACCTCAGACCCTGTTCCGCCGAAATCGGTCTCCAAGACCGCCCTTCCCCGAGAGGCCGAGATGCCTGCCGGCTCGGCCCCGGCTGTCCCCGCCCCCGCTCCTGTGGGCGGACGAGGGAGCCGGGCTAGTGCCCGCGAGATCGGCGCCGATCGCGGCCGAGGTACCGCTGGTCAGGGCGGGGCTGCTCGTCAGAGGAAGCGCCGGCTTCTTGTGGAGGAGCCGGAGGAGCCCGCGGAGGATGAAGCCGGGATGCGGGATAATGCCCCGCCGTCCCCGAAGAAGAAGAAGGTGACCGAGGTCGCGGGGGCTGCCACCGCGGGCGAGAGGTCGGCCTTCGTCCATCAGGCCGGCTCCTCGACCTACATACCAGTGAATCCGAGCCGCAAGGCCAGCCTCTCCAAGAGCCTTGAGCGATTCCCCGACCAGTGGTTCATCGATTCGGCGTCGGCGGTTCCGCTTGACTTGCCCAACCCCTACCGCCTGCCCGGGGAGGTGATGTCCGCGGCGCAGGCCGTGATGGCCTCTCGGACCCCGACCGCCGAGACGGCGGTGACCATGCTCTCGCCCACGCAACTCATTCAACACTCGGTGGCGTCCATGGGCCGGACCATGGTCGAGCTGATCCACGCCGCCGTGGCGATGCAGAGGGAGGTCGACGCTCGTGACAGGGCCGAGGAGGATCTGGCCACCTCCAAGGGTCGAATCAGCGAGCTGAAGGACGAGATCAGAAGGATCTCGACCCTGGAGAATGAGCTGATCCTCCAGCGCGGAGCTGTCGCCGTGGCGGAGAAGGCGGCTGCCAAGGCCGCCGAGGATTTGGCCCGCGAGAGGGCGGCGTGGGCCCAGAAAATGGAGGAGATGGAGATGAGGCGGGCCATCGAGCTGTCGGAGAGTGAGAAGCGCCGTGCTGACGAGGTTCACGGGCTGGAGGAAAAGCATAAAGCCGACCTCGTCCATCTCGCCGAATTGCATGCTGTCGAGGTCGCCGCTCTGAAGAAGAAGCATGAGGAGGAGGCCTCCGAGTTGACGGAGTACGGCAAGAGGCTGAGCTCCGAGGTCTGCCTCTTGAAGGAAGCCGCCAAGCAAATAGACGGAGAGCCCATCGCTCTTCCTCCTCCGGCGATCTACGCCGAGGTTCAGGTCCAATACTTTGAGGAGATGAGAGAGAGTATGGATATCTCGGCGGCGTACAACCTCTATTGGTTGTTTCAGCGTCTTGATGCCGGGGTGCTCTCTCTCGACGACTTCAGGGCCATCCTCGCTGAGAAGGCGGGCCGGTAAGACCTGGACTTCGAAGGCCAGATTTGCGAGGTCGACGCTGACGAAGCCGCGGTGGTTCGGAGACTCCGGGGTTGGGCCGACGGCGTCATCGTCGGCTTTGAGAAGTTCGGTGACGTGCCCTCCTCGCAGACATGGCGGTTGGCCCCAGGGGAGCTCCTCCCGAGTTACAAGCCGTTTGAGGCGGACCCGGACCCTGAGTTCTTGCCGAGGCGCGGCGCCGTCCTGTCGGTAGTTGCGGAGATGGAGGAGGCCGAGAAGGCGGCCGCGGCAGCGAAGGCGGCGGCTGATGCCGAGGCGGGGGTCGGCACTTCGGGGGCGAAGGAGGCGGAGGTCGAGGAAGAGGCTGCGGCAGAGACCGAAGTCGAGGTGGTGGAGGCGGACGCCGAGGTCGCTCTCGTTCCCTGAAGATTTTTACCGGCCTGCGTGCCATAGTATTTTGGCCGTGTGTGGCCCATCTTTTGAAAACGATTATGTAATGACTATATGTATATTTCTTCTGAAAACTTTGTTTTGAATACATGGTGTGTTATTATTCGTTTTGAATGAATGTTTTTTTATGAGTGAATGAGTTTTTAATGCTTTATTTACTTACGAATGGATGAATGTTTATTCTCGATTTTTCCATGTATGGACTTGGCGCCGTGCTGAGTATTTATTTACTTACATGGCCGAGCCCGAGATTGGGCTCGGTACTTTTTGTTTACTTACATAGGCGCAGTGGCCTTACCGGGCTACTTTGCCGAGCCCGGCTCGTGCTGGTCGAGCCATCGTACTGACCCGGCCTGCACATAATTATGTGGCAGCTTACCTAACCGGTCTCGCATTCGGACTCGGAGGTATTATTGGCCTAACTGGGCTTCCTAGTTGAGCCCAGCTAGTGCCGACCAGGTCATCGTACTGATCCTGGCCGACACTTCGTTCCTTACGTTAATTACGCCGCTTCGACTTAAACTATACTTACAAAAGGCAAAAGTAAAATTACAAAGTAAAGAATAGAAAACATACATCTTTTGTAAAGTCAAATTACAAAAAATGGAATACAAGGTTGTCCTAGACCTATTGGTAGAACCTTTTCAAAAATACCGAATTCCACGGGTATTGGTGGGGGGTGCCGTCCAGGTGTTCGAGACGGTAGGCCCCGTGGGGAAGGACCTCGCTGATCTTGTAGGGCCCCTCCCATTTTGGTTTTAGCGGTCCGGGGTCAGGCCCGGTTACCCTTTTTAGCACCAAGTCGCCGACCTGATAGGAGCGGGACTTGACTTGGGAATTGATGTATCTCTCGCTTCGTCTCTTGTATGCCGCGTTTCTGAGCTCGGCTTGTGACCAGTGCTCGTCTATCAGGTCGAGACTTGCTCTTAACGACTCGGAGTTGGACTCCTCCTCGAAGCTGGTTACTCGAAAAGTTGGGGCGCCGAGCTCGACAGGTACCATCGCTTCGGTCCCGTATGCCAGGGAGAACGGCGTCTCTCCCGTAGATGATCTCGCTGTTGTGCGATATGACTAGAGCACATTCGGGAGTTCTTCTGGCCAGGATCCTTTCGCGGTTTCAAGTCGGACCTTGAGCCCTTGTTTGATAATTTTGTTGACGGCTTCGACTTGGCTATTGGATTGAGGGTGGTAGGGTGTAGAGAAGAAGTGTTTGACACCGTGCTCCTCGCAAAACGCTTCCAGCTTCTTTCCCTCGAACTGTCTTCCGTTGTCAGTGATTATAGAGTTCGGTACCCCGAAGCGACATATGATGGATTTCCACAAGAAGTCGATCATTTTCTGTTCGGTGATAGTGGCGAGTGGCTCGGCTTCTGCCCATTTCGTGAAGTAGTCCACGGCGACGACCGCGTACTTTACTCCGCCTTTTCCGGTAGGTAGAGGGCCGATCAGGTCGACACCCCACTTGGCGAACGGCCACGGGCTGAATATCGACTTCAGGGGCTGCGAAGGTTGGATGATGTTCGGCGCGAATGTTTGGCATTTTGCGCATCTTCGAGCCATGTCCAGGGCGTCTTTTTTCAAGCTAGGCCAGTAGTATCCTTGCCTGAGAACTTTGTGGGCGAGGGCGTAACCGCCGGAGTGGTTTCCGCACACGCCTTCGTGGACTTCCTTGAGAATGTATTCGGCGTTCTTCTCGTCTACGCACTTGAGCAAGGGCGCCGAGTATCCTCTCTTGAATAATTCACCGGCCACGATCGTAAACCAAGCTGCCCGGGTGCGGAGCTGTCTGGCCTCTTTAGGGTCAGATGGCAACGCGTCGGTTTCGAGATACGACCGGATCAGGACCATCCAGTTCGGTTCTTCGTCCGCGACGGCCTGGTCGGCGCTCATCACGGAGATGCCGAGCACAGAGGGTTGCTCCTTGTGAGCGACTTGCACGTACTCGACGCTTTCCACCCCGGCACTTGAGGCGAGACGGGCCAGGGCGTCGGCCTGCACGTTCTCCGTCCGCGGAATATGTTCTATTCGGGTCTGGAGTTTGGCTAATTTCTTCTTCACTAATCCCAAATAGGGGACTAGTCTTGGCTCTTTGACCTCGAATTCTCCGGAAACTTGTTTAACCATCAGCATGGAGTCGGAGTAGTTGGTGAGGTCGGTCAGACTCATGGCTTCGGCCAAAGCGAGCCCGGATAGCAATGACTCATATTCGGCCTCATTGTTGGTCGCCGGGAAGAGGTATTGGATCGAATGACAGAAGAGCCTTTTTTGGGGATCCACGAGGACGACCCCCCCGCCTGCTCGTCCGGCAGTGGAGGACCCGTCTACGTACATCACCCAAGGTTCCTCGCCTTTCGTTTCCTCGATTCCCGGCGTGAACTCGGCTATGAAGTCTAACAATACCTGCCCCTTCATTGCTGTTCGGGGTCGGTACTGGATATCGTATTGCCCCAGCTCCACTGCCCATTTAACCATTCGATCCGAAGTGTCGGGTCGATGTAGGATTTGTCTTAGCGGGTAGGCCGTGAGGACAGTGATCGAGTACTCCAAGAAGTACGGTCTGAGTTTTCGAGCTGCAGTCACCAAGGCGAAGGCAAGCTTCTCCATCGGCGGGTACCTCAGCTCGGCATCGTGAAGAGCCTTGCTCATGTAGTATATCGAGAACTGGCCTGAGTCATCTTCTCGAATCAGAGCGGCACTTACGGCCACCTCGGATATCCCCAGGTATAGATATAGCATTTCACCTGGGCGGGGCTTTTGCATCGTGGGAGCCTGGCTAAGGGTTTCCTTGATAGCTTCCAGCGCCTTTTGGCAGGCCGGCGTCCACTCGAACTTGTGATTTTTCTTGATAGCATCGAAGAATGGTTTACAGCGGTCGGTGGACTTTGAGATGAACCTGCTCAGGGCCGCGAGTTTGCCGGCAGGCTCTGAACTCCCTTGATCGACGTCGGCGGTCGAAGGTCCTGCACTGCTTTGATTTTCTCGGGGTTTGCGTCGATGCCGCGCTGGCTGACGATGTACCCCACGAATTTTCCCGAACCGACGCCGAAAGTACACTTTTTTGGATTTAACTTCATTGAATAATCACGCAAAATGGAAAACATTTTATTAAGATCGTTTACATGATTGGACGCATACACGGATTTGACTAACATGTCATCTACATACACTTCCATACATTCACCTATCAAACTAGCAAACATCTTATTCACTAAACGTTGGTAGGTGGCCCCGGCATTCTTCAGCCCGAATGGCATCATTGTGTAACAATAGAGTCCGCGTGCCGAGTAGAAAGAGGTGTGTTCTTCGTCATCCAGATGCATGGGGATCTGATTGTAGCCGGAGTATGCGTCCATGAAGCTCATTAGCTCATGCCCCGAGGTCGCGTCGACCATGTAATCGATGTGGGGCAGGGGGTAGCTGTCTTACGGACAAGCCTTATTCAGGTCGGAGAAGTCGATGCATAAGCGCCACGCTCCACTGCTTTTCTTCACAAGTACCGGATTGGCTACCCAGGTCGGATACCGGACCTCGCGAATGTATTCGTTATCTTTGAGCTTGGTCACTTCTTCTTCCAAGGCTTGCTGTCGGCCGAGCTTCCTCCGTTTTTGCACGACCGGTTTGACCGTGGGGTCGACCTGCAACCGGTGACAGGCGACTTGAGGGTCGATGCCGACCATGTCTTCATGGGTCCACGCGAAGACGTCCGCGTTTTGTCGGAGAAATTCGGTCAGCTCGGCCTTCATAGGCTCCGGCAGCTTGCTCCCAATCCGGTTGTTTCTGGCAAGTCTCTTCATCAATGAAGATGACTTCGACTTCGTCCATTGGCTCGGCCCTCTTTGTTCCCCGTTTTTCCTCGTATTGTGTCCGGGGGTCGAGCTCGTCCTCCTCCATGATTGGTTTCTTGCCAGCCCTTCTACCCCTGTCCCTGTCGAGGTCAGTCTCGGCGCTGTCCTCGACGGAGCCCGTCATCTCGGCACCGGGGGCCAAGTCTGCCCCGGCGTTGGGTTCCATGATTGTGGGGTCGGTACTTGATGGGGTCAAGGGGTGCGAACCTGTCTGGTTTCCCAGCATGCGGTTGCCCCTATGACCATCGCGTACCGACCCGGTGTCCGTCACCTCGGCGTCTGCCTGAAGGTTCGCCACATTTATTTCGGTGCGCGGGATGGTCAGGATGCATTCCCGCGCCTCCCTCTGGTCCCCCCGGTGGGTCCCCTCCCCATCGAAAGTTGGGAATTTGAGGGAGTAATGAAAGATGGAGACGGCGGCCTTCAGTTTGTAGAGTGCCGTCCTGCCCAGAATGGCGTTGTACTCGCTTGGGCAGTCCACGATTTTGAAAGTTTCCAGGATAGTCTTCGTGGGCTGCCCCCTTTCTCCGAACTGGATCGACAACGTGACTTGACCCACCGGGGCGATGGTTTGCCCATTGAAACCCTGGATCCGCTCCCGGCAGGGCTGTACTTCCTTCCTATCGATCCCCATCTTCTTGAAGGTCTCATAGTAGAGGATGCTGGCGTAGGCCCCGGTGTCGACCATGATGCGATGGATTTTTATCGCCATGATCGGCGCCGTGATCACCAAGGCGTCGGAGTGGGGGTGGAACAGGAAGGCGTCCTCATCGTTGAAGGTGATGGTGTTTGGGGTCGGCTCTGGCGCCGGCCTGCTGTTGGCATGCATCACCCTTTGCCCGGCATGTTAGGCCTGTCGGGCGTAGGCCTTGGTTTGCCTCCTGGAGAGGAGGGACTCGCTCCGGCTTGTGTTGACGCGCCGGGTTGGGAGGTTGGCCGGGTCGGCCCCGGTGCATGGGGACCGGTCTCTTTTTCTGCCCCTGGAGGTGCCGGCCTCATCTTGATGGGTGGGGCAGAAGGTCATGATTTCGTGGGGGCCGCCCTGCTGCGGCTTTTTCCTTCGAGGATTCACGTCGGCGTCTTCTTCGCTGTCTGGGCCTTCCTCGAAGCGGCCCCCCTTCTTCCTCTTCTCTCCGGAGTGGGTGAACCTCCGGAGTTGGGGATCATCTATCAGTTTGAGCAGTGCCGAGATCAAATTTCGGCACTGGTCGGTATTGTGCCCGTGCGCCTTGTTGTAGGAGCAGTAGCGGGTCTTATCCACCTTGTCTTTGTCAGTGAACATCGATTTGGGGTCCGGTAACAACCCCTTGGCCTTGATTTCCTCGTAGACCGCCGCGGCTCCTACCGAGAAGACGCCTTGGTAACTTTCTCTCAGTTCTTCGGCCCTTTGCCTCCGCTGAGCCCGGATTTCAGCGAACGACTTGCTCGGTTTCCCCGATTTTTCTTCCTTTGCCTTCACCTTCGCCGGCACCGGTGCCGGCGTGGCGTCGAACGTCGGGATGGATGAGGATTCCTCTGCCATGATATAGTCCTGAGCGCGGGTGAGGAACTCCTGGTAGGTGGTCGGCTTGTTTTGGCATAGGGACCACCTGAACAGCGTCTTCGGCCTGAGGCCACCCTGGGCTGTGATCAGCAGGGCGTCGGGATGGCATCGTTCCATATTTTGGACTCGGTCATTGAATCGAGCGATGTAATCCTTCAAACTCTCATTCTCGCCCTGTACAATGTTGGAGATGGACTCCTTGGGGGCGAGATTGACCTGCGATCCGATGAGCTGTGCCCAGTAGAAATGGAGCGGGGGTAAAGGGAATGGTACCACCTCTGCGCCTTGGGCCCCAGCCTCAAGGAGAACATGCGACAGCGTAGGGCGTCGGAGGCGCCGTGCAGGTCCATCCATGAGGTGTAGAGGCCGAGGTGGGAGTCGGGGTCTGAGCTCCCATCATAGAGGCCGAGCTGGGGTATTTGTATCTCCTTCGGGACGGCTTCTTGCAGGATATCGGGGGAAAGAAGCGACGCGTTGTCCGTGACCCGGGGAGTTGGCCGTGTGGAAGGTCGGGGATAGGCAGGGAGTGACAGCTCACTCCCAGAGGGGTGCCGACCCTCCAGTTCGACGATTCTGCGTTTGAGGGCAGCGACTTCCTCAGTGTCGTGCCCGATGGTTTTGCCCCGCCTGATCACCTCCCGGAGATCATGGTTGGCTTGGCTCTTGTCACCCAAGCGCTGGTGGACAGAGCGGCGAACGATCGGGAGGCTTCGCTCCGGCCGGCTCTCCCCTGTCTGCTCGGTGGGAGCCGGTCTGATGCTCTTGTCACGGCGGTTCTGAGCCTCGCGGTTCGGCGATTGGGCCATGGTTTTGGATTTCGCTGGGTTCCTTTGTTCGCCAGTCTCCTTCTCAGGAGTGTGGAGCAAGGTGTTACCGGGGTTCTCCGTGGGCACCACAGTGTTTGCCCCGGCGGTTTGACTGGCGAGGGCCTTGGCGAAGACCCCCTCGAGAGCTTTGAGGACGTCGGGGTGCTGTAAAGCCGCAACGAAGGTAGGGACTGGTGGGACTGGGACTATGTGTCCCTGCTGAGCACGACGAGAGGTTTCTCCGCCGTTACGGCCACGAGGCTGGGAGCCGGACTGTTGGGTTGAGTCGTCACGGTCAGATGAAGGCATTTTGAGTTGTTTTTTAGAGTGAAAAGAGTAGGGAAGAGATGAGTGCGAAGTGGAGCTTCACAAGATCGAAAAATTGACACCAAGTAACTTATGGTGCCCTTCTTCTAGCGCCAAACTGTTGACGGACGTTTCCGGTCAACGGTTAAAAAGTTAAATAATTGAAAGAAAATAGGAAAAAGACACGGAATTAGGGATCAATTACGATTTTATTAAAAGATCACGAGGTCGGCCTCTCGTACGAGGTCGGCACTTGCGATATACTTACAATTTCTTACACGAGTTTCTTACAAGTCTAGAGAGAGAAAATATAGAAAGAGCTTTTTACAGTTGGGATTCAACAACCCAAAATAAATGAAGTGGGTTGCTATTTATAGTGGCCTTAAATGTGACACTGTTTAGGCACCGTTCACCAGTCTTGTCGTACAGTGTTTCTTGCAGAGTAGTTCGGCGCCCCCCTGACAAAATTTAATGCGATTTAAGGTTTTCCTCATCATTGCCTGACAGACATTTAATGCTGGCAGACTTTATGTCTTAGCTAAAGGGAGTAGGTCAGCAGGCTAGGATGTCCCATCCAATAACCAATGATTACCCTCCAAGTGACATTATTATACTATTATCGAGATCGGCATCCCTCGTTGTGGAGGACCGTCCTGAAACCCCAAGTCGGCACCTTATCTTCGTTTGTTCCTCCGGTTCCGGGGAGCCTTTCCTCCAGCCCGTCACTCTCCAGACCGGCACCGGGGCTTTACGGTTGCAAATGCCGAACTAGCGGACGGACTCATGGGATCGTCATGGTCAAAAAGTTATCCTGTCCACCTCGGCACTTTCTCACTGGACCGGGTCTCCGGTTCGGCTCTCGAACTCGGGTGTCAACACCAATCCCT
The DNA here is from genome assembly GCA_008636005.1 of Striga asiatica. Lineage (NCBI taxonomy): Eukaryota > Viridiplantae > Streptophyta > Magnoliopsida > Lamiales > Orobanchaceae > Striga > Striga asiatica. The sequence goes on from BKCP01005139.1 coordinate 12,330, forward strand.
ATATATATATATATATATATATAGGGGATGGATCCAATGAGACCACTCCTTAAAATGAGTACGTGAGACTCAATCTTAGCCACTCATTTTGTCTAGATCAAAATCAATTAAAATATACATTAATTAAATAATTAAATAATTATTAGTTGACTCCGGCATTGACTGTTGACTTCCGACGTTGACTTCCGGCGAGAATCGTTGACTTCCGACGTTGATCGTTAACTTCCGGCATTGACCCGTTGTATTGAAATAAATAACCTAGCAACAAAAGACACTCAACCTTGAGTGGTGTAGTGGTTGCATTGCTTGTCTTGCCTCCATGAGGTATCAGGTTCAAATCCTACGGGTTACAATTTTTTTATAAAAGAAAAATACAACTAACTTAGCAACATCAAACAACTAACCTAGCAACAAAACACAACTAACTTAGCAGCATTAGACAACTAACCTAGCAGCAAGAAAGAACAACTAAACTAGCAACAAACACAACTAACCTAGCAGAAAGAAAAAAATAACCTAGCAACAAAAGACAACTAACCTACTAAACTAGCAAAAAACACAACTAACCTAGCACCATCAGACAACTAACCTAGCAGCAAGAAAGAAATAACCTAGCAACAAAAGACAACTAACCTAGCAGCACGAAAGGCTCTTCGTTTAGGTTCCAAAACATGTGGGTTCGCCACCACTCCTTCCACGACACTGTCAGGGATTCCTGGCTTCAGCCGACTGGGCTCTTCGGGATGCGCAATCTCGAGGCGAAGCTCGACAGACTGCGGCGTCGGTTGAGACAGTGGAACTGGGATGTTTTTGGAAACCTTCACCAGGGCCTTGCTGCGGCTCAGAGTGCGCATGCGACGGCTGAGCGGGCCTATGACCTGGATCCCACTCCGGAGAATAGGACTGCCATGCACCGCTGCCACGCCGAGTACCAGCTCCGACTCCTTATGGAAGAGGACTTCTGGAAGCAGAAGGCGGCCGTTCGCTGGGTGGCCGAGGGTGAGCGGAACACTAGATTCTTCCAGGGCTACGTTAGGCAGAAGCGTGCTAAGTCGTACATCCATAGTATAGAGGCTGATGGGTCATCCTTGACCCAGGAGGCTCAGATTCGGGAGTCGGCTATTGCTCACTTGCAGACCCTCTTCACCTCTGACAGAGGGTCCCTCGTGGCCCCGACCGCTTCTTTTTTCCCCACCATCCCTCCTTCGGTCGATATCATTGGCCTCTGTGAGCTCCCGAGTAGGGAGGAGGTTAGGGATGCTGTATTCAGAATTGATCCCAACAACGTTTCTGGCCCGGATGGTTTCTCCTCCCTCTTCTATCAGGTATGCTGGGCTCTTGTCGAGACTGACGTCGAGGAGGCGATGTTGGATTTTTTCTCCGGCCACCGGATGTCGGATTCCTTCACGTCTATCTCTGTCGTCTTGATCCCCAAACGACCCAACCCGAGCTCTTGGTCCGACTATAGGCCCATCAGCCTGTGTAACGTGACCAACAAGCTCATTTCGAAGATTCTTAACGACCGTCTTTCCCCTCTACTCCCCTCCCTCATCTCTCCGAACCAGAGTGGATTCGTCAAGGATCGGGTCATTAGTGATAACATCCTTCTGGCCCAGGAGATGATCCACGACATCTCCCGAGCGGACTGGAAGCGGGCCCCGAATATCGCGCTGAAGCTAGACATGGCTAAGGCGTATGATAGGGTTGAGTGGCCGTTTCTTAGGGAGGCGTTGGCTAGGATGGGATTCCCTGAGCGGTGGATCAGCTTTGTGGAGGCGTGTGTGGAGCATTGCACATTCTCGGTCCTGATTAATGGCAGTCCCACCGATTTCTTTCCCTCCTCTAGAGGCCTTAGACAGGGCGACCCCCTTTCCCCTTCCCTCTTCGTTCTTGCGGCGGACTACCTCTCTCGATGCCTTGACGGCTTCATCCGCGACTCTCCCCATATGACCTATAGCACCAGTGGCTATGGTCCTACCATCTCTCACCTCTCTTATGCGGATGACATCATTATCTTCACCCGGGCGGATGATGATGGACTGGTCCAGCTTATGTGCCTTTTGGAGCACTATGGATTGGTCACCGGTCAGCTGGTCAGTGTGCAGAAGAGCACCTTCATCCTTTCATCTGCCACCGTGGACAGTTGGGCTCAGCGGGTCCACGACATTACTGGCTTTGCGCGTGGCGACCTTCCCATTTCCTACCTTGGGGTCCCTTTATATAAGGGCAACCTCACGAGAGCGCTCTTTGCGGGCGTCAGGCAGAGGATGATCGACAGGATCTCTGGTTGGTCATATAGATATCTTTCCTTCGGTGGTCGGCACTCTTAGCTCGCTCCCGATTCACTTGCTTATGGTCCTCGACCCCCCTAGGTCTACTCTTGACGAGATTGACCAGATTATGGCTCGATATTTCTGGGGTTATGAGGACGGGTCTGGGAGGGGGAGACGTACTCACTGGGTGAGTTGGGACTCTATCTGCCGCCCCCTCCCTGAGGGTGGCCTTGGCATCCGCCGCCTCAGGGATATGGTTACAGCTTTCTCATACAAGTTGTGGTGGCGCTTTAGGGAAGGAAAGTCGCTATGGGCCCAGTACCTTCGCGGCAAGTACTGCCCTAGATGTGCCAACCACCCTTGTTGGGTCACTGCTGTTGATCATGATAGCAGACAGTGGCGGCGCCTCACTAGGGTCGAGAGGCGAGCCCAGGATCACATCTTTTGGGTTTTGGGCGGGGGCGATGTCAGTGTTTGGGATGAGTGGTGGGTAGGTGATAGGCCGTTGTCTAGGGATAGGCAGGTGTCGCATTCCCCCTACCTGCTCGTGAGTGACCTATGGTCGGACGGGTCGTGGGATAGGGGGAAGCTTGATAGGGAGTTGGGGGCTGGTGCTGGTTTTAGCGAGCAGTTATTAGATCAGATCCAGCAGATCCCTATCTCGGGGGACGGTTCAGATAGCATGAGGTGGAGACTTACATCATCAGGTGTGTTTTCTACTACCTCGGCTTGGGAGCAGATAAGGCTGAGGGATCGGCCTAATCTCCTTTTCGGGGCTATCTGGAGTGACCTTTTCACGCCTACTATTTCGGTGTTCCTTTGGCGCCTCCTCTTGCGCCGGATACCCATCGATACTGTGCTACACCAGAGAGGGATCCCCTTCCCCTCTCGGTGTGTGTGTTGTTCTAAGACTGGACGCCATGAGACTGAGACCTTTACCCACCTTTTTCTAGAGAGTGAGATTGTGAGGAGAGTGTGGGAGCATTTTGCCACTTGGACTCATATATCCCTACCCACCACATACAGTTTTTTTGAGCTCCTGAGTTTTTTCTCACAGAGCACACACCTTAGACACGTGGGCTTCCTCATTCCTTGTCTGATCCTTTGGTTCACCTGGACAGAAAGGAATAGTGCGAAGCATAGGGATATTACTTTTATGTTTTCTCACATTGTTTTGCAGGTAGAGAGATACTTCTCACTCCTCACCGCATTGGGCAGGCTCACGGCCCGAGACTGGACAGGCTGCACGCCACCGCATCGCTACATGGTGGCCCCACCACCGCCTGTTCGGCCTCCACGGGCCAGAGCTGTTGTTTGGCTTCGACTTGACTCTCCGTGGGTCAAGCTGAACACTGATGGCTCCTTTGATCGCCACACTGGACTTGCCGGAGGAGGAGGCTTGATTCGGGACCATAGGGGCACCCTCATCACCGCTTTCCACGCGTCCATTCAGGCCTCCTCGAGCTACGATGCAGAGATTCAGGCACTACAGATTGGCCTTCAGATTGCTATCCACCTCTCTAGTCATATATGGATCGAGCTGGATGCTGCGGCTGTCGCCACCCTCTTGACTTCGGGCCATCAGGGATCGTGGCAGATTCAGCACCCGCTTCTGCGCATTAGAGATCTACTTCAGTCAGTCCACCACAGAGTCACGCACATTTTCCGTGAGGGGAACAGACCGGCTGATTACCTGGCCAGCCTTGGCGCCACCACACCAGGCACACGTACATTCCAGACCGACACTGCTCCACTCCGCCTTCGCACCTTGTACGGATGGACCAGCTTGGATATCCAGCTTTCCGCGTTCGGTAGCTTAGGATTTCTGTTTTCTTTAGCATTTACATATTTGTCGGGCATCTGTTAGCCCGAAGATCGACTTGGTATTGTAGTTTTTGTTTCCTTTTGTTTTTCGGTTTTTCTTTTTTGTTTTTCTTTTGTTTTTGATTTTCATTAGTGAGACTCTGTAAACTTTTGTATCTTGCTCGTTGATATTTTGGGCTCCCGGCTTTGGGGCCTTGATCTATGTACAGGTTGGGGATCCAGCCCAATCCCCCGCCCTTCCGGGGCGTTGTTTGGAAAAAAAAAAAAGAAAAAAAACCTAGCAGCAAGAAAGAATAATCTAGCAACAAAAGACAACTAACCTAGCAGCAAGAACGAATAACCTAGCAACAAAAGACAAGCAGCAAGAAAGATAGCACCATCAGACAACTAACCTAGCAGCAAGAAAGAAATAACCTAGCAACAAAAGACAACTAACCTAGCAGCAAAAAAGAAATAACCTAGCAACAAAAGACAATTAACCTAGCAGCAAGAAAGAAATAACCTAGCAACAAAAGACAACTAACCTAGCAGCA
>BKCP01005139.1:22290-45045 GCA_008636005.1 Striga asiatica
AACTTAGCAGCATCAGACAACTAACCTAGCAGCAAGAAAGAACAACTAAACTAGCAACAAACACAACTAACCTAGCACCATCAGACAACTAACCTAGCAACAAGACACAACTAACCTAGCAAGAAAGAAATAACATTACAAAAGACAAATGGTCAACGGTCAACGTCGGAAGTCAACGTCGTAGTCAACGGTCAACGCCGGAAGTCAACGATTTGTGCCGAAAGTCAACGTCGGAAGTCAACGGTCAATGGTCATAATAATATTTAAATAATTAAAAATAAAGAATTAAATAATAAAAATAAAGAATTATTATTTAAATCAAGATCTAAATCTTGTGGCTAGGAATGAGTCTCACGTCCTCACTTTAAATAATGGGATGCATTGGAACTAATCCCTATATATATATATATATATATATATATAGGGGATGGATCCAATGAGACCACTCCTTAAAATGAGTACGTGAGACTCAATCTTAGCCACTCATTTTGTCTAGATCAAAATCAATTAAAATATACATTAATTAAATAATTAAATAATTATTAGTTGACTCCGGCATTGACCGTTGACTTCCGGCGAGAATCGTTGACTTCCGGCGTTGACCCGTTGACTTCCGGCATTGACCCGTTGTATTGAAATAAATAACCTAGCAACAAAAGACATTCAACCTTGAGTGGTGTAGTGGTTGCATTGCTTGTCTTGCCTCCATGAGGTACCAGGTTCAAATCCTACGGGTTACAATTTTTTTATAAAAGAAAAATACAACTAACTTAGCAACATCAAACAACTAACCTAGCAACAAAACACAACTAACTTAGCAGCATCAGACAACTAACCTAGCAGCAAGAAAGAACAACTAAACTAGCAACAAACACAACTAACCTAGCACCATCAGACAACTAACCTAGCAGCAAGAAAGAAATAACCTAGCAACAAAAGGCAACAAACCTACTAAACTAGCAACAAACACAACTAACCTAAGCAAGAAAGAAATGATCTAGCAACAAAAGACAACTAATCTAGCAGCATCAGACAACTAACCTAGCAGCAAAAAAGAAATAATCTAGCAACAAAAGACAACTAACCTAGCAGCATCAGACAACTAACCTAGCAGCAAGAAAGAACTAACCTAGCAACAAAAGACAACTAACCTAGCAACAAAAGACAACTAACCTAGCAACTATAGATAACTAACCTAGCAACAAAAGACAACTAACCTAGCAGCAAGAAAGAAATAACCTAGCAACTACAGATAACTAACCTAGCAACAAAAGACAACTGACCTAGCAACAAAAGACAACTAACCTAGCAACAAAACACAACTAACTTAGCAGCATCAGACAAACTAGCACCTAAAGATATCAACAACAGACCAAATGCTCTCCCTTCTCACTAGGTTTCTCTCTCTAGAATTTTCCCCGACCACCACCAACCACCACCACCACCACACCCTACCACCACCATCGCAACCCGCATAGCAAACCCCCACCACCGCCGCCGCCGGCTGCCCGGGGCCTCCCTGGTCCCCGGATATTTTCCGCTTTCCATAGTTTTCATACGCAGTCTTTGAAAATAGTCCCAGTTATGGACACAAATCTCATCCCCTTTCAGATTACCTCCCCTTCGGCCCTCCAAGCTACGGCCAGCTTCCCGCCGGAGTTATCACAACTCGTCACGAACCCGGAATTCCTCAAATTCCTTAAGGATTTTTTCGTCTCAAATCCTCAATTGGCAAATTCTGGAAAGCCTCGTTGCCCCACCGACCGGCGCGCAGCTGCCGAAAATAGTCTCGACCAACGCTCAGCTGCCGAAAATAGTCTCGACCAACCCTCTGCGTCAAAGGCTCCAAGTAATTCCGTCGAACCTGCGGAAGAAGATGATGAAGGCGGAAAAAATTTTTCGCTGAATTCAAATCCCAGCTCACAGCAAACAAATCAAAGAGATATAGATAAAAAGACGGATAAGTTTTCTCAACCCGACGAGAGAAATAAGCCGCAGCTCTCACTCGGGTCATCCCCTCAGCCTCCGGAACAAGACTCGACGGAAAAGGCAAACCCCACCGCTGCTCTGTCGATGTTGACCGGTCAAACCCCCAGCTCTTCTCCCCCACCTTCAAATGTCGGCCAAGTGTTAGGGTTGAGTGGTGACGTGCCCAAATCGCAGCCTATTGCCAAGCCTTTGGGACATTTTGATAATTTGGCCCATAAAAGCAATATTCCCGAGCCCAATTTGCTTCCTCAGGCCGCCCCTCTTTTTTGGCCCAATCCAGGTAACATAAATCTTTTTCAATCTCAACCTCTTTGGCCCGTACTCCAATCCAGTCCCACCCTGGGCCTCCCTCTTTTTGGGCCAACTCAAAACACCTTGAACATACAATCTCAAGCCTATACCGCTAATACCATATCCCCACAACCTGCCAACACTGCCCCATCCCAATCCCAACAGCCCATCACCGAACCCACAATCCCCTTCTCAATATCCCAGCCCGTCAACATTCAAAACACCACACAAACTGTAAACTGCCAATCACCCGGCTCCAGCTCCAAAACCGAACCGGCTCCAGCTCCAAAACCGAACCGGCGCCGGCAACGGTAACCCCACCGGAAAACAACAGTCAGCCGGCCCTCCTTCCAGGATGGCCATAGTCTCAAATACTTCGGCCGGAATACTCGGCCCTCGGCCAACTTCTCCCTCCCTGGCCGAACAAACTGCCGGAAAACTCATTTCTGCTGCCGGAAATCTCGTTTCGGATACCTTGTATGTGCGTGACAATGGTGTAATTGTTGAGAGCCTAAGCAAACTAACCGCGGGTCACCCTACCGGACCCCCCACGAATGGTGCCCCACCGACGGGTAAAACTAATGATAACAACGCTGCAACCGGGTCTTTTCCGGGCACCTCCACTGGCCCGGTTTCCTTCCGGGAAGCTATTACTGGAAAGAGAAATAACACATCGGGCACCCCGCGCCAAACACCTAAGGAGTTCACCTTTGACGGGAACTACGAGCACGCATGCGGGACTATTATCCGCTCGGAGGGGAACAAAGTGAAGGCCCGATACACTGAAGCCGAATCTGCCGCTCTTGCAGGTAAGCTAGCTAACACTCTGGTCTTTAAGTTTTCATATGCTATCCCCGCTCCTCGAGATATATCTGCTGGGTTAGGAAAACTGGGCTTTAAGGGTAGAGTGTCGTCGAAGTGGTACAATTTCAACCACCTTCTAGTCTCGTTTCACCTTCCCGAGGACTATAACGAGGTCTGGCTTAAGACCTCCATTAATGTGTGTGGATGCCCAGCTAGGGTGTTCAAATATTATGCCGGGTTTAACCCGAAGACGGAGGCGCCGGTTGTCCCCGTGTGGTGTCGCCTTCCCGGCCTACCACCCCATCTTTACGACCGTGCTGCCATCACTACACTAGCTAAGTGTATTGGGCAGCCGATTCGTATCGACGCCCCGACGGCCCTTCAGACGAGGGCTAACGTGGCACGATTCTGTGTCGAGATAGATCTGAGAGATGAGCTCGTTCATGAGATTGAGATTGAACAGGGCCCGGAGTCTTTTGTTCAGCGGGTGATCTATGAGAAGATCCCCGCTTTCTGCACCTCGTGCAGCCACGTGGGTCATGTTGCGGCCGATTGCTACATCAGTGGCAATAAGCCACGGCCCGCCCTCCCGCAGCGCCATCGTGCGAACCAGCGGGGGCCCTCCACCAGCCGGAGGGACTCGAAGGGAAAGGGCAAAAGCCCTCTTCGCGAGCCCGAGACCCCGAAGGGGTCTAAGGATAAGGGCAAGGCTGTGATTGTAGATACTGCCCAAGCTGGGAAGGATGCTCATCCCAACCAGCCTAAGCAGTTGGCCTTAGTGGGTCCCAAGCCCAAGTCCACGGGCTTTCTACCTAGACAGACCTTACAGACGGCCTTCAAGGCCAACCACTCCTATTTTGCTATCCTATCCCCTGAGACAGAGAAGGAGTCTGCCCCTTCTTCCAGCAGGCCACCTAAGATTACCGACCTTACGATTCTGGATGACGATGACCTCCTTGTAGACGACATGGACCAGCCGGACGGCACGACCAGGAGAGAGTCCACCCATCTATCCGACGATAGTGCACGCGATGCCGGTCCTTCGGCCGTGCGCGCATCTAGCCTGGTCCGATCTTCGGATTCGAGGGCTACTGCCGCCACCGCCCCCCGAAAGGGGATGAGTCGACCTACCCCATCCCTGCTGAGATTGGGAGCTCGGCCGAGCTTATAGCCAGCTCTCACCCCCCTCCTACCGGCGAGCACCCGAGTGCTCTGCCTGTTGGATCCTCTCTTTCGCCCATCCCCGAGCAGATATGCGTGCTCAACCGCGCGCAGCATGACGTCTCGCGCGAGAGCTTCGCCTCTAGTGCTTTTCTCCACCTTGACAGACGGGAGACAGCCCCGGAGATGGGACAACTCGCTAATGCTGCTATAGGTCAGTCTGTCCAGCCAGACGACTCACAGGCTACGAGTACATACCGAGGCAGACAGACCTCGAGGACCAGAGCCATGCAGCATACGAGACGGCGGACGATCTCCCCTGCTATTGGACCCTTCCGCCGCTCGACACGACGGACGATTTCCCATTCTTTAGGTGGCCCGAATCAGCCTCGCCATAGGCGGACTAGGTCCGGTGGCTCTTGCGACCGTTGATATGTCCATCACATCCATTACTTGGAATGGCCGTGTCCTGGCGAACAGGGCTACTCTTTCTCACCTTCACTCTCTTATCCGTGACCACAGAGTCGATTTTGTTGGCTTTATTGAGCCGATGATTCGCACTTCTTCATTTGACTACTACTCGCGTCGTCTGGGTTTCCACTCGATCGTGGGTAATATTTCGCACAAGATTTGGTTTTTCCACTCGCGTGATTACACTTGTCGGGTCCTCCGCGACACCGATCAGGTGCTTCACGTAGAGATTTCCGCTGCCCACCTCCCGGAGCCCATCTTTTACACCTTGGTTTATGCCAAGTGTACTAGGGTCGGGCGATATGATCTTTAGGACACCCTGCGTGAGATTGCCGAGAGTATTGAGGGATTGTCATGGATGGTTAGTGGCGATTTCAACATCTTTCTGCACCCCGATGAGCGCGTGGGTGGCCGCACGGACCGATCCCGAGAGATGTGGGATTTTGCGCAGACTGTGGCGGACTGCGAGTTGCTTGATGCTGGATGCGAGGGTGAGCCCTTCACGTGGGTTAGGGACAACCTCAAGGAGAGGCTCGACCGTGCTTTGATTTCTGAAGCGTGGTCGAAGGTGTTTGCGGTCACGACCGTCACGCACCTCACTCGATTTGGTCTGACCATTCACCCCTCCTCATGAGATGTCGTTTTTCGAGCACTCCTCGCCGCGCTTCCTTTAGGTTCCAAAACATGTGGGTTCGCCACCACTCCTTCCACGACACTGTCAGGGATTCCTGGCTTCAGCCGACTGGGCTCTTCGGGATGCGCAATCTCGAGGCGAAGCTCGGCAGACTGCGGCGTCGGTTGAGACAGTGGAACTGGGATATTTTTGGAAACCTCCATCACCGCCTTACTGCAGCTCAGAGTGCGCATGCGTCGGCTGAGCGGGCCTATGACCTGGATCCCACTCCGGAGAATAGCACCGCCATGCACCGCTGCCACGCCGAGTACCAGCTCCGACTCCTTATGGAGGAGGACTTCTGGAAGCAGAAGGCGGCCGTTCGCTGGGTGGCCGAGGGCGAACGGAACACTAGGTTCTTCCAGGGCTACGTTAGGCAGAAGCGTGCTAAGTCGTACATCCATAGCATCGAGGCTAATGGGTCATCCTTGACCCAGGAGGCTCAGATTCGGGAGTCGGCTGTTGCTCACTTCCAGACCCTCTTCACTTCTGACAGAGGGTCCCTCGTGGCCCCGAACGCTTTTTTCTTCCCCACCATCCCTCCTTCGGCCGATCTCACTGGCCTCTGTGAGCTCCCGAGCAGGGAGGAGGTTAGGGATGCTGTATTCGGGATTGATCCCAACAGCGTTTCTGGCCCGGATGGTTTCTCCTCCCTCTTCTATCAGGTCTGCTGGGATATTGTCGAGACTGACGTCCAGGAGGCGATGTTGGACTTTTTCTCCGGCCACCGGATGCCGGATTCCTTCACGTCTACCTCTGTCGTCTTGATCCCCAAACGACCCAACCCGAGCTCTTGGTCCGATTACAGGCCCATCAGCCTGTGTAACGTGACCAACAAGCTCATTTCGAAGATTCTTAACGGTCGTCTTTCCCCTCTTCTCCCCTCTCTCATCTCTCCGAACCAGAGTGGATTCGTCGAGGATCGGGTCATTAGTGATAATATCCTTTTGGCCCAGGAGATGATCCACGACATCTCCCGAGCGGACTGGAAGCGGGCTCCGAATATCGCGCTGAAGCTGGACATGACTAAGGCGTATGATAGGGTTGAGTGGCCGTTTCTTAGGGAGGCGTTGGCTAGGATGGGATTCCCTGAGCGTTGGATCAGCTTTGTGGAGGCGTGTGTGGAGCATTGCACGTTCTCGGTCCTGATCAACGGCAGCCCCACCGATTTCTTTCCCTCCTCTAGAGGCCTTAGACAGGGCGACCCCCTTTCCCCTTCCCTCTTCGTTCTTGCGGCGGACTACCTCTCTCGCTGCCTTGACGGCTTCATCCGCGACTATCCCCATATGACCTATAGCACCTGTGGCTATGGTCCTACCGTCTCTCACCTATCTTACGCGGATGACATCATTATCTTCACCCGGGCGGATGATGATGGACTGGTCGAGCTCATGCGCCTTTTGAAGCACTATGGCTTGGTCACCGGTCAGCTAGTCAGCGTGCAGAAGAGCACCTTCATCCTTTCATCTGCCACCGTGGACAGGTGGGCTCAGCGGGTCCACGACATTACTGGCTTTGCGCGTGGCGACCTTCCCATTACCTACCTCGGGGTCCCTTTATATAAGGGCAACCTCACGAGAGCGCTCTTTGCGGGCGTCAGACAGAGGATGATCGACAGGATCTCTGGTTGGTCGCATAGATATCTTTCTTTCGGTGGTCGGCTAGCGCTAATCAAGAGCACTCTTAGCTCTCTTCCGATTCACCTGCTTATGGTCCTCGACCCCCCTAGGTCTACTCTTGACGAGCTTGACCAGATCATGGCTCGTTATTTCTGGGTTATGAGGACGGTTCTGGGAGGGGGAGACGTACTCACTGGGTGAGTTGGGACTTTATTTGCCGCCCCCTCCCAGAGGGTGGCCTTGGCATCCGCCGCCTTAGGGACATTGTTACAGCTTTCTCATACAAACTGTGGTGGCGCTTCAGGGATGGAAAGTCGCTTTGGGCTCAGTACCTTCCCGGCAAGTACTGCCCTAGACGTGCCAACCACCCTTGTTGGGTCACGGCTGTTGATCATGATAGCAGACAGTGGCGGCGCCTCACTAGGGTCGGGAGGCGAGCCCAGGATCAAATCTTTTGGGTTTTGGGCGGGGGCGATGTCAGTGTCTGGGATGAGTGGTGGGTAGGTGATAGGCCGTTGTCTAGGGATAGGCAGGTGTCGCACTCTCCCTACCTGCTCGTGAGCGACCTCTAGACGGACGGGTCGTGGGATAGGGGGAAGCTTGATAGGGAGTTGGGGGCTGGTGCGGGTTTTAGCGAGCAGTTATTAGATCAGATCCAGCAGATCCCTATCTCGGGGGACGGTTCAGATAGCATGAGGTGGAGACTTACATCATCAGGTGTGTTTTCTACTACCTCGGCTTGGGAGCAGATAAGGCTGAGGGATCGGCCTAATCTCCTCTTCGGGGCTATCTGGAGTGACCTTTTTACGCCTACTATTTCGGTATTCCTTTGGCGCCTTCTCTTGCGCCGGATACCCGTCGATACTGTGCTACACGCGAGGGGGATCTCCTTCCCCTCTCGGTGTGTGTGTTGTTCTGAGACTGGACGCCATGAGACTGAGACCTTTACCCACCTTTTTCTAGAGAGTGAGATTGTGAGGAGAGTGTGGGAGCATTTTGCCACTTGGACTCATATATCCCTACCCACCACATACAGTTTTTTTGAGCTCCTGAGTTTTTTCTCACAGAGCACACACCTTAGACACGTGGGCTTCCTCATTCCTTGTCTGATCCTTTGGTTCACCTGGACAGAAAGGAATAGTGCGAAGCATAGGGATATTACTTTTATGTTTTCTCACATTGTTTTGCAGGTTGAGAGACACATTTCACTCCTCATCTCATTGGGCAGGCTCACGGCCCGAGACTGGACAGGCTGCACGCCACCGCATCGCTACATGGTGGCCCCACCACCGCCTGTTCGGCCTCCTCGGGCCAGAGCTGTTGTTTGGCTTCGACCTGACTCTCCGTGGGTCAAGCTGAACACTGATGGCTCCTTTGATCGCCACACTGGAGTTGCCGGAGGAGGAGGCTTGATTCGGGACCATAGCGGCGCCCTCATCACCGCCTTCCACGCGTCCATTCAGGCCTCCTCGAGCTACGATGCAGAGATTCAGGCACTACAGATTGGCCTTCAGATTGCTGTCCACCTCTCTAGTCATATATGGATCGAGCTGGATGCTGCGGCTGTCGCTACCCTCCTGACTTCGGGCCATCAGGGCTCGTGGCAGATTCAGCACCCGCTTATGCGCATTAGAGATCTACTTCAGTCAGTCCATCACAGGATCACGCACATCTTCCGTGAGGGGAACAGACCGGCTGATTACCTGGCCAGCCTTGGCGCCACCATACCAGGCACACATACATTCCAGACCGACACTGCTCCACTCCGCCTTCGCACTCTTGTACGGATGGACCAGCTTGGATATCCAGCGTTCCGCTTTCACTAGTATAGGATTTCTATTTTCATTAGTATAGACATTTATCTCGGGCATCTGTTAGCCCGAAGATCGACTTTATATTGTAGTTTTTTGTTTCTTTTTCGTTTTTCGGTTTTTTCTTTCTTGTTTTTCTTTTGGTTTTGGTTTTGATTCTCAGACTATGTAGACCTTTGTATCTGGTTCGTTGACATTATTGGGCTCCCGTTTTTGGGGCCCTGATCTATGCACAGGTTGGGGATCCAGCCCAATCCCCCGCCCTTCCGGGGCGTTGTTTGTTTAAAAAAAAAAAAAAAAAACCTAGCAACAAAAGACAACTAACCTAGCAGCAAGAAAAAAATAACCTAGCAACAAAAGTCAACTAACATAGCAGCTACAAATAACTAACCTAGCAACAACAAACAACTAACCTAGCAACAAAACACAACTAACCTAGCAACAAGAAAGAAATAACCTAGCAACAAAAGACAACTAACCTAGCAGCAAGAAAGAAATAACCTAGCAACAAAAGACAACTAACCTAGCAGCAAGAAAGAACTAACCTAGCAACAAAAGACAACTAACCTAGCAACAAAAGACAACTAACCTAGCAACTATAGATAACTAACCTAGCAACAAAAGACAACTAACCTACCAGCAAGAAAGAAATAACCTAGCAACTACAGATAACTAACCTAGCAACAAAAGACAACTAACCTAGCAGCAAGAAAGAAATAACCTAGCAACTTAAGACAACTAGCCTAGCAGCATCAAACAACTAACCTAGAAGCAAGAAAGAAATAACCTAGCAACAAAAGACAACTAACCTAGCAGCAAGAAAGAAATAACCTAGCAACAAAAGACAACTAACCTAGCAACAAAAGACAACTAACCTAGCAACAAAACTCAACTAACCTAGCAGCTACAAATAACTAACCTAACAACTAACCTAACAACAACAAACCTAACAACAACAAACCTAACAACAAAAGACAGTGCAAATGAAATGCTCTCACATCTCTCTACAACTCTCTCTCTAGAAACAAGCCTCCGCCATTTCAACCTTAACCACCGCCGCAGCCACCACCTAGCCTCCACCGCCACCCCCGCATAGTCGCCTCCCCGGCCGCCGCCGGCGGCGGCGTCCCCGGCCCTGGCCTTCGGGCCTTTCTTTTACCTGTTCTAGTCTCCAGCTCCGCCGCATTTATGGTTCCACTGCAGCCATCATTTCAGGCCCTCCCGCCACATCAACCACAACATCCGGGCAGCCTCTCGCCGGAAATCCTTAACCTATGTAAGCTCCCAGAATTTCAAAATATTATGGAGAATTTTTTGGGAAAAAATTTTCGTTTGGAAGATGGCGAAATTGCGCCTACCGTCAACGAAGATCCGCAAGATCCAATCGCCGGAACTCAAAATCCACGGTGGCCAGAAATCAAAGGTCAGCTGCGTTAGGGTCTTTTCCGTCGGGTCCTAGTAGTAAGGTGATCTCTCCAGCCACAACAGTAAATGTCGGCGTGGAAGGGTGTCAAAACCCTCAGCTGCATTAAGGAATGCCCCCAACCCCGTTAACCCACATGGCCAAGCAAGACCTCAACATTTTTTAGCCCAATCCCGGGCCCAAATCTGACACACATTCTGGTCTGCCTCTTATTGGGCCTAGCATATCCAAGGCCCACGACCAGCCCAAATCTGCAGCTCATCCAACATCCAAAAACATCCCTACATCCGCCATTTTCTTTGGGCCAGAGACCACCATCCCTCAG
Organism: Striga asiatica; assembly: GCA_008636005.1. Classification (NCBI taxonomy): domain Eukaryota; kingdom Viridiplantae; phylum Streptophyta; class Magnoliopsida; order Lamiales; family Orobanchaceae; genus Striga; species Striga asiatica. Next base: position 32,858 of record BKCP01005139.1, read on the forward strand.
CCCACCATCTCCCCCTCTCAGCCCACCAGCATTTTATCTCCCAAACCCGTCAGCCAGCCCACAACCCATCAGCCCGTCATCAACTCAAACCCACACATCACCATCCCTACAAATCAAACCAGCCCCGCCACATCTCTACAGCCGGCCATCATCCAACAGCCAGGCACCACCAGACTTTCCGGCGCCGGCGCCGACGCCGACATGACCGTCGGAAAATCCCAGATGGCCGGAACTGAAGCCGGGGAGGACTCGAAAGAGGATCTTTCGAAGCGAATCCTCAGAACTGGGCCGACTTCAACCTCTACGACCCCAACACTCGCCGGAACAGCCTCTACTTCAGCTAATGTTCACGTCGGTGCTGGCGACGGAGCCCCCCTGACCGCCGGAAAATCCCTTCCGGCAACCACCCACGCCGGAACAGCCCCGGAATCGGAGTCGGATCCCGCGGCCAGAATTCTCGGGCCTCGGCCAAACTTACCTGCTCCGGGCGAGGTCAACGCCGGGCTCTCCTCGATCGAGACTCCACCAATGGACACATCAAGGGTCAACCCCGCCGCACATGGGCCGTTTCCGGGCACCTCCACGGGCCCACTCTCTTTCCGGAAGGCGGTTACGGGGAAGAAAAATGTTCACACGGCCGGCCCGCATCCGACGGCCAAGGATTTTGCCTTTGACGGGGGATACGAGCATGCTTGCGGGACCATTATCCGCTCAGAGGGGAACAAAGTGAAGGCCCGATACACTGAAGCCGAATCTGTTGCTCTTGCAGGTAAGCTAGCTAACACCCTGGTATTTAAGTTTTCATATGCTATCCCTGCCCCTCGAGATATATCTGCTGGTTTAGGCAAATTGGGTTTTAAGGGTAGAGTATCATCTAAGTGGTACAATTTCAACCACCTCCTAGTGTCTTTCCACCTCCCGAGGACTATAACGAGGCCTGGCTTAAGACCTCGATTCATTTGTGTGGATGCCCAGCTAGGGTGTTCAAATATTATGTCGGGTTTAACCCGAAGACGGAGGCGCCGGTTGTCCCCGTTGTGGTGCCGCCTTCCCGGCCTACCACCCCATCTTTACGATCGTGCTGCCATCACTACACTAGCCAAGTGTATTGGGCAGCCGATTCGTATCGACGCCCCGACGGCCCTTCAAACGAGGGCTAATGTGGCGCGTTTCTGCGTCGAGATAGATCTGAGAGCTGAGCTCGTCCATGAGATAGAGATTGAACAGGGCTCGGAATCCCTTGTTCAGCAGGTGATCTATGAGAAGATCCCCGCGTTTTGCACCTCGTGCAGCCATGTGGGTCATGTCGCGGCCGATTGCTACATCAGTGGCAATAAGCCACGGCCCGCCCTCCCGCAGCGCCATCGTGCGACTTAGCAGGGAACCTCCACCAGCCGGAGGGACCCGAAGGGAAAGGGCAAAAGCCCTCTCCGCGCGTCCGAGACCCCGAAGGGTCTAAGGATAAAGGCAAGGCTGTGATTGTCGATACTGCCCAAACTGGAAAGGATGCGCCCAAGACCAGGGGTTTTATCCCCAGACAGACCTTACAGACGGCCTTCAAGGCCGACCACTCGTATTTCGTTATTCTCTCCCCTGAGGCAGAGAAGGAGACTTTTCCTTCCTCCAGCAGGCCACCTAATAGTACCGATTTTACGCTTCTGGATGATGATGACCTCCTTGGAGACGACATGGACCAGCCGGACGCCACGCCAAGGAGAGAGTCCATCCACCTATCCGATGATAGTGTGCGCGATGCTGGTACTTTGACCGTGCGCGCATCTAGCCCAGTCCGATCTTCGGATTTGAGGGCTACTGCCGCCACCGCTCACCCGAAAGGGGATGAGTCGGCCCACCCCATCCCTGCTGAGATTCGGAGCTCGGTCGAGCTGATAGCCAGCTCCCAGCCTCCTCCTACCGGCGAGCACCCGAGTGCTCTGCCTGTTGCACCCTCTCTTTCACCCATCCCCGAGGATATGCGGGCTCAACCGCGCGTAGCATGACGTCTCGTGCGAGAGCTTCGCCTCTAGTGCATTTCTTCACCTTGACAGACAGGAGACAGCCCCGGAGATGGGGCAACCCGCTAGTGCTGCTATAGGTCAGTCTTTCCAGCCAGACGACTCACAGGCCACGAGTACATACCGAGGCAGACAGACCTCGAGGACCAGAGCCACGCAGAACACGAGACGGCGAACGATCTCCCCTGCTATTGGACCCTTCCGCCGCACGACACGACGGACGATCTCCCATTCTTTAGGTGGCCCGAATTAGCCTCGCCATAGGCGGACTACGTCAGGTGGCTCTTGCGACCATTGATATGTCCATCACATCCATTACTTGGAATGGCCGTGGCCTGGCGAACAGGGCTACTCTTTCTCACCTTCATTCTCTCATTCGTGACCATAGAGTCGATTTTGTTGGCTTTATTGAGCCGATGATTCGCACTCCTTCTTTTGACTACTACTCGCGTCGTCTGGGCTTCCACTCGGGTGTGGGTAATATTTCGCACAAGATCTGATTTTTCCACTCGCGTGACTACACTTGTCGGGTCCTCCGCGACACCGATCAGGTGCTTCACATAGAGATTTCCGCTGACCACCTCCCGGAGCCCATCTTTCACACCTTGGTTTATGCCAAGTGTACTAGGGTCGGGCGATATGACCTTTGGGACACCCTGCGTGAGATTGCCGAGAGTATGGAGGGATTGTCATGGATGGTTAGTGGCGATTTCAACATCTTTCTGCATCCCGATGAGCGTGTGGGTGGCCGCACGGACCGATCACGGGAGATGTGGGATTTTGCTCAGGCAGTGGCGGACTGCGAGTTAATTGACGTTGGATGTGATGGTGAGCCCTTCACGTGGGTGAGGGACGGACTCAAAGAGAGGTTAGACCGTGCCTTAGTTTCTGAGGCATGGTCGAAGGTGTTTGCGGTTACGACCGTCACACACCTTACTCGATTTGGGTCCGACCATTCACCCCTTCTCATCCGGTGCCGATTTTCGAGCACCCGCCGCCGCTCTTCGTTTAGGTTCCAAAACATGTGGGTTCGCCACCACTCCTTCCACGAAACTGTCAGGGATTCCTGGCTTCAGCCTACTGGGCTCTTCGGGATGCGCAATCTCGAGGCGAAGCTCGGCAGACTGCGGCGTCGGTTGAGACAGTGGAACTGGGATGTTTTTGGAAACCTTCATCAGCGTCTTGCTGCGGCTCAGAGTGCGCATGCGACGGCTGAGCGGGCCTATGACCTGGATCCCACTCCGGAAAATAGGACTGCCATGCACCGCTGCCACGCCGAGTACCTGCTCCGACTCCTTATGGAGGAGGACTTCTGGAAGCAGAAGGCGGCCGTTCGCTGGGTGACCGAGGGCGAGCGGAACACTAGGTTCTTCCAGGGCTACGTTAGGCAGAAGCGTGCTAAGTCGTACATCCATAGTATCGAGGCTGATGGGTCATCCTGGACCCAGGAGGCTCAGATTCGGGAGTCGGCTGTTGCTCACTTCCAGACCCTCTTCACCTCTGACAGAGGGTCCCTCGTGGCCCCGAACGCTTCTTTTTTCCCCACCATCCCTCCTTCGGTCGATCTCATTGGCCTCTGTGAGCTCCCGAGCAGGGAGGAGGTTAGGGATACTGTATTCGAGATTGATCCCAACAGCGTTTCTGGCCCGGATGGTTTCTCCTCCCTCTTCTATCAGGTCTGCTGGGTTATTGTCGAGACTGACGTCCAGGAGGCGATGTTGGATTTTTTCTCCGGCCACCGGATGCCGGATTCCTTCACGTCTACCTCTGTCGTCTTGATCCCCAAACGACCCAACCCGAGCTCTTGGTCAAATTACAGGCCCATCTGCCTGTGTAACGTGATCAACAAGCTCATTTCGAAGATTTCTTAACGGCCGTCTTTCCCCTCTTCTGCCCTCTCTCATCTCTCCGAACCAGAGTGGATTCGTCAAGGATCGGGTCATTAGTGATAACATCCTTCTGGCCCAGGAGATGATCCACGACATCTCCCGAGCGGACTGGAAGCAGGCTCCGAATATCGCGCTGAAGCTAGACATGGCTAAGGCGTATGATAGGGTTGAGTGGCCGTTTCTTAGGGAGGCGTTGGCTAGGATGGGATTCCCTGAGCGTTGGATCAGCTTTGTGGAGGCGTGTGTGGAGCATTGCACGTTCTCGGTCCTGATTAATGGCAGCCCCACCGATTTCTTTCCCTCCTCTAGAGGGCTTAAACAGGGCGACCCCCTTTCCCCTTCCCTCTTCGTTCTTGCGGCGGACTACCTCGCTCGCTGCCTTGACGGCTTCATCCGCGACTCTCCCCACATGACCTATAGCACCTGTGGCTATAGTCCTACCGTCTCTCACCTCTCTTATGCGGATGACATCATTATCTTCACCCGGGCGGATGATGATGGACTGGTCGAGCTTATGCGCCTTTTGGAGCACTATGGCTTGGTCACCGGTCAGCTGGTCAGTGTGCAGAAGAGTACCTTCATCCTCTCATCTGCCACCGTGGACAGGTGGGCTCAGCGGGTCCATGACATTACTGGCTTTGCGCGTGGAGACCTTCCCATTACCTACCTCGGGGTCCCTTTATATAAGGGCAACCTCACGAGAGCGCTCCTTGCGGGTGTCAGGCAGAGGATGATCGACAGGATCTCTGGTTGGTCGCATAGATATCTTTCTTTCGGTGGTCGGCTAGCGCTGATCAAGAGCACTCTGAGCTCTCTTCCGATTCACTTGCTTATGGTCCTCGACCCCCCTAGGTCTACTCTTGACGAGGTTGACCAGATTATGGCTCGTTATTTCTGGGGTTATGAGGACGGGTCTGGGAGGGGGAGACGTACTCACTGGGTGAGTTGGGACTCTATCTGCCGCCCCATCCCCGAGGGTGGCTTTGGCATCCGCCGCCTTAGGGACATTGTTACAACTTTCTCATACAAGCTGTGGTGGCGCTTCAGGGAAGGAAAGTCGCTTTGGGCTCAGTACCTTCGCGGCAAGTACCGCCCTAGACGTGCCAACTACCCTTGTTGGGTCACGGCTGTTGATCATGATAGCAGACAGTGGCGGCGCCTCACTAGGGTCGGGAGGCGAGCCCAGGATCACATCTTTTGGGTTTTGGGAGGGGGCGATGTCAGTGTTTGGGATGAGTGGTGGGTAGGTGATAGGCCGTTGTCTAGGGACAGGCAGGTGTCGCATTCCCCATATCTGCTCGTGAGCGACCCCTGGACGGACGGGTCGTGGGATAGGGGGAAGCTTGATAGGGAGTTGGGGGCTGGTGCGGGTTTTAGCGAGCAGTTATTAGATCAGATCCAGCAGATCCCTATCTCGGGGGACGGTTCAGATAGCATGAGGTGGAAACTTACATCATCAGGTGTGTTCTCTACTACCTCGGCTTGGGAACAGATAAGGCTGCGGGATCGGCCTAATCTCCTCTTCGGGGCTATCTGGAGTGAATTTTTCACGCCTACTATTTCGGTGTTCCTTTGGCGCCTCCTCTTGCGCCGGATACCTGTCGATACTGTGCTACACGCGAGAGGGATCTCCTTCCCCTCTCGGTGTGTATGTTGTTCTGAGACTGGACGCCATGAGACTGAGACCTTTACCCACCTTTTTCTAGAGAGTGAGATTGTGAGGAGAGTGTGGGAGCATTTTGCCACTTGGACTCATATATCCCTACCCACCACATACAGTTTTTTTGAGCTCCTGAGTTTTTTCTCACAGAGCACACACCTTAGACACGTGGGCTTTCTCATTCCTTGTCTGATCCTTTGGTTCACCTGGAAAGAAAGGAATAGTGCGAAGCATAGGGATATTACTTTTATGTTTTCTCACATTGTTTTGCAGGTAGAGAGACACATTTCACTCCTCACCGCATTGGGCAGGCTCACGGCCCGAGACTGGACAGGCTGCACGCCACCGCATCGCTACATGGTGGCCCCACCACCGCCTGTTCGGCCTCCACGGGCCAGAGCTGTTGTTTGGCTGCGACCTGACTCTCCGTGGGTCAAGCTAAACACTGATGGCTCCTTCGATCGCCACACTGGACTTGCCGGAGAAGGAGGCTTGATTCGGGACCATAGCGGCGCCCTCACTACCGCCTTCCACGCGTCCATTCAGGCCTGAATGGACGATCTGTAGTGCCTGAATCTCTGCATCGTAGCTCGAGGAGGCCTGAATGGACGCGTGGAAGGCGGTTATGAGGGCGCCGCTATGGTCCCGAATCAAACCTCCTCCTCCGGCAAGTCCAGTGTGGCGATCAAAGGAGCCATCAGTGTTCAGCTTGACCCACGGAGAGTCAGGTCGAAGCCAAACAAAAGCTCTGGCCCGTGGAGGCCGAACAGGCGGTGGTGGGGCCACCATGTAGCGATGCGGTGGCGTGCAGCCTGTCCAGTCTCGGGCCGTGAGCCTGCCCAGTGCGATGAGGAGTGAAATGTATCTCTCTACCTGCAAAACAATGTGAGAAAACATAAAAGTAATATCCCTATGCTTCGCACTATTCCTTTCTGTCCAGGTGAACCAAAGGATCAGACAAGGAATGAGGAAGCCCACGTGTCTAAGGTGTGTGCTCTGTGAGAAAAAACTCAGGAGCTCAAAAAAACTGTATGTGGTGGGTAGGGATATATGAGTCCAAGTGGCAAAATGCTCCCACACTCTCCTCACAATCTCACTCTCTAGAAAAAGGTGGGTAAAGGTCTCAGTCTCATGGCGTCCAGTCTCAGAACAACACACACACCGAGAGGGGAAGGAGATCCCTCTCGCGTGTAGCACAGTATCGACGGGTATCCGGCGCAAGAGGAGGCGCCAAAGGAACACCGAAATAGTAGGCGTGAAAAGGTCACTCCAGATAGCCCCGAAGAGGAGATTAGGCCGATCCCTCAGCCTTATCTGCTCCCAAGCCGAGGTAGTAGAAAACACACCTGATGATGTAAGTCTCCACCTCATGCTATCTGAACCGTCCCCCGAGATAGGGATCTGCTGGATCTGATCTAATAACTGCTCGCTAAAACCCGCACCAGCCCCCAACTCCCTATCAAGCTTCCCCCTATCCCACGACCCGTCCGTCCAGAGGTCGCTCACGAGCAGGTAGGGGGAATGCGACACCTGCCTATCCCTAGACAACGGCCTATCACCTACCCACCACTCATCCCAAACACTGACATCGCCCCCGCCCAAAACCCAAAAGATGTGATCCTGGGCTCGCCTCCCGACCCTAGTGAGGCGCCGCCACTGTCTGCTATCATGATCAACAGCCGTGACCCAACAAGGGTGGTTGGCACGTCTAGGGCAGTACTTGCCGCGAAGGTACTGAGCCCAAAGCGACTTTCCTTCCCTGAAGCGCCACCACAGCTTGTATGAGAAAGCTGTAACAATGTCCCTAAGGCGGCGGATGCCAAGGCCACCCTCTGGGAGGGGGCGGCAGATAGAGTCCCAACTCACCCAGTGAGTACGTCTCCCCCTCCCAGACCCGTCCTCATAACCCCAGAAATAACGAGCCATAATCTGGTCAAGCTCGTCAAGAGTAGACCTAGGGGGGTCGAGGACCATAAGCAAGTGAATCGGAAGAGAGCTAAGAGTGCTCTTGATCAGCGCTAGCCGACCACCGAAAGAAAGATATCTATGCGACCAACCAGAGATCCTGTCGATCATCCTCTGCCTGACACCCGCAAGGAGCGCTCTCGTGAGGTTGCCCTTATATAAAGGGACCCCGAGGTAGGTAATGGGAAGGTCTCCACGCGCAAAGCCAGTAATGTCATGGACCCGCTGAGCCCACCTGTCCACGGTGGCAGATGAAAGGATGAAGGTGCTCTTCTGCACACTGACCAGCTGACCGGTGACCAAGCCATAGTGCTCCAAAAGGCGCATAAGCTCGACCAGTCCATCATCATCCGCCCGGGTGAAGATAATGATGTCATTCGCATAAGAGAGGTGAGAGATGGTAGGACCATAGCCACAGGTGCTATAGGTCATATGAGGAGAGGCTTCAGCCTACTGGGCTCTTCGGGATGCGCAATCTCGAGGCGAAGCTCGGCAGACTGCGGCGTCGGTTGAGACAGTGGAACTGGGATGTTTTTGGAAACCTTCATCAGCGTCTTGCTGCGGCTCAGAGTGCGCATGCGACGGCTGAGCGGGCCTATGACCTGGATCCCACTCCGGAAAATAGGACTGCCATGCACCGCTGCCACGCCGAGTACCAGCTCCGACTCCTTATGGAGGAGGACTTCTGGAAGCAGAAGGCGGCCGTTCGCTGGGTGGCCGAGGGCGAGCGGAACACTAGGTTCTTCCAGGGCTACGTTAGGCAGAAGCGTGCTAAGTCGTACATCCATAGTATCGAGGCTGATGGGTCACCCTTGACCCAGGAGGCTCAGATTCGGAAGTCGGCTGTTGCCCACTTCCAGACTCTCTTCACCTCTGACAGAGGGTCCATCGTTGCCCCGACCGCTTCTTTTTTCCCCACCATCCCTCCTTCGGTCGATCTCATTGGCCTCTGTGAGCTCCCGAGCAGGGAGGAGGTTAGGGATGCTGTATTCGGGATAGATCCCAACAGCGTTTCTGGCCCGGATGGTTTCTCCTCCCTCTTCTATCAGGTCTGCTGGGATCTTGTCGAGACTGACGTCCAGTAGGCGATGTTGGATTTTTTCTCCGGCCACCGGATGCCGGATTCCTTCACGTCTACCTCTGTCGTCTTGATCCCCAAAAGACCTAACCCGAGCTCTTGGTCCGATTACAGGCCCATCAGCCTGTGTAACGTGACCAACAAGCTCATTTCGAAGATTCTTAACGGCCGTCTTTCCCCTCTGGCCCAGGAGATGATCCACGACATCTCCCGAGCGGACTGGAAGCGGGCTCTGAATATCGCGCTGAAGCTAGACATGGCTAAGGCGTATGATAGGGTTGAGTGGCCGTTTCTTAGGGAGGCGTTGGCTAGGATGGGATTCCCTGAGCGTTGGATCAGCTTTGTGGAGGCGTATGTGGAGCATTGCACGTTCTCGGTCCTGATTAATGGCAGCCCCACGATTTCTTTCCCTCCTCTAGAGGCCTTAGACAGGGCGACCCCCTTTCCCCTTCCCTCTTCGTTCTTGCGGCGGACTACCTCTCTCGCTGCCTTGACAGCTTCATCCGCGACTCTCCCCATATGACCTACAGCACCTGTGGCTATGGTCCTACCATCTCTCACCTCTCTTATGCGGATGACATCATTATCTTCACCCGGGCGGATGATGATGGACTGGTCGAGCTTATGCGACTTTTGGAGCACCATGGCTTGGTCACCGGTCAGCTGGTCAGTGCGCAGAAGAGCACTTTCATCCTTTCATCTGCCACCGTGGACAGCTGGGCTCAACGAGTCCACGACATTACTGGGTTTGCGCGTGGCGAACTTCCCATTACCTACCTCGGGGTCCCTTTATATAAGGGCAACCTCACGAGAGCGCTCTTTGCGGGCGTCAGGCAGAGGATGATCGACAGGATCTCTGGTTGGTCGCATAGATATCTTTCTTTTGGTGGTCGGCCAGCGCTGATCAAGAGCACTCTTAGCTCTCTTCCGATTCACTTGCTTATGGTACTCGATCCCCCTAGGTCTACTCTTGACGAGCTTGACCAGATTATGGCTCGTTATTTCTGGGGTTATGAGGACGGGTCTGGGAGGGGGAGACGTACTCACTGGGTGAGTTGGGACTCTATCTGCCGCCCTCTCCCCGAGGGTGGCCTCGGCATCCGCCGCCTCAGGGACATTGTTACAGCTTTCTCATACAAGCTGTGGTGGCACTTCAGGGAAGGAAAGTCGCTTTGGGCTCAGTACCTTCGCGGCAAGTACTGTCCTAGACGTGTCAACCACCCCTGTTGGGTCACGGCTGTTGATCATGATAGCAGACAGTGGCGGCGCCTCACTAGGGTTGGGAGGCGATCCCATGACCACATCTTTTGGGTTTTGGGCGGGGGCGATGTCAGTGTCTGGGATGAGTGGTGGGTAGGTGATAGGCCGTTGTCTAGGGATAGGCAGGTGTCGCATTCCCCCTACCTACTCGTGAGCGACCTCTGGACGGACGGGTCGTGGGATAGGGGGAAGCTTGATAGGGAGTTGGGGGCTAGTGCGGGTTTTAGCGAGCAGTTATTAGATCAGATCCAGCAGATCCCTATCTCGGGGGACGGTTCAGATAGCATGAGGTGGAGACTTACATCATCAGGTGTGTTCTCTACTACCTCGGCTTGGGAACAGATAAGGTTGAGGGATCGGCCTAATCTCCTCTTCGGGGCTATCTGGAGTGAATTTTTCACGCCTACTATTTCGGTGTTCCTTTGGCGCCTCCTCTTGCGCCGGATACCTGTCGACACTGTGCTACACGCGAGAGGGATCTCCTTCCCCTCTCGGTGTGTGTGTTGTTCTGAGACTGGACGCCATGAGACTGAGACCTTTACCCACCTTTTTCTAGAGAGTGAAATTGTGAGGAGAGTGTGGGAGCATTTTGCCACTTGGACTCATATATCCCTACCCACCACATACAGTTTTTTTGAGCTCCTGAGTTTTTTCTCACAGAGCACACACCTTAGACACGTGGGCTTTCTCATTCCTTGTCTGATCCTTTGGTTCATCTGGACAGAAAGGAATAGTGCGAAGCATAGGGATATTACTTTTATGTTTTCTCACATTGTTTTGCAGGTAGAGAGACACATTTCACTCCTCATCGCATTGGGCAGGCTCACGATCCGAGACTGGACAGGCTGCACGCCACCGCATCGCTACATGGTGGCCCCACCACCGCCTGTTCGGCTCCTCGAGGCAGAGCTGTTGTTTGGCTTAGACCTGACTCTCCGTGGGTCAAGCTAAACACTGATGGCTCCTTTGATCGCCACACTGGACTTGCCGGAGGAGGAGGCTTGATTCGTGACCATAGCGGCGCCCTCATCACCTCCTTCCACGCGTCCATTCAGGCCTCCTCGAGCTACGATGCAGAGATTCAGGCACTACAGATTGGCCTTCAGATTGCTGTCAACCTCTCTAGTCATATATGGATCGAGCTGGATGCTGCGGCTGTCGCCACACTCCTGATTTCGAGCCATCAGGGCTCATGGCAAATTCAGCACCCGCTTATGCGCATTAGAGATCTACTTCGTTTAGTCCATCATAGGATCACGCACATCTTCCGTGAGGGGAACAGACCGGCTGATTACCTGGCCAGCCTTGGCGCCACCATACCAGACACACATACATTTCAGACCGATGCTGCTCCACTCCGCCTTCGCACCCTTGTACAGATGGATCAGCTTGGATATCCAGCGTTCCGTTTTCACTAGTTTAGGATCTCTGTTGTCATTAGTATAGACTTTCTCGGGCATCTGTTAGCCCGAAGATTGACGTTGTTTTGTAGTTTTGTCTTCTTGTTCGTTTTCTCGCTTTTCCTTTTTGCCTTTCCTTTGTCTTTGTTTTTGATTGTGAGACTATGTAGACCTTTGTATCTTGTTCGTTGACATTTTGGGCTCCCGTTTTTGGGGCTCTGATCTATGCACAAGTTGGGGATCCAGCCCAATCCCCAGCCCTTCCGGGGCGTTGTTTGTTTAANCCGCCGCCGTAGGCGGCCGCCCCGGCTTGCTGGGTTTCTTTTTCATTCGTTTTATTTTCATTCCTTTTCCTTTCTGTTTAGTCTTATTTTCATCTGCCATGGTCCCCACGGATTTGGAGCTCCTCCTCTCAAATCCACATGTTATTGAAGCCCTCTCAGCTATTCTCGCAAAAACCCAAGCGGACAAATTGACAAAAAGCAAAAACTCTGTAGAAAAGGATAACAAAGAATTGGAAGATGGAGAAATAGCCGAAAGTCTCGAGACAAATCGGGCGGAGGTTTTATTGCCGGAATCCAAGGCAAAGACGTCCCAAGTGCATACCGATAAGGCCGCCTCACCGGCTGTCACACCACAAGGATCCCCGTCGCCCCAAATTGATGGGTCGGAGGCCTCGATTAGCCAGAAAACAGAAAAACAAGGGTCAAAAAATGGGCATACTGAAGCGCTGCTCTGTTTCGGACCACCCCCGCAGTCGTCGGAAGCCGACTTGTCGAAGACGATGACCACCGTCGCCGCACCCTCTGGTCAGCACAATTATCATCCTTTAAACGATGATGTAGTAGGGTTTGGAGAGTGGGGTAGCAACGGGGCAAAGCCAACTGGTCAAACTTTGGGCCAAAATTACACCTCCTTGTT
>BKCP01005139.1:45125-80668 GCA_008636005.1 Striga asiatica
GCACATTCATCTCGGCCCAATCCTCATCAAATTTCACTGGGACAGATTTCGGGCTATCAATCAAACAACCCTTCAGAGCCTACACCTTCTAAGGCCGAAAATCAACTCATACATTTTACCCCCTTTTTGGGCCTCCCAGTTTATGGACCTGCTCCAACCAACCACACCATATCTCATTCAACACAACCCACAAACAACATGCAGCCCAACTACAAAACCCAACACACACCGCCACTACCAAGCCCGACACTTCAAAAGCCATCACCATATCCCATTACCAAGCCTGCTACTATCATTCACCCTGCCATCTGCCAAGCTTCCCTCTCCGCCCCATTTCATGCCGTCACCAACATTTCACCCTCGCCGCCAAACCACCTCGCCGGAATAACCACTTTGAAAGCTGGAGAAACCGAACCAACCACTTTATATGTTCGCAAGGATGGAGTAGTCGTTACGGTCCCGGACACGACGTCCGCGCCTCAGGTGACCGAACATCCCCCGATCGGTACACCGCCGACGAACACCTCCGGCATTTCCACCGGAAAAACGCAGCCCGCCGTCAATCCATCCGGGGATGCTCCAAAACCATCTTTAACGACCGGAATCCTCGGCCCCCGACCCATTTCAGCTACTCCGAACAACCAACTCACCGGAGCTACCTCTTTTACGGCCGGAGACTCAGAACCAAATATGACGTCCACGACACCTCTTACCGGACACTCGCCGAACAGGATACCTCCCACGAGCACCGCTTTGGCGAATGCAGCCAACCTTCCTGGACCTTCCCCGAACGGGACGACACCGACGGGCCCCCACACGGCTAACCCCGCTGCAGCCGGATCCCTTCCGGGCACTTCCAATGGGCCGCTTTCCTTCCGGGAGGCTATTACCGGGAGGCGAGAGGGCGGCACGGACGCCCGCGGCCGACACCCAAGGACTTTACCTTTGACGGGAGATACGAGCATGCCTGCGGGACCATTATTCGCTCGGAGGGAAACAAGGTGAAGGCCCGATACACTGAAGCCGAATCCGTTGCTCTTGCAGGTAAGCTAGCTAACACTCTGATCTTTAAGTTTTCATATGCTATCCCCGCTCCCCGAGATATATCTGCTGGGTTAGGAAAACTGGGCTTTAAGGGTAGAGTGTCGTCGATGTGGTACAATTTCAACCACCTTCTAGTCACCTTTCATCTCCCGGAGGATTACAACGAGGTCTGGCTTAAGACCTCCATTCATTTGTGTGGATGCCTAGCTAGGGTGTTCAAATATCATGCCGGGTTTAACCCGAAGACGGAGGCGCCGGTTGTCCCCGTGTGGTGCCGCCTTCCCGGCCTACCACCCCATCTTTACGATCGTGCTTCCATCACTACACTAGCTAAGTGTATTGGGCAGTCGATTCGTATCGACGCCCCGACGGCCCTTCAGACGAGGGCTAACGTGGCGCGATTTTGCGTAGAGATAGATCTGAGAGCTGAGCTCGTTCATGAGATTGAGATTGAACAGGGCTCGGAGTCCCTTGTTCAGCGGGTGATCTATGAGAAGATCCTCGCGATCTGCACCTCGTGCAGCCATGTGGGTCATGTCGCCGCCGATTGCTACATCAGTGGCAATAAGCCACGGCCTGCCCTCCCGCAGCGCCATCGTGCGACCCAGCAGGGAACCTCCACCAGCCGGAGGGACCCGAAGGTAAAGGGCAAAAGCCCTCTCCGCGCGCCCGAGACCCCGAAGGGATCTAAGGATAAGGGCAAGGCTGTGATTGTCGATACTGCCCAAACTGGGAAGGATGCTCATCCTGACCAGCCTAAGCAGCTGGCCTTAGTTGGACCCAAACCCAAGTCCACGGGCTTTCTCCCTAGACAAACCTTACAGACGGCCTTCAAGGCCAACCACTCCTATTTTGCTATTCTATCCCCTGAGACAGAGAAGGAGTCTGTTCCTTCCTCCAGCAGGCCACCTAAGATTACCGACCTTACGATTCTGGATGACGATGACCTCCTTGGAGACGACATGGACCAGCCGGACGCCACGCCCAGGAGAGAGTCCATCCACCTATCCGACGATAGTGCGCGCGATGCTGGTCCTTTGACCGTGAACGCATCTAGCCAGGTCCGATCTTCGGATTCGAGGGCTACTGCCGCCACCGCTCCCCCGAAAGGGGATGAGTCGGCCCACCCCATCCCTGCTGAGATTGGGAGCTCGGTCGAGCTTATAGCCAGCTCCCAGCCTCCTCCTAGCGGCGAGCACCCGAGTGATCCGCCTGCTGGACACCCTCTTTCACCCATCCCAGAGCAGATATGCGGATTTAACCGCGCGCAGCATGACGTCTCGTGCGAGAGTTTCGCCTCTAGTGCTTTTCTTCACCTTGACAGACAGGAGACAGCCCCAGAGATGGGGCAACCCGCTAGTACAGCGGGTTACCCCATCTCCGGGGTTGTCTCCTGTCTGTCAAGGTGAAGAAAAGCACTAGAGGCGAAGCTCTCGCACGAGACGTCATGCTGCGCACGGTTAAGCCCGCATATCTACTCGGGGATGGGTGAAAGAGGGAGACCAGCATGCAGGGCACTCAGGTGCTCGCCGGTAGAAGTAGGATGGGAGGTGGCTATAAGATCGACCGAGCTCCCAATCCCAGCAGGGGGGATGGGCCGGCTCATCCCCTTTCGAGGGAGCGGTGGCGGCAGTAGCCTTCAAATCCGAAGATCGGACCGGGCTAGATGCGCGCACGGTCAAAGGACCGGCATCGCGCACACTATCATCGGATAGGTGGATGGACTCTCCCCTGGGTGTGGCGACCGGCTGGTCCATGTCGTCTCCAAGGAGGTCATCGTCATCCAGAAGCGCAAGGTTGGTAATCTTAGGAGGCCTGCTGGAGGAAGGGACAGCATCCTTCTCTGCCTCAGGGGAGAGAATAGCAAAATAGGAGTGGTTGGCTTTGAAGGCCGTCTGTAAGGTCTGTCTAGGGAGAAAGCCCGTGGACTTGGGCTTGGGACCCACTAAGGCCAACTGCTTAAGCTGGTTAGGATGAACATCCTTCCCAGTTTGGGCAGTATCGACAGTGACAGCCTTGCCCTTATCCTTAGACCCCTTCGGGGTCTCGGGCGCGCGGAGAGGGCTTTTGCCCTTTCCCTTCGGGTCCCTCCGGCTGGTGGAGGTTCCCTGCTGGGTCGCACGATGGCGCTGTGGGAGGGCGGGCCGTGGCTTATTGCCACTGATGTAGCAATCGGACGCGACATGACCCACATGACTGCACGAGGTGCAGAACGCGGGGATCTTCTCATAGATCACCCGCTGAACAAGAGACTCCGAGCCCTGTTCAATCTCAATCTCATGAACGAGCTCAGCTCTCAGATCTATCTCGACGCAAAATCGCGCCACGTTAGCCCTCGTCTGAAGGGTTGTCGGGGCGTCGATACGATTCGGCTGCCCAATACACTTAGCTAGTGTAGTGATGGCAGCACGATCGTAAAGAGGGGGTGGTAGGCCGGGAAGGCGGCACCACACGGGGACAATCGGTGCCTCCGTCTTCGGGTTAAACCCGGCATAATATTTGAACACCCTAGCTGGGCATCCACACAAATGAATGGAGGTCTTAAGCCAGACCTCGTTATAGTCCTCGGGAAGGTGAAAAGACACTAGGAGGTGGTTGAAATTATACCACTTCGACGACACCCTACCCTTAAAACCCAACTTTCCTTAACCAGCAGATATCTCTCGGGGGGCAGGGATAGCATATGAAAACTTAAAGACCAGGGTGTTAGCCAGCTTACCTGCGAGAGCGACAGATTCGGCTTCAGTGTATCTGGCCTTCACCTTGTTTCCCTCCGAGCGGATAATGGTTCCGCAAGCATGTTCGTAACCTCCGTCAAAGGTGAAATCTTTGGGTGTCGACCGCGGGGCGCCCGTGCCGCATCTCTCCTCCCGGTAATAGCTTCTCGGAATGAAAGTGGGCCAGAGGAGGTGACCGGGAGAGACCCGATTGCAGCGGGATTGATCGTGGAGGTGCCCGTTAGAAGAGGTCCGTTCGGGGAATGGTCGCCGAATGATGAACGTTTTACAATAACACGATGAGTACTTAAATATATAATTTAAGTAGACATCACGATCAATACAATAAGTATAATCTCATAAATAAAATTAGATAAATAGAATAATTTGGAAAATTCTATAATCGAACGGGGCATTACAATCTATCCTCCTTAAAATATTTCCGTCCTCGGAAATGCGAAAGAACACACATAAAAAAGGAAACGACAGACTCGAACAGGGAAATTTCCAATCACGAGGTCCAGGCATCACCCTCCAGAACTCGATTTCGTTCCCATGAGTCCAATCGCCTAATACTCGAAAGGCATGAACTCACATACAGGAACCAATACGACTCGCCCATGCTCATATGTTTACCTTCTTGCTTGGGAGGGTGATCAGTCCTGCCCGAGCTCAGGCGTACATCCTCTTGCAAGGGACCCAGTTTGGTTTAGCCTATACTCATGAGTATCAACGACTTGCAACAGCACACAAGACCTCAACAGGTCGTTCGGTGTATTGTCAGCGTACTCCGACTACCTCACCATCAAGGTGGACCCGTGACGCCAAGTTTCAGTCTTGTATCCGAGTCACACTGACAACTTGCTCACGATTTCATCACGGCCGTGTGTCTCTATCAGAGACAACGACACGGTACCACATACATAAAGTACGACACCATCAAGCTCACACTCTCATGATATCAACTCCACGAGTCGAACGCAACCCTTATGCACAAACATAAGGCTTAACCCAAAGCACCACGACATTCCCAATTTGCCGACTCGAGAAGCTCTCAAGTAAAGCATAGGGACTCATCGACTACACTCCTTAATCAGAAATCATCTGATAAGGATTTATACACATTTTAGTGGAACTTGGAGCTCTCGGTTAAGGCTCGAATTAAAAGGGTTCAAAAAGCTAACAAAATAGTCCAGCATGAAGCGGTTCGCACAGTTCAAAAAGAAGTCGATGGTTCGGGGTTAGTGCACTGTCACCCAAGAGGTGGCACGCTCGCTGGCGCTGCATAAGCGGGGCGCTGGGACGCGTGCGTACCCACCTACTCGGAGACCAACTGTAAGGTCGAGGCTTGGCCGCACACGCTGGCCTGGGGAGTTTGTGCGTTCGGTGATGGCGGCTGCAGTTCGCATGCGAGTCAACGGTCGGCCGCGCGCAAGCCTCCCGTCTCTCAGCACGGTCGTGCATGCTCGGCCACCACTTCGCGTGGCTACACCCAGTCAGGGTCGGCGTTTGGTCGGGTCTTCACAAGGAGTTACAATTCAAGGCTACCAACAAGGAATGGTTTTACCAATTTTCAAAAATTTTGGGGTCAACAAAACAACATATATTTCAGATATTCCACAATTTCAAAGTTCAAGGGTTTCTGAAAATAGAAAGGTATAAGTCCGAGTTCCAAGTCCACTTCCTTTCCCAACGACACATTCTAATACGCGAAGAGATCAACGATTGAGATAGACGAGAAGTCTCAATGAAATTCTAATACAGTTATTCAGTCGGAAATAATCTCCAATCTGCAGCTTCTGCCGATAGATACAATAAATAGCTCGCCTCGGCTCTTCCGACTAACAGCGTCGGCTGACACATCAGCTCTTCATCGGGTAGCTAATCGTGTCAGCAGTCCTAAACGAGCGCAACTCACTTCTCAATCTTCACATTAAGGAATTTGAACGCGGAGTTCCTCCCGGGATTCCGAAAGGAGGAAAAGAACAAAAATTTTACGATGAACAAGATTTAGAATAATGACGGGTCCGCACTACGCGATGTGTTTGCTTTGGACTCGTCTATCCTCCTTAAAAGATTTTTGCATAATTCTTTAAGGTGGAAAAGCACTCCATCTCGATAACGGGAGAAGATAACACAAAAGCACTTATAGGCGGCGAGCTCGGCTCGTCAAGCACCTTCATTAAGTCCAGATGCTATAATCAACATCTACTTAGACTTAAATGGAATTCACAATTATACTCAGCCGAACTTAATTCGACTAAGTTGTTCGTGAAGTCCTGTAGACGTTGGAATACTTAAACTCGACATTAAGGCTCAACCAAATATACATGGGAGTTCACATAATCCAAAACAAACATCGACCAAGTCAAACACTTAGAGAACCGGAAAACGAGTCGATTCACAGTTTTTATTGCAAAAGCCATATATTTAAAAATACTAAATTTTAATCACAAAATTAGGTTGGTCAGGTTATCATACGAATTTAACCCTGAAATATTTACCAAAATTCCACCTCACATAATTAAGCAATACCACAAATTTTCAGCCTCAAACTCAAACTGTGTTATTTTATGAAATTCGAGCAAGATTATGGCAAAAACGAGCATAAATTAGTAACAAAATTAAATGAATGATCTAACTTATAAAATTTTTATACCACAGACTACAGCATGAGAGTGGCACCATGTCAAAATTTCAACCCTGGACATTAATTGTACGAACTTTAAACATTCCTACAAGTTTCAGCAGTTATCGAAATTCAGTTAAAACCAAACCAAACTGAACTCCAAAAATTTCCGTCTTTTAACAGCATGAAAACACACATAATACAAGTACTCCAGCCAAGTTTCAGAATTTTTCAACAACTAACCGATTTATTATAAATAAAACAACTTTCTGCAGAATCAGAAAATAAATTATTTACCTTATCAAACTTAGTCCCAAAATTCTAAAAATTTTACACAAAATACAATCATAACAAAGGCATAACATAATAAATTTTCAGCCAATTTAAATCACTACACAATTTATCATGCAATTAACATTAAACTGACCAGAATTCATTCTAATTATTTAAAATAGCTACAGGACTTGGAAAATTACGAAATTTTAACACAAGTCAGATGGTCAATAAAAGACAAGACCCTCAAAATTTCAAGGCAAACGGAGTAGTACATAATTTTTAATAATTCCAACACTAAAACAACAGTTATTAAAGTTCGACAATTTATCTACGACTCGTTTTATGACGAATTCGTCCGAAGTCTTCGACATAAGACTAAGGACGATACAACGTTCCAATCCACAGTGACTCTATCACGAATCGACGAGGTCTCGTTCGATTTCTCCAAATCAAAGAGATCGTCTACATATATTCAACATATATTTAAACCAATTTCAAACTCAAGAATACAAAATTAACATAGGCATATTCACATCTGATGTTCTTAATAACCATGGTTACAGACCTCCGAATATCCCACACTTGGGACTTCTTCGGTTGTCAGCTCCCTTCGTTTAAGCCTTCTCCTTTCGAGATGGCCCGCGAATGGTCCTCTTCCGAACACACCAAAATACATTGAGAGGTCTGTTATACACAGAACTGCTCGATAACACCATATCAAATTTCTAAACAAACAAAACCTCAAGTTAGAACTTAACTCTATATCGCTAGAGTTCAAATTCATACAACTAAGGTTCACCACTCATCTAGAGTTATAGAACGTTTAAAAGTAGGAGGATAAATTCCTAAGCCCCGGTTTCATTTCAGTAATCAATAAACAATCAATGCACAATAATCTTAAATCATTCAGATACTCATACCTGAGCTAGCGCGGCACGACGAGAGAGAGTGGTCAAAATATACGGTCAAAGCATGTAATCACATAATTCACATTAACCAGTCTACAGAAACGCAGACTGGCTCTGATACCAAACTGTAACGCCCCACTTTTATTTGCCGAAATTCAGAATAAATTTTTCAAAATTTATTTCATAACACTTGAGGCGCTACTCATTTTCCAAAAACAATTCCAACAATCTCACATATGCAATTCCCAACGAGTTCAAAATTCATGAATAGTCAACACCCAACCGGGTTCAATACTCATAATTAGTCAACACCCAAACCGGGTTCGTGACATCAACACCAAAAAACGGTTTCACCAAATCCATAAATACTAGGGAGTACACTCTCTATCGATAATCCAGTACTCAACATAAGTCGGGAATGCATAAATCATAATAAGCAATTTAATGCAGCGGAAATAAACGATAACATGACCACCACTCGCCTCTCTCTGTCGTGCCCGCAATTACTAACCTGCATCAATGAAGAGCAGGTGGGGATGAGCACAATAGAAAATCGAGGTGCTCACCACTATGCAATAATTAATATTAAATTTCATAAAATAAGGCAGGTATGGTCGCAGTATGAACACAAATCAATTAATATCCCATCTCCTTCCCAGAGTCAACTCTCGTGTGCACACCTATACCAATAGACCACTGCTGATACACGTATCGAAAACCCCCGCGGGCCTTACATTCGATGCCCAGACAGTNTTAAAAACAGTAATAACATTTACAGCATAGACAATTTTACATTAAACCCACCTGGTCCAGCATTGACAAATACGCAAAAGTTCAAGGTAGGTTCGAGAGCTCGACTCTTCGGGAACCTAGAATTATGAATTTTTATTATTAAGCATTTTGATTGGGTTGACTAGGCCACACCAAGAAATAAAACTCAAATTAACCTAACACTTAAAAGACACAAGAACAAGCTCATAAAAAAAAAACACATATTAGCAACACATTAACACATATAAAATTCAGCATATGAGACAATAATAATGCACGCAAAATCAACCAACATTTACGTGACATGACATAAACTTAACATTTTCTAGTTTACTGCTCACATTTTGAAAAATCAAGCATTTCATATATATATATACACAACAGGAAAGTTACAATTGGTCTCAAATATAACCATATAAATACATATAAATTATATTTTTTTTTTTTTAACAACTTAAGATCAACAAAAATAGGGCCCAACTATATTGAAAATATGTTCCAATATTCACACATACTCAGTCACAGAATGTACATCAAAGCACAAATATATTTTAGACAAATAAAAGTTTCAAAACAATACATAACATCAAGCCGTCATTCCTCTCTTACTTCCTAACACTTAAGCTAATCATAGGAGGTTTTTAAAACTGATAATAAGGCCTCATAAGAAAAAGTATATTTCAGCCAACTTCTCTAACAATGAGGTTCATTAAAATATAGGTCCAAGCACAACAGAAAATTACCATACATACATATGCATATACTTGCTTCTAATTTCTTGTCTCTTTCTCCAGAATTCAATTAACACACCAAGGCTTTAAAAGTTGAGTGAAACACCCCTGAAAACACTTAATAACAGCTTGCTAACCATAGAGCATAGGCTCAACAACATGGCAAAACACAAGGCACAAATTCACACCAAATATGCTTCTTTCTCTTCTAGTCGTAAGGCATGCCTTTAAATCAAAAAGGCTGAAACTTAGCACCTTTTCACTCACTTCAGCACATAAAATCAATCTAAATCGTCTCAGCACAAACTCAAACAAGCAAGGTAACAAAATCACTCAACATAGGCATAACTTTCACACCGGAAATAAAGCACATAACAACACTTATACTCGGCCAAAACAGAGGGTATAAATATAAGCCATTAATACCTTCATCGGGACTAACGAGGCCGAAAAGAAGGCTCGGGTCAAGGCTAAAGCTCTTGGAGACGGCTCGGCTTACTGCCGCTCGGTTGCTGCTCGAAACCGGCAAGACGCTGTAGCAGTGGTCGGGGGCGTGGCTTCCTTCGAGAATATACGTGCTCGGTCGGAAATTGGACAAATGAACGGGACGAACCGAACCTGAAAGGTCGTAGGACGACTCGACGAACGACTGCTACGGGGTCTCGATGACTATCGGGCTGCCTCTGGGGTACCTCCGATGGCACACGGTCGACGGCTCGTGGCTGAGATAGGTTGCTCAAAAAAAACGACGGGGTCACCGGCGATGGAATCGGACAGAAGCCGCTCTCGAAGGGTCGAACATGGTCGCGCCATCTGCAGGTGTTCAAAACCTGTTCAGTCCGCTGCCCTTGATCACAGTCATCGACTCTCGTTTCCGTCGGGTTGAGAGTTTCAGCGACCTAACGGCCGAACTCCTCGTCTGTCGAAAAAAAAAACAGTCGACCGTCGTAGTTCTCTCGCGGGCTTTCGTTGGTGGAAATTATCGATCCTCGTCAGTCGCGCCTACTCGCCTGGAGGTAGCCGGAAGACAGGGCTCCATCTCAATGCTCTCATCGTCGGAAAACGCAGCTCTCGGCGACATTGACTTCAAGGCGACCGAACGATGGTCGGAGAAGACGATGGCTGGTATGATCGCACCCGATACGCAGACGAGAAGAGGGGTTCGCGACGAGCGGTTTGCTGCGTGAAGGGTTCGTCGCTGGTGACTCAACACTGTAGGACGGCGGCGATTAAGGCTGGCGATGAGGTGAATTTTGCGAGAAAAAAATAAGGGATCGAAGGAGAGGAGTTTGGACGCGAACAGAGGGAAAGGAATGCTGTGTGTTGCGGCAATCTGATCGTGAAATAAAGAGGGAGAAATTAGGGTTGTTGGACTAGTTTGCTTGGGCTAACAAAATGGACCAATTTGGACTTAGTTTGGGCCAAAATATCATCTCACAAATTGGCTGGAAATTAATTCGAAATGGGCCAATTAAATAGCACAAAGGGTCCAAAAATTTATATTCAAAGGCCGAAAATAATATAATTACAAGGTTCGGGCAAAATACCAAAGAAACGGATCCAAACGGATCGTAAACAGCATTACGCAATTTAGCCAAAAATTGCCAAACGAATTTACAATCCTATTAAAATAAATCCCCATAATAACCACATATATGAAGTCACATAGCAATTCAATTAATATACAGATAATTAAATTAAGGCAAGAACGAGCAGTTAATAATAATTAGACGAGCAAACAATTAATAATATAACCAAGTAAATGCAAATAAATAATCACATATATCCTAGAAAATTCCAATAACTAACGGGTTAGATCCGTTTTACGCGATTATACCGAAATCGTCGAATGATGAACGTTTTACAATAACACGATGAGTACTTAAATATATAATTTAAGTAGACATCACGATCAATACAATAAGTATAATCTCATAAATAAAATTAGATAAATAGAATAATTTGAAAGATTCTATAAATCGAACGGGGCATTACAGACGGGCTGTCTTGTTTGAGAGTCGTGATGAAGGAGGGAGGTGGGCTTGGGAGATGGGTTGGAGGTGGGTTGAGAGATGAGCTGGGAATGTTTGGTATTGGGCTGAGAGGTTGATTGAAGGATGGGCTGAGGGGTGACGGGTTTAAGGGTGTGTTGGGTCTGGGATTGGGATGTGGGATGGGGATTAGTAGGTAGGCCCAGAATGGAGTGGCCCAAGTTGAGAGGAGAAATTGGGCCGGCCTCTGAAAGGTTGGGTTTGTGTGAAGCCACGTAACAGGAAAGGGATGGGGCCATGTTTAATTGCAGCTGAGGGTTTTGAGATCTTGTGTCGCCGCCTTCATTGAGTGAACCAGGGTTGACCGACGGAAGTGATTTCAACGGTAAGGTTCCAAACTCAATTTGATCGACGGAAGCGAGTTCGACGGTCGGGGGCTCTGAAATTCCGGCACCAGAACCGCTCGGATTTTCGGTCGAGAGAGGCGGGATTTCTCCCTCTTCCAACCCGGATTTTTTGCCCAAAATTGCTTCGATAACTTGCTGAAATTCTGGGGTGTTAAGAAGTTTAAGAATTTCCGGCGAGAGGCTTACCGTGTGATGGTGTTGAGGTGGCTGAAGGTCCGGTGATGATGTGGGCGGGGTAACCATAATAGCGAGTTGAGGTGAACACCGAGAGAAAAAAAAGGGGCAGGCCCGAAGGCCCCTGGCCGGGGAAGCCGCCGTCGGCGGCGGCCGGAGGAGACGACTAGGCGGGGGTGACGATGGAGGAGGAGGAGCGGTGGTGGTTGGGGCGGTGGTTGGGGTTGAACCGGCGGGGTTGAAGTTTTAGAGAGAGAAATGTAGTGAGATGTGAGAGCATTTCTATGTCTTTTCTTTTTTCTGTGTCTTCATCTTTTGTTGCTAGGTTATTTCTTTCTCGCTGCTAGGTTAGTTGTCTTTTGTTGCTAGGTTATTTCTTTCTTGCTGCTAGGTTAGTTGTCTGATGGTGCTAGGTTAGTTGTGTTTGTTGCTAGTTTAGTTGTTCTTTCTTGCTGCTAGGTTAGTTGTCTGATGCTGCTAAGTTAGTTGTGTTTTGTTGCTAGGTTAGTTGTTTGATGTTGCTAAGTTAGTTGTATTTTTTTTTTATAAAAAAATTGTAACCCGTAGAATTTGAACCTGGTACCTCATGGAGGAAAGACAAGCAATGCAACCACTACACCACTCAAGGTTGAGTATCTTTTGTTGCTAGGTTATTTATTTCAATACAACGGGTCAATGCCGGAAGTCAACGGTCAATACCGGAAGTCAACGATTCTCGCCGGAAGTCAACGTCGGAAGTCAACGGTCAATGCCGGAGTCAACTAATAATTATTTAATTATTTAATTAATGTATATTTTAATTGATTTTGATCTAGAAAAAATGAGTGGCTAAGATTGAGTCTCGCGTACTCATTTTAAGGAGTGGTCTTATTGGATCCATCCCCTATATATATATATAGAGTTATATATGCCCATGTATATCAAATATATATATAGTACATAGGTGGGGCACCTAGACCTAGCCGTCCCCACTAACTCATTTTTTTTTTCTTTTATATCTTTAATCTCAATTAAAGAATAATTATAAATAATGATCTATAATTTATGAAACCAACTTTCAAAATTAATTGGTCAAAATCTTATCTTCCATAAGAATAAAATCTTCTCTCTTATGTAGGCTTTTAGTCATATTAATATTTGGATTTGAATTTTAAAGTCCAACTTTAAAATCCAACTATAAATTTAGTAATTCTAATAATTACTTAATTAATATCCAAAGCCCATTAATCAATTCAATTGATTAATTTGTATTATTCCTTTAATTGACATCTAATCAAAATTAGATTTAATTAAATAACTAAATTATTTAATTAAGTCTTGTCAATTAATCCAACTCTTGAAAATACCAATTTTAAAATGTCATCATCCAAAATATGGTGTGACCCTTTTAGGTTCACGATTAACATTAGTAGTGTGTTTACAACTCGCTTGTAATTTAAATTAATTAATCTAATTAATTTATATTCTTGAAATTAACCCTTTAATTTCAAGAACCAACAAATCATGGTAACACCTAGCAAGTAGCATGATTATCTAGTGTTAAGCGAAAAGCGAGTAAACCTTTTCAATTGCAAGTGCATACATGTAAAATCCTTTCGACAACTAATTTCCCGATTAAATATTGGACATGGATTTATAAGTCGAAACCCAATCGATTTAATAACTATGATTCCATTTCAAGTTTAGTGATTCCTTTATGAATCCATATTCATCCTGCCTTGGCCAAGGTCTTTGAATCACAAACTATGAAAAACATAGGAAATTCACTTATCCACATAAGTGTCGAATTCTATGTTGGCCACAGATAAACCTCCATACACATTAATACATTACCCAAAATATTCCTTTAATGAATGTCCAGCAAATTAAAGAATAAATCAAGTAAAGTACAACATGCACAAGATTACTATCGTGCCTCAAGTCAGAGGATTAGTCATGTACTATTGCAACATGAAAATTTTCATTCGACAGTTTAAAACTTCCAGCTAAGAATTTTCATCGGGCCATGTTCAGTGAACTTGTTCCCCAACAAGCACCCGCATATATGCATTTGCGTCCACACGCTAATGTTGATAGAATGCAACATCCTCGTCCGACGAGCATGCATCATATGCACAAGTCTAACCGGGTTATTCAATGTCCTGTCTCGAAATACCCATCGACTTGGAACTTATTTAAGATCACAACTTTAAAGACATGTGCCATGATTGCCATCAAATGTGCAACCATGCCTCATAGCTAATAATGATCTAAGGACTTTATCATATGTGCAAATATAAGATAAATGCAAAGACATAAGATAAAGAAATGCCTCAAAATAATATAAATTCCAATAAATTGTCTTTACAAGTAGGAAAAGATCCAATCAGATTGGAACGCCGGGTATTCTACTCTAACGGAATGTACTACAGAATATAACATTATTAATTACATTTACTATAAGGCAGTAATGTCCAGATGCCTGTGTCATGTATGTCACCATAATCATCATAAATGTTCCAAATATTACTAAATCTACTTGCAATAAACCAAATAAAGATTTTGTAATAGGTTTAGTGTAGTTTCATATAATAGCCTTAAGTTGCATTCATCAAATCAAAAGGATAGCCGCCGGTACATATTCTGCGATTTGTAATACATTTCTGCAGAACATGGAATTGCTAATGACACTATCAGCTAATCAGAGGTCAGAGCCAGACAAGAAGTTGTGGACATCGGCTAAAGTAACATAGTTTCGTATGCATGCCTTACAAAAAGAAACGTACACTCAAACAAACAAATACTTCATTTGCAATGTGCTCAACAGCGACATCCTAGCTAGAAAAACTAAATGGAAAATGAGTTTCGAGGCGTGTTCAACCCGTCTAACCACATCTTTGTGGTCGAGTTCGACACGGTCAACGAGGGCTCCGACTCGGAAGGCAACCACATAGGCATCAACGTAAACGGTATGAACTCGACCTACTGGAGCTCTGCACATTTGAAATCGTTTGTACAGAGGAGTACAATTTGCCAGATCCAAGCTTGGATCGACTACAAATGATTTCGCCCCTCAATGTCCCTAAGCCGACTCGACGCTTCTGTAAGAAATTTAACGGGCATATTCATAACTATTAAGCGGAATTGAATAAACCCTACGCATGTAATTCTATCAATTCATAGAATATAGATCTTTGCATAAATTAAATTTCACATAGAACTTACAAGAATCCAGCTTATAGTCCTTCCCTGTTTTCTTGATCTATGATGTTGATCTGCCATCTCTTCCTCGTAATCTCATGGATCTATCTTTCTCGTAATCTCCAATGATGGATTTATCTTTTCCTATGAATCGTTTCTCTCTCCCGCATCTCTCGTCTTTTCATAAAGTCCTTGATGTTGAGAACTTTATTTTCGTATGAGATGATAGAGAGGGGCATGTAGTATATATAGGAAGAGGAGACTTACAATCCTAATCCCACTAGCATTCCCCATGTTCTAACCAAACTTACTGTCCAAGTCAAACATCACAAATTGGACTCTTTAATATTAGAACATTAAATAATCCATTAAATATATATTCACTGTAATTTAGTTTGACTATTAATTCAATTAGGTCCAATTAATTTATATGGTCCACAATAATAGAATAATATATAAAATATTATTACATTCTCCCACTTGGACCATATAAGTGTCGAAACCCAAAGAACTACTTTAAGCGCGCACCTTTCATCAAAGTTATGATTGAATACATATACTTATAAGTTTAAAATTAAAATAGAAATTAACCGAGTCATGGTGGTCACAAGTCTTCGAGCGACATGATCCCTTCCATGTACCACAAATCATTTCTAATTCAACTTTACTTTAATATGGAACAAACTATTCGTACCATAACCATAAGTCATCCAACTTTTATGTATATACTATAGAATCAAATATCCATAATGATGATATTATATGTGAAGAATTAAACATCTTTAATCGAATTCAATAAGTGTCAAAATCATTAATTGAGCAATTTCATTCCGTACGGGTCAGTCCAACAAGGCCCCATTCCTTATTCCCAATTTTCTTTATATGCCTTGCAACGGCTATAGGGAATAACCCTTTAATAGATCCACTTTCATGCAAGTAGTACTAGAATGCTCAAATAACACTTTAGTTCTTCACTTATATTTTACGACCAAGTATTTCAATTTTATGTGATTCACACCCTTTGAATACTTGTCATTCCTTAAAATATTATTACTACAAAACCACGTTAATTTCTTAGCGGCTTGGACAAGATGTCGAAATTTCCAAGTCCTAAGATAAAGCATCGTAGCCCTAAATTTTGACTTGTGGCCTCAAAGCATACCACAAACTCAAACTTAATCGTGGAAGTCACGATGATGGACTTTGTTCCACTTTTCCATAATCTTGCTCCTTTAGACATTATGAGCAAAAGTCCGAATCCAAGTATCCAATTATAACAAATAATTTGGATCTTCTTTAAATTAGCATGTGTTCTTTAATGCCTTGTAAATACTTTAAAAAGTTTCTTTGCAGCATTTAAAAAATCACTTAGGGATTACTATTATATTTGCTTAACGTACCGGCAACAAATATGTCATCAAACCTAGTACAGGTTTGTCCTTCTTAAGATTCCTAATCATTTATATCTAAGGAATTTCCTCTATCACTTTTCATTCCATTTCACCTTTCGAACATTATTTTAGACTAAATGTGTCCCTTTTATGAATTGGAATTATACGGAACAACCATCCATTATCTCTCAAATAAAACTTTTATGGGATAAACTTTTAGTCCTTGTGATCTATTTCAGAATATTTCTATTCCAATTAGCAAGGACGTTTCATCCACATCCTTTATTTTCATAACTTTTTTAGAGAGATAATACTTTACTTCGTGCAACATGTCCACATTATTAGCAACTATAATATGTCATCGACATACGGAACTAAATAACAAATCTACTCCCACTGGCCTTAATGTAGATACACCGATCTACGGTATTTTCTACAAAACCATAAGCAGTGATGGTATCATTAAACTTAAGATACCATTGACGAGAGACTTATTTTAGTCCATATATCGATCTATTCAACTTACACACTAATGTTTCATTTCTTGTGATCTAAAAAACTTTTAATTAGTTCATGTAGATCTCCTTTTTAAGTTTATCATTTAGAAGGTGATCTTTATGTCCATTTGATAAAGCTCAAAATCATGCAAAGCCAGCATTACCATTACAATTGTCAAGGAATCTTTCTCAAAACGGGAGAGAGTGTTTCCTTGTAGTCAATGCCTTTCTTTTGGGTGTAACCTTTAGAAACAAGTCTAACTTTATATCTTTCGATATTACCTTTAGAGTCGTGTTTGGTTTTGAAAAACCCATTTACACCCAACTCTTTTACACCCTTCAGGTAAATCTATTGAATTCAAGACTTTATTTTCATCCATTAACTTTAATTCTTCTTTCATGACATTGAAAAACTTTTCAGAATTTTTTTTTTCATGGCTTGTGATTTCATCAACCAAAGGTTGTCCCATAATTTCTTGAGTGTTTGTAACCGATTCATTATCAAGTGAGTTTGGATCATTTTGTTATTCATCTAAGTTACATGACGATACTGTAACTAAAAGAATAACGACCATTGATGGACCCTCGGGTCTGGACTGTTCAACCTGAGTTTCTTTAACATCCAAACTTTGCAGTTTCAAACTCCCACTGATTTGATCATTTTAAATGAATCGAGCATTGTGGGAATCAACTATCCTCGTACTATGGTTAGGGCTATAATACTTATATCCTTTAGAACTTTTTCCGAATAGCCAATGCATAACCACTTGTTGTCCTAGGATTAAGTTTCTTTTCATGTGAATTATATACTTTTACTTCTGCTTGACACCCCCAAACATGAAGGTGCCTCAAACTAGGTTTCCCACTCTTCTATAGTTCATAATAGGAACTACTTTACTAGGAACCCGGTTTACCCAATATGCAGCAATCTTTAACACATGCATCCACATAGAAAACATTAATGTTGAATTACTCAACATACTCCTAACCATATTCTTTAATTACGATTTATCCTCTCAACAACACCATTATGTTGAGGAGTCTCAATTATAATGTATTGTACACAAATATTTCAAATCTCAAGAAACTTTGCAAATGGATTAGGACATTATCCTCTTTTATTGAACTTACAATAATATTTACCACTCTAGTGAGATCTCACAACTTTTACTTATTTATCTAACTACCTCTCCATCTCATCATTGTATATCTTTAGATAGTCCAATGATTGAGTCATTTCATATAGTAGATAAATATAACCATAACGTGAGAAATCATTTATAATGGTGATTACTTTATACCGCGCCCACAAGGGAACGTCGAATAGACCACAAAAAATTAGTGTAAATAAGTTATAAGATTTTAGTGCTTCTATCGGCAGATCTATTTAATGTATGTCTAGTTTGCTTTTCTTTAATTCATTCTATACATATATCTTGATCACTAAAATCCAAATGAGAAATGGTTTCATTATTCACCATTCTCAAAAACTTTTCTTCGGATATGTGACCTAATATTTGATGCCATAAGAGAGCAGAAATTTAATTATGTGCACTACGTTTAACCTCAAAATAAATATGAGATACATAAGTAGTTGCACAGAACCAAGCCACCAAGTATTATTGAGAATCTTTAAAAAATTTGATTCACAACATCCGAAAATTTAATGTATGTCTTTCTTTTCGAATCAAGATTTTGTTTTGGGCAATCTTTCCTGAGGTGGCCTTACCTTTTACAGAAATAACACCTCATTTCTTTAATGATTGGACCTATAAAAACTTTAAGTAAGTCAACCTTCTTTTATTTGCCTTCATTTCCCATTTTATCATACTATTATTGGCTCCCACATGAGAATCGACTCTTCTTTCATCTCATTTATTCCCGCCTCTTCCTGCACCAGCATAGCCTTAATTTCCTTACAATCCCATTTATCTATAATGGTGTTACAATTCACCTAGGATTGGCCAAACTCGACAGGTAGGGAGTTCATGATGAATAGAACCATAAATGAGTCTATCACATTCATTCTCATGTTTGTAAGTTTTAGCTTATATGTTGAACATGTGGGTCACGAAATCATAGATGGAACGGAATCAGATGAACTTTTATAGTGGTAAGCTCGCTAATGAAACTTTCCACAACAACATTTTCCGTAATTTGAAATGGAGACAATTCCTTAATCATTCCTAGGAATTCTTTCGCATTGTCAGCTTTTGGCATTGAAACTTTAATGTTATCCGCCATGGTTAGTTTCATAAAATTCAAGCACAACCTATTTGATCGCTCCCAAGCCGTGCGAAGAGATACCTCTTCTTCGGAGCTTTCATCAATAATGGTTGCGGGTACCTCATCACTAACTAGAGCTATATCCAAATTCATAGCACCTAACTGAAAATGGATGTGCTCAGACCATTCATTGAAGTTCAGCCCATTGAATTTTTCCAACTATAATACTGTACGGATAACCAAATTTTGAACGCTGCAAACTTTAATACATGCTATTTAATTAAGCTTTGAGAGAAAATTAATAGATTCAGAAATCTTTTAAATTATATATTTAAATATACCTTTGGGCAAATACTTAAATATATAATATACTTGATTGATGCCTAAGAGGAAAGATCTTTAATAGAAATTATAGGTATTGTGATTAATTAGTGATTATCTTTGGACAAACACACTAATTAACCTAACTTTAATATAATTTCTCTTTTAGTGTCATATATTACAAACCATGGCCCACCTTTGGGTGTCCTCCTAGTTTATAATCTATAACATCAATTATTCAAATATTATAATATTAGGGTACATTAATAAGAAATTGTCTTATATTTGAATAATTGATACTTTTATCGAATTTAATTATCTATTCCATAAATTAAACTAGGCCACTTTGGTGACTAACTAGTTTCTTACATAGATAATATAATTAGATAATGTTTTATTTTAATGATATTTCATCTAATTTAATTATCTATTTCATAAATTAAACTAGGCCACTTTGGTGACTAACTAGTTTTTTTACATAGATAATGTAATTAGAAAATATTTTATTTGATCATATTATGAGATATTCATACTTTCATTAATCTCTGCAATTAGCTTTGCGAAAGTACCAATCTTAACAATTCAAGCCAAGAAAATAATTGACCAAATCAACCAAGACGTAATGGCAATACTTGTACGGGAATTAATAAACAATTTGAGTACCCAAAACATTATTTTAATCCGAACAAGAAGAATACATCAATTAGTAATATCCCAAAATCAATTAGCAGACCATCATTAGTTGTTCAAAAATTGGGAATCCTTAATACGTGGTGAATCCTTAATACGTGGTGCAGTACAGAGGTTTCCAACAAACAGGATCCATATTCGACTTTCATACTAATTCAACAAAGAATCCATTAATTGTCGAGACACCAATTTGGAATTTGAATTCGCTAGACACAAGTAATTCCCAACAGAAATTTGCAATAATAATTCGGCACAGAACGCAATAAAAGTGATCGGCAATTTAATCACATGCATAAACACATGCTCTGATACCACATGTAAGAAATTTAACGGGCATATTCATAACTATTAAGCGGAATGGAATAAACCCTACGCATGTAGTTCTATCAATTCATAGAATATGGATCTTTGCATAAATTAAATTGCACATAGAATCCTTCCCTTTTTTTTTGATCTATGATGTTGATCTGTCATCTCTTCCTCGTAATCTCATGGATCTATCTTTCTCGTAATCTCCAATGATGGATTTATCTTTTCCTATGAATCGTTTCTCTCTCCCGCGTCTCTCGTCTTTTCATAAAGTCCTTGATGTTGAGAACTTTATTTTCGTATGAGATGAGAGAGAGGGACATGTAGTATATATAAGAAGAGGAGACTTACAATCCTAATCCCACTAGCATTCTCCATGTTCTAACCTAACTTACTGTCCAAGTCAAACATCACAAATTGGACTCTTTAATATTAGAACATTAAATAATCCATTAAATATATATTCACCGTAATTTAGTTTGACTATTAATTCAATTAGGTCCAATTAATTTATATGGTCCACAATAATAGCATAATATATAAAATATTATTACAGCTTCATCTCCGAACCCACCGACGGTAAGGATGTACGTCAAATTCTCATCTTCCACGGGAGAAAAGTCGAGCGCACATTACATCCGACGACTTCTCTTGCTCAAAATAAAAATATTTCGGGGCTATCTTTTACAAGTTTTAACCAAAATTTATGGCCTATTTGATCAGGTCTGCAGTGGTTCACATAAAAGGATGCAAATTAAAGTTCAGAAATAAACATGGAACTCGTACGTAAACTTTTAGGAAAGAAAGAATTTGTATAGTAGGATACTCTCAAGTATGCATATATATCTGTTGGTGTGTAGTCTGCATTGTCACGTTGTAATTGCTATTTGATTTTTCTGCTTTGCCTTTTATATCAGCATATAAAAGTATCAGGAAAAGGGGTGCGATTGGATATGCTGACATTTTAGTGAAAATCTTTTATTGCTGAAAGGAAGTTGGTTGAAGAACTAATGATTTTCTTGATGTAGATTAATGGGATGTATAGGATGTGTAGAATAACATTTGAATGATAGTTTTTTATTGGTGAAAACAATTTGGTGAAAGAATTAGCGATTTATTAATTGTAAAGTTATTTGATATAAAGAATAATAATTAATTATGGGTAATAAATAGTAAAATAATAATTGGTAGTTATAGATAGATATGTGAGTGAATGAGTAGTAAATTTTATAGATAAATGTATGGTAATGATTGATTTTTAATTTAAAAATTGTATTAAACAATGTGAATAAAGAGAAGGAGGTAAAATATACAAATAGCTATTTTTTGATTGGTGAGGGAAAAATATGTATTGATAACCCCATGTTCAATCACACCCTACGTATAATAATATCCATTTAGAGTTGGCGAGATGGGGCAAATTTAACATACTAGCTCAGTCTGCGAGTCATTGCTGTTTGTGCTTTTCATCATAATCATCTTGCGTGCTAAGTACTAATATTATCTATAATTAGTACATGGCCCGATAACTTCTCCAGGGGCTTAAGTTAACTAAATTTCATTCAGATGGTTTCTGTTCGCCTGACAATGAAATAGCCTTCTAAATATTTTTTAACATTGCTTGCAGTATCATTCTTCCTTTTCTTCTTGTTTGTGCTCTTTTTATGTATTTTTTAACAAAAAATTGGACAGTCAGACATAAGTTATCGATCCAAACAATTTTCATTGCGAAATTTATCTGTGTATGAAAGTGTTGGAACAGAACATAATATAATGAAATATGGTAATGGAAACTGTTCAAAAAAAATAAATATGATACTTTAATAACAACTGTTTGCTCGTGCGGGTGTCTAGAGAACTTTCATTCCCTAAGCATCGAGTTCAAGTTACTGTTCGCATGTTGTCTAAATTTTAATAGCTATTGAATTCTGTCAGCCTTATTCTTCCAACATTTTTGGCCTTTGTTAAAAGTGATTTATGTTTAGCAATTGAGAGTTTTTTTAAATCCAGGAGGTTATTAAGATATTGGAATCACACTTTGATAATTCTCATTCCCAAATGCAAAAATCCAACTACTCTTAGGCCAATAAGTTTATGTGGAGTGGTTTACAAGATGATCTCAAAAATCTTGGCCTTTTCGGTGGTTCAGGTGATGTGGGGGAGCAAAGATAGGGTGCAGGGGCATCCGATGCTTCAGATACCAAAGGAGAAAGGAGCTTCAATACGGTGACGAAGAGTGGTTGCACCTTCAATGAAGTCAATCAACTGAACATGTATTTATATGCTCTTATAAATAGAAACAATAGGAGACCCTGATCGAAAAATAGAAACAACAATTATCTAATACATATAAGTTTTTGAGATTTTGCTTTTACTAAAATTTGTGATGAGAGGATTAGGTGTGCAAACTAATCAAATCGCTAGTGAGTGCTCGATCGGGTTCGAGCATCTCAACCCAAACTCAAGACGTGCTCGGACCTGTATTTATAAGCTTGACTAGTTTATCTAAATACCTTTAACTTAATCTGAGCTTATAATTAGTATAAATACTTCTAACTCAAATTAAATCGTGCAAAATTTTTATTTGAATAGAAATTTTTTTATTGAAAAAAATCAAACCTAACTCGAGCTTTAGTAGAGAATTTGTATTTTTATCGAGTCAAGTTAAGCCTTAAAAAGCTTGGGTTGTCGAACTCGATCTCGAGCAACAATAAACAGTATGAACCCCGATTTCATAAAGTTGTTACTTAAACTTATTCGCCTCTTTGGCATATCTAAAGACGTGCAAAGTTATGCTAATTTAATAACATGGCCAGAGACTGATTTTAGGTTGAATTTTAGCTCCCCATGTGTAATTTTATTTAAGTAATGCTTTAACTAATCCATTAGTTTTTATAACTTTATGGGTAGAAATTGAACTCTCTTATTCACCTTAATGTGTTCAAAATCTATTAAAACTTATAGCTATGTTGTATTTTATCACCTAATGAACGATTTTTCATTTAATGGGGGGTTTTTTAAAATTGCAATGATAAGTGATCATTATTACAAATACTTTAATTTTCTAACAATCATCCTATGTAATAAACTAGTAATGNAAAAAAAAAGTAGATTAGATGAAAAACATTGTATTGGCCATACAGTAAAACATTTACTTGTAAAATCGAACCTTAAAATCAGTTAAATTCGTCTAGTTGGCTGACCTAAAAAAGCTAGATATATCTATATAACCACATATTGGAAGGAAAATGAGAAAGGGGGAGAGAGAAAAATAAAAGGGTCAAAATCTTTTTCACCCCGTTATATTTCTATTCTTTCTTTCAAACATCGGCCCGTCAAATAACTTCTTTTACACTCCAAAAGTCCCGAAATGCTATGCGATATTGTCTAAATGAACCAGCGCATATCCAACCAGACGCATAATGTATGACTATGCGAATCCTTTTCGCATGTTTAGGGATCGCATATCCAAATCAATCGCATAATTACAAATATGTGAAAATATATCGTTTTTTTAAGAATCGCATATCCAAATCGAATGCAGCATAATTTACGATGATTATGCGCCTTCCGTCTTTTCGCAGGGCTATACGACCTTGCAAATTTATGACTATGCGAAACTCTTTCGCATATAATTCGCATATTTTGTTGACTTCGCATTTTTTAGCAATTGCGTATCCAAGTCAATCGCATAATTTACTAATATGCGAAAAACTTTCGCATATATCCAGTATAACGCCGGATAATTGACAAATATGTGACATTTTTTCGCTCGCATATTTAAGAATCGCATAACCAAATCGAATAAAGCATAGTAATTTATTTGACGATTATGCGCCATTTTTTCGCAG
Source organism: Striga asiatica (assembly GCA_008636005.1). Classification (NCBI taxonomy): domain Eukaryota; kingdom Viridiplantae; phylum Streptophyta; class Magnoliopsida; order Lamiales; family Orobanchaceae; genus Striga; species Striga asiatica. Next base: position 69,239 of record BKCP01005139.1, read on the forward strand.
GGCCATATCGACCTTGCAATTTTACGACTATTCGGAATTTGTTCGCATATCTATCGCATAAGTTACGCACCTCATTAAATTCACTGCTTTTTCACAGGTGAGGATTTTGTCTCTGCATTTATCATGCAGGCAAAAAAATAGTGATCTCTAACAATTTAACGTTTGCACTCTTCGCCATTCATCTACTGCATTTTTTTGTTTTTTTCGTTTTAATTCTTTTTGTTATTCACTTATTTGAATGGCTAGCAACCGTGTTAAAGTATTCCTGCACTATGGTGGTTCGTTTTCCGGGGGTTCATATCTTGGTGGAGTGGCAGAGCTGATGAGAATAACTTACGGCCGACAAATGTATTCTGAAGTAGTTTCTCGTGCTCAAGCATTATTAAAGGCCAATCCTCTCTATTTTGAGTACATATTGTGGGCCGTATTTGATGGAAGGGAACGACCTGTGAAGATGAAAATCGAATCCAGTGAAGATATCTTAGAGCTGATTGAAGAACAAGGAAGTCCCAACATTTACCTGGAGTTGGAGAAGCGAGTAAATGTAGGGATTCCTAGTTCTTTTGGTGTTGGTAGTTCTGCATTTTTCCACGAGGCCCCATATTCATATCAAGCAGGACCTAGTTCATTTACACATACTGGATATCCTCGGGGCGTTGATGAAGGATCATCACGATAACGTCGAGTACGGCGTCAGCAGATTTGCTCTCGGTGCGGGGTCACCGGGCATAACAGGGCAAGAACAACATTGAGACGCCCGAGGAGATGTCGTACTTGTAAAGAAATAGATCACAAATCGTCATCTTGTCCACACGTCCATTCCATGACCATTTAGATGAAGATGGAGACGTTATGTAATGTTATGTACCTCATTGGAGTTTTTAATTGGTAATTGACGAAAAAAATACTTTTAACGGGAAAAATACTGTGTTGGTACTTGGTACCTCATCTCCAATGGTCATTCTATTTCTCTATTTTGTTGCCACATGGCACAAATAAGATTATGTGACTTGAAAAACTTCTAGAAGGCTTTCTAGATGTAGAAGCCTTTCTAGACAACTTCCGTTGTATATTAGAATATTTATTTAATTTATTTATCTTCTTCAACCAATTAAAATTTTACACATCACAAATGATACCACAATTAACATTAACCATTGGAGACATAATTTTTTAGAGGTTATATATCTCAGACCAACTGCACACACACGATTGACTAACAGAAAGTAGTGAAACTGGGTTGATTGCGCGATCCGCATAACATGTCCCATAATAATCGCACAATTGAGTTGATTGTGCGATTCCCATATCATGTCCCATAATAATGGCACAACTCGGTTGATTCACAGGTTCATTCGCCTAGTCTTCATTGATTGATTGTCTGCACCGCATTGATTGATTGCCTGCTCTTACACGTAAGAAACTGTGACGATTTGTAACAGAAAAAAAAATGAGGATTTCCATGCTTCCTCATTTAGTTGTCGAGTTGATGTATATCTACCTAGCTTTAAATGTTATCTCTAAATGTTAACCTTTCATTCTCTTTGTTGAATAATTAACCTTTCACTTCTCAAAACCCTAGCTTTCGATCGCAGCCAAAAAAAGAAAAAAAAACCAAGGAGGCGCACGTTTGCGAAAAAAAAAAATGGAAACGATTTCACCCTATGAAAAGATCTCGATCCGCTTCCGTGGCGTGGACTGGACAGAGGAAGAGGAAGATATTTGCTACCGATTGTTTTTTCAAAAAGTGCCGTGAGAAGGCAGACATACACCAATGTTCAATTCCTTGTGGGCAGAAATTTCAAAATTAATGAACCAAGTGTTGAGTTATGCATTGAAGAGGGTATACTATTGTCCAAGTCCGGCGAAATATTTAGCGGCTCAGAAAATTATTTCGATGAGTTTTCTGCTTTCCTCAGGATTCCAGGCGTCCTCTTACGTCCTAGTTCAGGCTTTGTAGAGGTGAACCACATGTACTGGGTGCATGTGCGGGATTAGGTAAATTTCATTTGATTTTTTATTTTAGTTTGTTCAAGCATGCATTTTTGTGACGCGGCCATAATAACCTAAAAAGATTCAAATTTATTACACAGGAGACCGACGCTCAGACATTTTTCCGTTCGGAAGGATTCCCTTGGTATCGTGAGTGTTACGAGGTTTTTACCGAGCGCAACGCAGCGGCTATCGACTTGGAGGGCGGGCCTGGTGCTTCAGTTGACGATCTAATCTGGGGGGAAGACATAGACGATGACGGTGATGATCAGATCCATCAGCCACCACCAAAGGTGGAAGTCGTCGATCTCGACCCTTAGAATCCACTGGACATGTAATCAAAAGTTGTTTGGCTTATTTTGTTGGATTGACTGCAGCAATAATAAATGTTTTTTTTTTCTTCTGTCAAGTATATGTGTTTAATCATGATTCATATGTCAAAACAAAACAAAGTGCGACAAATCGCATTGTGTTCCCAGCAAAATCAGCGACAATATTCGAAGGGAAATTATTATTGAAAGAAATTTCGCAGAACTGTGAACAAAGTGTGATAAATCGCATTGTGTTCGTTAATGAAAAAAATAAGTACAAGTAATTTATATTATATTTTGTAATCGCATATCCAGGCCAGATCAACCGCATCATTTAGGATATGTGAAAAACTGTCGCGTAATTAGATTATCGCATATCCAAATCGAACGCTGCATTATTTATGAATAACGAAAATAATTTACGATTCGCATATCCAAATCTATAAGGCTAGATAACTATCAATTATGCGTATTGTTTTCGCATATTTACGAATCGCATATCCATATAAACCTCGCAATATGCGAACACATTTCGAATAGTGTTACGCACCGCATTGGTTGACTAATATGCGACGTTTGTATGTCGCAACGCATGTCGCAGAATTGAAAATTTACAAAAACAAACTTAAAAAAATATATGTTATTCGTTATAGTACGAGTGTTATGCGCGGTTTTTATGCGGAATTGTTTCGAGTAATAACCGCATGTTCATTCGCCTATTAGTAATTTAGTCACAGACCAAAAACTTTCAAGAAATTAAATTTTATAAAACTAATTATTTACCAACTGGGGGACTAATATGCGACGTTTGTATGTCGCAATTTTGCATGTCGCAGACTTGAAAATTTACAAAAACAAACTTAAAAAAATATATGTTATTCGTTATAGTACGAGTGTTATGCGCGGTTTTTATGCGGAATTTTTTCGAGTAATAACCGCATGTTCATTCGCCTATTAGTAATTTAGTCACAGACCAAAAACTTTCAAGATATTAAAATTTATAAAACTAATTATTTACCAACTGGGGGACTAATATGCGACGTTTGTATGTCGCAATTTCGCATGTCGCAGACTTGAAAATTTACAAAAACAAACTTTAAAAAATATATGTTATTCGTTATAGTACGAGTGTTATGCGCGGTTTTTATGCGGAATTGTTTCGAGTAATAATCGCATGTTCATTCGCCTATTAGTAATTTAGTCACAGACCAAAAACTTTCCAGAAATTAAATTTTATAAAATTAATTATTTACCAACTGGGGGACTAATATGCGACGTTTGTATGTCGCAATTTCGCATGTCGCAGAATTGAAAATTTACAAAAACAAACTTAGAAAAATATATGTTATTCGTTATAGTACGAGTGATGCGACGTATGTATGTCGCAATTTTACATGGACTCAACTACTTTACATCGATTGAAATAGTTTACAAGTAACCTTACATCGGAACAAACGAATTACTAGATAGAGGCGGCTACGACAGCAAGTTGAAACAGCAGTTTGAAAGATCAAAAGCAATTGGATGCATGTGCCGAAGGTTTCGAAATCGGGAGGTGGCTACGAGTGGAAGGTATACAGAGGTTAAGAGAAATGGAGAATGAATTTATCACATTCGATCAACATTTTAAAGCCTCCGTACTAAGATTTCATAAAGAGATTGAATGGTCAATCACCTTTGTCTTTGAAGGCGTGCTCGCTTTCGCCGTTGTAGGCACCTCAATCTAGTATACCCAGGAAGACCAAGCACTTCGCAGGAGATTCCACGCCTTCTAAACACATGGTCGCTTCCAAATTGTTCAGCCTACAATTTTGCAAAGCTCCATGGGCAGTGACCATGTGCCTGGGCAAACGTGGGATACCCAGGGCGAGCGCATGGACTTCCTGGGATACTAGATTGGGGAGCCTACGACGGTGAAAGAGAAAAAGCCCTCAAAGACAAGAGGAGGATCAGGACCATTCCCTCTATTCTTTAACACTCGATTTTCCTCAACCAGACGTACAACAGATGTAGCTGAGATGAGACAATTGAATTTGGATCAGGACCATTTTCTCGACCATTTTCTCAGAGTTGAAGTATTCTTATGTCTTATCTTGGCTACCTTTAATAGAAGACTCACGAAGATATCTATCCTCCTTGATACACGCGCCGTTATTAATTTACCGAAGACTGAGGGGATGTTTCGGAGCGACTCTTCAAATTCGCAGAACTGCAATCAAAATGCGATGAATCGCACTTCATTCGCATAACGTAATGACAATAAATGATTTCGCATATCTGGTTAAAGAAGATATATACAGTCATATACTCGAAGATATCTATCCTCCTTGATACGCGCGCCATTATTATGCGCCGAAGACTGGACGTTTCGGAGAAGAGGCGACTCTTCAAATTCGTAGAACTGCGAACAAAATGCGATGAATTGCACTTAATTCGCATAACGTAATGACAATAAATGATTTCGCATATCTGGTTAAAGAAGAGATACTCAAGAAGATATTATTATCCTCCTAGATACTCGCGCCGTTATTTATGCGCCGAAGACTGAGGGGACGTTTCGGAGAAGAGGCAGACTCTTAAAATTCGCAGAACTACGAACAAAATGCGATGAATCGAACTTCATTCGCATAACGTAATGAATAAATTGCATTCTATTTCGCATATGTGGTTAAAAAAATATACGTAAAATATAAATAATTATTTTTAATGCGCCGACCTTTTCAGTAAAACAGCTGTCATTTAAATTGAGAGTCGAAAACACGCAACCTTTATCGCAGAACGGCGAAAATGTGCGATTAATCGCATATCATTCACGTACATGAAATTAAGGAGGGAAAAAATCCCGCTCACTGAGTTAAACATTTTAGAGCAGTGCCACAAGGTCGAAGAAGAATGAAATTAAGTTGTAAGTGAAGGATAAACAATAATGAAATGAAAGTGATAATAGAATAACGCCACTTATTAAAAAATATAATAATGTTGAAGCTCAATCTTAGATAAAATAATGTTGATTAGGAGTTAAGGTAGATAGATAGATATTGTTTAATAATGTGATTATGTTTGAAAGTGATAATAGAAGAAAGCCACTTATTAAAAAATATAACAATGTTCAAGCTCAATCTTAGATAAAAATGGTGATTAGGAGTTAAGGTAGATAGATAGATATTGTTTAATAATGTGATTATGTTTGAAAGTGATAATAAAAGAAAGCCACTTATTAAAAAATATAACAATGTTCAAGCTCAATCTTAGATAAAAATGTTGATTAGGAGTTAAGGTAGATAGATAGATATTGTTTAATAATGTGATTATGTTTGAAAGTGATAATAAAAGAAAGCCACTTATTAAAAAATATAACAATGTTCAAGTTCAATCTTAGATAAAAATGTTGATTAGGAGTTAAGGTAGATAGATAGATATTGTTTAATAATGTGATTATGTTTGAAAGTGATAATAGAAGAAAGCCACTTATTAAAAAATATAACAATGTTCAAGCTCAATCTTAGATAAAAATGTTGATTAGGAGTTAAGGTAGATAGATAGATAGATATTGTTTAATAATGTGATTATGTTTGAAAGTCATAATAAAAGAAAGCCACTTATTAAAAAATATAACAATGTTCAAGCTCAATCTTAGATAAAAATGTTGATTAGGAGTTAAGGTAGATAGATAGATATTGTTTAATAATGTGATTATGTTTGAAAGTGATAATTAGAGAAAGCCACTTATTAAAAAATATAACAATGTTCAAGCTCAATCTTAGATAAAAATGTTGATTAGGAGTTAAGGTAGATAGATAGATATTGTTTAATAATGTGATTATGTTTGAAAGTGATAATAGAAGAAAACCACTTATTAAAAAATATAACAATGTTCAAGCTCAATCTTGGATAAAAATGTTGATTAGGAGTTAAGGTAGATAGATAGATATTGTTTAATAATGTGATTATGTTTGAAAGTGATAATAAAAGAAAGCCACTTATTAAAAAATATAACAATGTTCAAGCTCAATCTTAGATAAAAATGTTGATTAGGAGTTAACAAAGATAGATAGATATTGTTTAATAATGTGATTATGTTTGAAAGTGATAATAGAAGAAAACCACTTATTAAAAAATATAACAATGTTCAAGCTCAATCTTAGATAAAAATGTTGATTAGGAGTTAAGGTAGATAGATAGATATTGTTTAATAATGTGATTATGTTTGAAAGTGATAATAGAAGAGCCACTTATTAAAAAAATATAAAAATGTTCAAGCTCAATCTTAGATAAAAATGTTGATTAGGAGTTAAGGTAGATAGATAGATATTGTTTAATAATGTGATTATGTTTGAAAGTGATAATAGAAGAAAACCACTTATTAAAATATAACAATGTTCAAGCTCAATCTTAGATGAAAATGTTGATTAGGAGTTAACATAGATAGATAGATATTGTTTAATAATGTGATTATGTTTGAACGTGATAATAGAAGAAAGCCACTTATTAAACAATATAACAATGGCTATTTTATACATTATTATGAACGGTAATTTAAAAAATAGACTATTATATCATAAGATATAAAATCAACTATTGGTTTAGGGTTTAGGGTTTAGGGACTTTTTAAGGGTATGCGAATGAGGTATGCAATTTCGCATACCCCCATCACACTTCTACTCGAAAGTTTATTTTTTATTTCTTTCATCTTTCAGTTATTCGAGGGGGTATGCGAATTGCCGCATATTGCTCGCATACCCCCTCCGCACTTCTACTCAATTTTTTTTTTTTTTGAAATTCTCTATTCTGCGACATACAAAATTGCGACATACAAACGTCGCATATTATTCACCGAGTTGGTGCATAATAAATTGTTTGAAATTTTGAAACCGCTGACAGTTGGAACGTTACGGCCGATTTTCGAGGCGTCTTTTCCGCTTTCTCCTCCGTCTACATAAAGCGTGTAATCTTCGATTCTTATCATGCCCCTTCTCTTTCTTCCCCTCCGTTTTTTCCTTCTCTTGTATATGAGAACCTGTTCGCCGAAGATAAACCAGAATTATAAAAATTATTTCTTTCGACCTGTGAGGCAATTCTTTAAGATTACTTTGTCCGAATTGAGAACTCCTAACCTTCCGAATTCGTCGGAGGAAAAAATTCAACGAGCGGAAATTTCGCTATCCAACTTTATTAACGTGGCCCCCGGAGGAAACATATATGCCGAGACAGCGACGATGAATATCAAACCTCCGGGCCCGAGTATTGCCGGATCAACTGTGGGAAGGTTGAACCTCTGGCACAACAACTGGCTCTCTGTCAGAGGCAATGCTGGCCTCAATCGTCTCAAGGATGTGGTCTGCCACATCTTCATGACAGAAGAAGGTGGTTGGTCGGCGGGTCTCTCTCTCCTGAACCCGTCTGAGCCTATCGTTTGATAACGGGTCGTCGCACTCGTGGTGGTCGGGACCGAGCTCATGCTGGAGTTTTACCTGGAACTCCACAAACAAGCTCGTCCTTCGTTTATTTATTTATTTTTTTACCTTGAACCGGCTCTGGTTGAAGAGACTGTAAAAGCTGTAGTTGTAGGGATTTCTGTTCGATCTTTTATTTATTTTTTACCTTGAAACGGCTGGGGTTGAAGCGACTGTAAAAGCAGTAGTGTAGGGATTTCTGTTCGATCTTTTATTCTGCGAAATACAAAACGTCGCATATTACTCGACTAGTTGGTACATAATATTTTTTGTAGAATTTAATTTTTGGAAAACTCTGAACTGTTTATATTCGACACACATAATTGCGACAAACAAACGTCGCATATTATTCGCCGAGTTGATGCATAATAATTTTTTTTTGTAGAATTTAATTTTTTGAAAATTCTTGTTTAGACGAATGAAGCTGATACTATTGGTCCAAAATATTCCGCACAACAAACAAACGCATAACACTCGTATAATCGGAGAATTTTTTTTTTTTAAAATTTGTTTTTGGAAATTTTCTATTCCTCGACATACAAACGTCGCATATTATTCGCCTAGTTGGTGCATAATAAGTTTATTTTGTAGAATTTAATTTTTGAAAAATTCTCAACAGTTCAGGCTAATGAACCTGCGACAATTAGTCGAAACAATTTCGCACACAAGCCGCATAACATTCGTAGTATAATCGAAGAATTTATTTAAACAAAAATTGTTTTTAGAAATTTTCTATTCTGCGACACACATAATTGCGCAAACAAACGTCGCATAATTCATTCGCAGGTCAACCGCAGGATATTCGCAGACCCCTTTTTCTGTAAAACAACTATTATTAAACAATTATTAAAATATTTCGTATTCGAAATGGTATGATAAATGCGATTCTTTATGCGACCGTCTCGCGACGTATATGCATTTGTTCGAAGGTATACCGCAGGGTATTAAACTGCGAAACCATTATATTTATATGTTTATTAAAAAATTAAAAATGCATCGGAATTGCGAAAGTATGGCGCTTGTTACGCGAATATTACTCGACTTCTGCTTGTTCGCATATTTTGTCGTATTGTTTATTATTTAAAACAAAAAAAAGGAAAGCGAAACGTCTCATATACGCTACTTTCACAGTTGCACCTCTCCAGAGAATAAATCAAAAAAGAAAGAGGGGCGAAAAATTGGGATTCCATCTTGCGACATGAATTCGCATATTTGGAAGCAAAATAACTGTTAGAAATTTAAAAAGAACCAAAAATTAACAGTTTAGGCTAACCTATCGTTCTGGAAAAACAAAAAAAAAAATAAACAGTTTAGGCTAATGAACCTGCGACAATTAGTCGAAACAATTACGCATACAAACCGCATAACATTCGTAGTATAATCGAAGAATTTATTTAAACAAAAATTGTTTTTGGAAATTTTCTATTCTGCGACACACATAATTGCGCAAACAAACGTCGCATAATTCATTCGCAGGTCCGCCGCAGGATATTCGCAGATCCCTTTTTCTGTAAAACAACTATTATTAAACAATTATTAAAATATTTCATGTTCAAAATGGTCTGATAAATGCGATTCTTTATGCGACCGTCTCGCGACGTATATGCGTTTGTTCGCAGGTCTACCGCAGGGTATTAAACTGCGAAACCATTATATTTATATGTTTATTAAAAAATTAAAAATGCATCGGAATTGCGAAAGTATGGCGCTTGTTACGCGAATATTACTCGACTTCTGCTTGTTCCCATATTTTGTCGTATTGTTTATTATTTAAAACAAAAAAAAGGATAGTGAACCGTCTCATATACGCTACTTTCACAGTTGCACCTCTCCAGAGAAGAAATCAAAATAGAAAGAGGGGCGAAAAATTGAGATTCCGTCTTGCGACATTAATTCGCATATTTGGAAGCAAAATAACTGTTAGAAATTTAAAAAGAAAAAAAGAACCAAAAATTATGAACGACGTCGATATCATGGACTATTGCGGCCGACCAAGCGGGTGGCTTAATGGCTATTGCGGCCGACGACTCAACGGCTGTCGTAACGGGTATGGCGGGCGAAAACTCAGCGACTGAAGGCACGGGTCCGGAGGCCATCTCTTCTGGAGAGGTAACTTCCATTTGTTGCAGTTATTTAATTTATGTTATTTAATTTCATAGTTAAGAAATAGTTGTTTTTATTCGATAATGTATAAGTAATTTGATTTGAATAATTAACAACAACAACAACAATAATGCGATTGTTTAGGATTGGTCGTACAAGAGAAAGGAACTGATCGGTAAATATAAAAGGCTGAAGATCAACGTTTACAGCCGGCAGTTGATATGTTCTGATATCAATAAAGAGTTGGCCAACGTTGAAGGGGCCTTGACTGCTTTCCAGGGCTCGGTCTTTGGCCCGTTCCTCCAGTTTGATGATAATGCTAATGTCTCTGCAAAGGCAATGCATGGGGTTCTTTCGCGCGAGGTGACTCGTGTCGGTCAGAACCCGAACGAGATGTGGTTCCGTATTGGTAGCCATTTTACCCGATTCTCCGTCCATGAGTATGCTGTGGTGACCGGGCTTGCTTTTGGATCGTCTGCGTTTGACCCGAACTCAGCGCCTCCTCCTCCTCCATCGTCGATTTTCATTGAGAAATATAAAGGCAAGCGGATTACTATGCAGAAGTTGCGTGGTGACTTCATGGCGGGGCAGTTCCGTACCTCTCGGGATGTGATAGTGAGAGTGGCGAAGATGCTAATGCTGATGTACTTTATCATTCCTCATGACGACAAGAAGCCTCGATATATTGATAGCTGCTGGTGGGCTTTGCTTGAGGAAGACCAGATGTGGGAGAAATTCCCATGGGGGAGTTACTCGTTTCAGTACCTGTTGGAGTACTTGAGGTCGCCCAAGTACACTAATATGAAATATCATATCTACGGATTTCACTGGGCGTTTCAAGTATGGTGCTACGAGGCAATCCCTGAATTAGGTCGTGCATGTGGAACACGTACCTCGGAGAGACATCCACCACGGCTGGTTCACTGGGAACTGAGGAGGGTCACTCTTCTTGATACTTTTTTTGACAAACATGTATTATTTGATCCTAAAATTTTTTTATTGGAATCGTTAGCATGTGATATCCGAAATTCTTTTTTAAGTCTTAACTATTTCTGATGATTTCTTTATATTTATTTTTATGTTCTATTTTTTAAAATTTAGTTGGAGGTGTATGAGACGCTGGAGCCGTATGAGGAGGAGAATAGCGTGTTGGACCTCTCGACTTTGAATGTTGAAGGGCCTCAATTTTTGCGACGGGGTAACTCGGCCAGTTGCCGTATGCAAGTCTCGGCACTGCCATCCATGTTGGCTCTGCAATCTCAAATTGCGGCCGACGCTGTGCACCCGAGGAAGCGGGCCCGGACTGAGGGTGAAGATAGTCCGATGCACCGGGAGGAGGTGAGGCCAACAGATGGGTCGGCCTTTATTGAGGATATTCGGGCGTGCGTACGGGCTGAAATGGCTAATGTTATAGCCAGAATATCCTCTGAGGTGTCGGCAATCATTCTACGGGAGGTGCCGACTATTATTCGACAGGATTTGGCCAATCTGTCGCACCCCCATCTGAGACAACCTCCTCCCGAGTCCGAGCTAGCCGTCAACTCGACGAGACAGCATTTCCCCCCCCCTCC
>BKCP01005139.1:81828-123454 GCA_008636005.1 Striga asiatica
TNAAAAATACTATCTTGCAACATGATAAAATTTCTTGTGGTGTATGCGTTGTGGAGATGGTACGAGCTTTGCTAATGGGGAGCAAGCCCTTAGACAAGTCTAACCAGCAGTGGGCTACCGACATGAGGCGCAAAATTGCTCAACAAATTTTTCAGTTTAGTACAGAACCAGAAACAATTATGTAACAATTATTACCGCGTCAGTTCTGTAATTACTCATGTAATACTTTTTTTTTTTTTTTGCATTTTATTATATTTTTGTTGTTTGTTGTATGTATGTGGCATTTCTCATACCTGAAAGAAAATAATTAAACTAAATTAAACAATGAAAGATGAAAGAAATAAAAAATAAACTTTCGAGTAGAAGTGCGAAGGGGGTATGCGAGCAATATGCGGCAATTCGCATACCCCATCTCATAACTGAAATAACTGAAAGGTGAAAGAAATAAAAAAGAAATAGAAAATAAACTTTCGAGTAGAAGTGCGAAATAGGGTATGCGAGCAATATGCGGCTTTTCGCATACCCATCTCATAACTGAAATAACTGAAAGGTGAAAGAAATAAAAAAGAAATAAAAATTAACTTTCGAGTAGAAGTGCGAAGGTGATATGCGAGAAATATGCGGCAATATGCATACCCCCTCGCATAATTGAAATAACTGAAAGAAATAAAAAACAACTTTCGAGTAGTAGAAGTGCGAGCAATATGCGGAAATTCACATACCCCATCGCTTTACTGAAAGATGAAAGAAATAATAAAAAATATTCTACGAAAAAACCTTATAATGCACCAACTCTGCGAATAATATTCGACGTTCGTATCTCGCAGAATAATCTTTTCGACTAATAGTCGCAGATTCATTCGCCTAACAAGAATAATTATTTAATGGGCGACGGACCGCGATTGACCGAATCGTACATCGAATTACCGCATACTCGTCGCAAGGGGGTATGCGAGCAATATGCGGCAATTCTCATACCCCATCTCATAACTGAAATAACTGAAAGGTGAAAGAAATAAAAAAGAAATAAAAAATAAACTTTCGAGTAGAAGTGCAAAATGGGGTATGCGAGCAATATGCGGCTTTTCGCATACCCATCTCATAACTGAAGTAACTGAAAGGTGAAAAACTTTCGAGTAGAAGTGCGAAGGGGATATGCGAGAAATATGCGGCAATACGCATACCCCCTCGCATATTTGAAATAACTGAAAGAAATAAAAAATAACTTTCGAGTAGTAGAAGTGCGAGCAATATGCGAAAATTCGCATACCCCATCGCATAACTGAAAGATGAAAGAAATAATAAAAAATATTCTACGAAAAAACCTTATAATGCACCAACTCTGCGAATAATATTCGACGTTCTTATCTCGCAGAATAATCTTTTCGACTAATAGTCGCAGATTCATTCGCCTAACAAGAATAATTATTTAATGGGCTACGGTCCGCGATTGACCGAATCGTACATCGAATTTCCGCATACTCGTCGCAGAACAGTCGCATACTTTAACTCATAATTTTCTCGCACATGCTCATACCGGTCGTCTATCTATCGCATAGTTCATCGCATATGTCTTCGTACTTTTTGGGGTGAAAAACTTAGCTTTTTATTGGGTGGTGTGAAAAACTTAGGTGGACTTCAAAACGGGGTGAAAATAGCTATTTTCACAAAATAAAATGTCTATTATGCACTCACCATCTGCGATCTCAATATTAGCTCCTTTCAGTTGAAGATAGTTTTCTTTTTTATGAAACTCCATCAAACACTTTCTTCCAACACACCAACCTTCCCAAGCAGATCGTCTGGAGATTTAAATATGCTCTCTCTCTTTCGTCCCGAAAAGAAACCCATCTGCGTAATAAACTAAAAGATAAAAGATAGGACATAAATTGATAAATAAAAGTTACAATTGCATTGTACAGAGAAGATACCGCAATTGATGACTATGGTTTTGTTTCTCAAACTCATACACCATGGTCTTAACTTCTCACTGATATCACACACTCAAAAAATAAGAAATTGAAAACAAAAGGAAAAGAAAACACACACACACACACACACACACAGAGAAAGAGAGAATGTTATGAAATGGATAAAACACACACACACACACGCACACACACACACACCCTCTTGCGACAAGTGGATCCTATCCAGCTCATGTACCAACATGGGTCCCTAAAAATTCTGAAATTCGTCAAGTCGGCTGCGTCTTCTTTATGGAGGGCCAGTAGTACCCTTGCCGTAAGACTTTGTAAGCCAAAGATTGTCCCCCCCGAGTGACTTCCGCAGACTCCATCGTGGATTTCTTTCAGCGCTCTGGCGGACTCTTCCTCATTCAAACACCAAAGGAGCGACTGGGTAAACCCCCTCTTGTATAGTACCCCATCGACTAGAGTGAAACATGCGACACTCGTTCGCAAGGATTTCGCCTCTTTGGGGTCAGTGGGAACATATTTCGTTTCTAGGTAGACTCTTATTGGCTTCATTTATCCTTCTGCCGCTGATGCGGCGGACACTTTAGCATCCGTGCCCACGTGGGTCGGCACCAACGGGTACTCCTGTTGGCTGATTTGTACGTACTCCGAGCTGTCCGCTCTTGTGCTGGCGGCCAAGCGGGTGAGGGCGTCGGCTTGGGTGTTCTCTCCACTCGAGATATGTCCAATACAAGCCTCGAACTCAGACAACCTTTCCCGAGTCAATGTTACATATGGCATAAGCCGAGGCTCCTTTGTCTCGAATTCATTGGTGATTTGTTTGGCCAAAAGCTGTGAGTCTGATTAGATGATCAATTTCTTTAATCCCATGGATTTGGCCAAGGATAACCCAGATAGTAAGGCTTCGTATTCGGCCTCATTGTTGGTGGCGGCGAACAAGTACCGCACTGAATGGCAGTAAAGCTTTTTGGCTGGACTTACTAAGACGACCCCTCCTCCGATTCGTTTTGCATTGAACGACCCGTCCACATATAGTGCCCATGTCTTCTCTTCAGTCACGAGCTCCGGGGGCGAGGTGAATTCTACTATGAAATCAACTAAGGTCTGCCTTTGATCGTTGTTCTCGGTTTGTAGTGGATATCGAACTGTCCGAGTTCGACAGCCCATTTGATCATTCGTCCGAAGACGTCTGACCTGTGAAGAACTTGCCTCAAAGGGTATGCCGTAAGCACAATAACTGAATGTTCGTGAAAATAGGGCCACAATTTTCTGGCTGTCGTCACTAGCACGTAAGACAACTCTCCATCGGGGAATATCTAAGCTCAGCGTCGTGCAAGGACTTGCTTATGTAGTAAACTGGAAATTGTTGAGATTCTTCTTCCCGCACTAGGGCGGCACTCACCGCCGACTCAAAGACTCCCACGTAGAGGTATAAGGTTTTGCAAGGTTTAGGCTTCTGCAGTATGGAGGGATACACTAGGGCCGCTTTGATTGCCTCAAAGGCTACCTGGCATCTCGGCGTCCACTCGAACTTCTTATCCTTCTTTATGGCCTCAAAAAAGGATTTGCATTGGTCGGCTAGCTTCGAGACAAAACAGTTCAGAGCTGTCAGCCGCCCCATCAAACTTTGAACGCCTTTTACCGAACTCGGTGATTTCAGCTCGAGGATCGCTTTGATCTTATCAAGGTTAGCCTCGATCCCCAGCTGACTGACTACATATCCAAGGAATTTCCTCGAGCTCACACCGAACGCAAACTTTTTTGGATTCAACATCATCGAATATTTGCGTAGGACGACAAACATCTGACTGAGGTGGGTTACGTGATCGGTCGCGAATACTGACTTGACTAATATGTCATCAACATATACCTCCATAGTTTCGTCTATTATGCTGGAAGACATTTTGTTCACCAGTCTTTGGTAAGTCGCGCCCGCATTTTTCAACCTAAAGGGCATCATTCTGTAGCAATATAACCCTCGGTCCGAGTAAAAAGAAGTGTGTTCTTCATTATTCGGGTCCATCAGGATCTGATTGTATCCTGAATATGTGTCCATGAAGCTCGTCAGTTCATGGCCGAATGTTGCGTTTACCATATGATCAATGTGTGGCAACGGGTAACTGCCCTTTGGGCACGCTTTGTTAAGATCGGAAAAGTCAATGCACACACGCCATGACCCGTTGGCCTTTTTTACCAAGACTGGGTTCGACACCCAGATAGGATATCTAACTTCACGGATGAATTGATTCTTGATGAGCTTCGTCACTTCTTCCTCCAACGCTTGTTGGCGGTCTGGGGCTATCTTGCGCCTTTTCTGCACGACCAGTTTAGCCGTCATATCCAAATTGAGCCTGTGACACGCCACCTTTGGGTCGATTCCTATCATATCTTTACGTGTCCAGGCGAACGCGACAGAGGTCACCTTTAGGAATTCGGTGAGCTCGGCCTAAACAGGATCCTTCAGATGTTTGTCGATCCGCAGGGGTTTTTGGCGGGCCGGTTTGTCTACGTAGATTAAATCTACCTCATCTCTCAGTTCAGCTCGGTCTCTCGATCACTTTTCTTTGAACTGTTCATGCGGATCCAGCTCGTCTTCGTCTCTCATTGGTTCCTTACTGGGTCTTCTCCTACGGTCTTTGAACTGTTCTCGCAGATCCAGCTCGACTTCGTTCTGGTTATGCAGTTCGGCCAATTCACTTCCGTCCGCTACGTGGATCTCCAATGAGGGCGTCACCAGGATGCATTCGCGGGCTTCCCTCTGATCGCCATAGTGAATTTCGGTTCTTTCGGGCGTAGCGAACTTGATAGAATAATGGAATATCGAGACGGCTTCTTGGAGTTTGTACAATGCTTGTCTCCCCAAGATTGTGTTGTACTCATTCTCGTGTTTCACAACTTTGGATGTTTCCAATATAGACTTGCCAGTCAGTTCATTGCCTCCAATCTGGATAGGTAAGGTTATTTCTCCTTCGGGGATGGTTGTCTAGCCATCAAAACCCTGAATTCAGTCGTTGCATGGACGTAGCTCTTTGATGTCTATTCCCATCTTCAGAAACGTCTTTAGGTACAGGATTCTTGCGTAGGCCCCGGTGTCCACTAGGATGCGATACACTGGTATAAAGTAGATCGGTGTGGTGATGACCAAGGCGTCAGAGTGCGGGTTACCGAAAGGGGTAGCATCCTCGTCTGAGAAGGTGACCGGGTTGGTTTGGAAAAATGCGGCTGATCTGATCTCAGCCTTTTGGATTGAGTGCTCGGTGTTGTACGCTCATCGGGCGTAGGATTTCGCCTGTCTTTTTGACACAGTTGGGCCTCCTCGGCTTGTATTGATCAGCCGAGGAAGGGAACGCTGTCTCGAACAAGATTTGTACTCTTCCGAGATGTCACGGAGGTTAATATTTCTTGGGGTGGGTCCCTTGCTCTTTTTAAGTTTGGCTCCACCTCTCGTTCATCTTCATTGTCTGGGTATTCCTCTGTGTGGGCTCTCTTCTTACCCTCTTTGTTTTTCGTGAACCTTTTCACCTGTGCGTTATCAATGAGCTTCAATAGTTCAGACAGCAAGTTGCGGCATTGGTCCGTGTTATGCCCGTACGACTTGTGGTAAGAGCAATATCTCGATTTATCTAACTGAATTCAGGGATATCATCAAACTAACACACATGGTGACCGTAAATATCCTAACAACACATCATACATACAGTAATATAACCAAGACAGTAGGAATATTAATCCAGCAAACTGAACCTCACCCAAGTGAATCAAAGTAATATGTACTACATATATATGTCTGTTTAATATATTACGGGTTAAGAGAACGCAGTAATTAACCGAGGCTTAGTTCGTTTACGATGATCAGTATAAAACTGTAACGCCCCACTTTATTTTAAAAGATTAATCGAATTTATTTAATAAAAATCAGAGTAAATTTTTCGCATTTCTCGTTTAAGTTTAAAATCCAATGGGCGCTACTTATTTTACCAAGAGCAATTTATCCAAAATAAATCAGAATGAACCTGCACGTTTATCAAGATCCAAAAATAATAAAATAAAAGTACATTCCAACAGTTCAATCAGTTCAACACTTTTCCAAAGTCAAACCAGTTCAAACATAACCCAATAAACCATAATGAGTTCATAAATGTGAAAGAAATTTAATAAACATAAATAACAGGCAAGACCACCCACACGCCTTGCCTCGTCACCCGCCAACTGCTTAACCTGCATCCGTGAAGAGCAGGTGGGAGTGAGTACAGTTAAATATCGTACTCACACTATGCATAGGAATAACATAATAATGGTATGGTCGCAGCATGAACATAAACAATAATCACAACACGTCTCATCTCCTAATCAATATCACACCATTTAACCTTACTCCTGTGCACATCTATTTCTAGCCGCAGAACGGGGATTCATTACCCGAAGGCGGGAGTACGTGCCACTGTAACGGACACGGCCTTCCATATGGCTTACGTACCTCACAAGGGCACGGCCATATCAGGACTTAAAGGAGATTGCCACACAAGGGCACCGTACCGTAACTCGACGGGGACAACCGTACCGACGGCCGTAACAGCTCACATCGATAGGCTACATGTTCATTTTCATACATAGATCACACCAAATTTGCAACATGATTAAAATCAAACATATGCATAGATAATTTTTGAATAACAACCCACCTGAAAATCGAGATAGGATATCACACTGAAATAGCAGATAAGTAGGTCGAGGGCTCGACTCCTCAAACACCTACAATTAAGGCAAAAATACTCTTATAACTAACTTGCCCTTAAACTACCACAATCAGAGGCTCGACAACTTTGTCAAAACAAGGAAAAAGATATAACCCCTAAAAAGGCTTCACAATTCTTAATAATTCTTATCAATTTCTTAAGGCCAATAAAATATGCACTTAACCTCGGGAAATTGAAAAAAAAGTGGCAGCATGAATTCAACAATAACACATTTGAGCAGTATGCTAAAAATAATAATAATTAATTCAAGACCTAAGCATTAAATTAACAAACATAAATCTCATATTTGCAGCATATACTAACCAAATATATAAACGGCTAAAACTCCACCCAGCAAGCACTTACTCCAATTATTTATTAAAATCATCTTATCATTGAACTGGGCATCAACGTTCAAAATACTGGATAGTGCAAATTCCAACTGACCAATGGCAAATCAATAAGTTCTTCAATATTTAGAGGCTGGATTTGCTTAAAAAAAATTTTCGAATAAAGCTTCAGAATATACACAGTTTCCAACCCAAAAATGCATGGAAATACAATATGTTTACTGGGTAATATTTTTGGAAAAATAGCTCAACACTAATAGGCAAAAAGGCTCACGAACAGAGGCTAGAATACTCAATCCAGAGGTTGAAAACTTCGGGAAAGCAGATCAATATATTGAGTTTAAACAAGCGATAAACAAGGCCATGACAACCGATTTATACCTCAAAATTTTTACGACATCGAAATACAGATTTCGAAGTTTCAGATAATTAAATTTGAAAATGTCAAAATTTCCTAACAGAGGCTAACCTAAGAGGGCAGTAAATATCATGTCACAAAAATCAACCCAACCAAAAACACAACACAACATATATGACTCATTCAACAATCATATGGCAACCACACGGCCATCCGGGCACAATCATAGCACACCATATCAAGCACATAATCAAATATTCTTGGCCATTTTAAGGGTAGCAAAAGCTCAGCCATATACCTGCACTCACGAATTAGAACATGGCTGACCAAGAAAAAGAAGCTCTGGTTAGGCTAGAGGCTCTCAACTTTGCCGCTGCCCAACGAGAATGGGACTTGTAAGTTGCCCGATGAACACGATCGGGGCTGAAAGGGGCTGCTCGCTGAACGGAAAAAGGGACTACTACTGAGCGATGCCAATGTTCGAGGACCCCGACTGCTCGATTATAAAGAGTTTGATTTTTGGTCATCCACGACTCGTCTTAGCCGCACGAGGGTCAGGTTCGGCTCTACCCTTGCCGAAAATTGGTGTTCTTCAATCGCCAAAGCTCGTCGGGGTTTGTCGGGGGTCGCGAAGGTCGTTTCAGCCATTGTCGGAGGACGGGGCTAAACAAACCTCGATCGTCGAGAGCTCGAAATTGCTGGACGATAGTCGGGGCTCGCAAACCATCGCGGCCCGATAGGAATCGAGGCCGGAAGTTGCCGGAGACCTGGCCTCGTCGGACGTTGGTCCCGTCGCTTGCGGTGGTTGCAGGCCTATGGCGGAGCGGACTTCTGCGAACAGGACGAACCGGCGGGTTGCTGCTTGAAATCGCCGACGGTCGGCTTTCTTTGGTGATGACGAAGGACGGACCACCGCTCTTGGTGCGCTGCCATGGTGAATTGCCGGTGAAAGCGGCGACAGGAGGATTGCGAGGGTCAAAGGACTCGCCAGCGGCCTGCTACAGAAGGGAGTTTCCCGAGGAGATAACGGGATCGAGGCTCGACGTCGGAGGTTGAGGGTCGTCTTGAAACTGGAGCTTCGATCGTCGATGGTTGGTGGCTCGCCGCTGGAAGCTCGTTGGCCGAAGGAATTCTCTGAGGGAGGTGGGTTTGCTGCTCAATCGAGGGGATATGAGGTAAGGGTATGATGGCTTCGATCGATTATAAAGGGGATGCGTTAAAATCTGTTGCAACTGCTCGAAAGAATTGGGGAGAACTTCTACCGTCGATGCTGCGGATTCGCGAGAGAGAGAGAGAGATACGGGGAGATTTGGGAAAGAACCGTTCAACAATTTTGCACGAGGAGATAGAGAAAATGGGTCAAGATTAGTTCTTTTGGGCTGGAAATAATATCAGGGCCAAAGAGATTGGGTTGGAATTGTTTAATTAAGTTAGGAATTACAACTAAAAGAATAAAGGGCCATAATTAAACAAATAGGCTAGAAATAAATCGTTTTGGGCCGAAAATAAAATATACGCGATATTGAGAGTTTCCGATCGATTCGAATGACGATTAATAATAAATAAAAATTAAGTGACTTATTAAATTATTAGACGAGAATATCCAATTAAATAATAATAAGTCTAAACGAGAAATGTCGAGCAAAAATACGATATAGACAATTAGGCAATTTGACAAATAAATCATATTAGACATTTAATAATTTTAGCATTCAAATAATAATAACAACCAATAAAGATAAATAATAATAATAATAATAATAATAATAATAATAATAATAATAATAATAAATAATTCTAAAAAATTCAACAATCAAACGGGGCATTACAAAAACGAACTTCTCTCTCTGGGATCCTGTTCAATACATAAATGTAGCAGTGCAACTAATCAATCAAGACCAACTGTATTGTTGACACTACAACCCTTCGGATGGGGTGTTCATTTCCATCTAGGTTGTGAACCACATTTCTTGTTTCACAAGTATCTGATAGAATGATCTTCTGTTAGCCCGATGACGACCCATTCTATCTAAGTGCAAAATAACAGAACAAAGAATTTGTTTAATCTAACATGATTCTCATTCATAAAGGGTAAAAGTGTAATAACATCCAAAGCTAAACTTTCAGTATATAACATTAATACTTCTAGGGTGCTCCGTCTCCATGATGACCATTTCTTAATCTATCTTTCTCGGATTTTCTGTACAATTTCTCGAGTTTCTTTCGTGATATGAAAGATTCCTCATCCTCTTTTTCCCTCCTCCCGAAAGGGTTTCTTCAACCGTCGATTTTTGCGTGTGAAAAATCAATTGGGGGTTCAGTGGCTGCGATTTTTCTTAATAATTCTCCCCATTGTTTGTTGTATGGTTTGTGCGAGGTGGGTTTCTTCTGTTTTTGTTTGTTTTGCTTTTAAATTAGCCCAGAAGTTTAAATAATTTTATGTGACTCCATTCTAGCGATTCATTTTGGGTAGATCAAAGACTCACATTAATAAATTAAATTATACATTAATTAAATGATAAAAAATATAATTATTATATTTAAATTAGTAATATACAAAAATGAATTAATAATTTATTGTAGGCCGCTGTTGAACAGCCAGAAAATACCACCTTGCTATGTCCCCATTTTTCCGGCTGTTCACGGACGAAACCTTCCTCAACTCGCTGGAGTACTAGCCTCTGTTCGATGACCCGATCTCCGGCATTGACCCAAGTCCGCAGGAGTTCCAGCCTCTGTTCAAGGACTACCAAACTCGAGAACATCTCAAAAACAACAACAATCTGTTCTGCAAAATCTCCTGTGAGTTCCGACGATCTCATGTCAGAAACAACAGCTATGTTCTAGACCTCGACATTGTTTGTGCCTCTGATTCTTCGGAGGAGGTACTTGGTGGATTCCGCGTTGTGGCCATGCTGGATGAGGTTGTTGGCGACTGGGACCACGACGGCGGCTAGGGAGATCTGCCAGCCTGCGCGTGATTTTCGATGGAGGCGGATGGAGGGCGAGGAACGCTAGGGATATCAGATTTTGGGGCAAGGATTGATTTTGGAAATTTGACAATTTTTGGTGGTTAAACTGAAATTTCAGAAAATTATAAAGTCTTACAATTTAGTCCTGGGGTACGATTTGTAATCAATTTAAAGTTTGAATAACTGCAATATGACCCTTGAATTTTTATATCATATTATTCATGCACATTTAATCTATTTCTTGTGCAAATTTATATAATACATAATTCATATTTTAGATATAAACAATACATACTTAGTTGATATTATTGTTGAATATTTATTATATAATTAATATAATATTATAATTTTTTTGGTTTATTATTATATAATTAATGTAATATATAATGCATATTTAGTTAATTCGTTATGCATATTTAGGTAATAGGAAATGCATATTTAGTTCATCATAGTGCATATTTATTACATTTAAATTAATTATATATATATACATGATGCATATTTAATTAATAAGAAATGCATATTTAGTTTATGTATAGTGCATATTTTTTATATTTAAATTAAATATATACATGATGCATATTTAGTTTATTCATGATGCATATTTAGTTCATCTATAGTGCATATTTGTTATATGTACAATAAATATATACATGATGCGTATTTAATTCATACGAAATGCATATTTAGTTCATCAATAGTGCATATTTATTATATTTAAATCAAATATATACATGATACATATTTTTGTTCATACGAAATGCGTAATTAGCTCATTCATAGTGCATATTTGTTATATTTAAATTAAATGTATACATGATGCATATTTAGTTCATACGAAATGCGTAATTAGTTCATCTATAGTGCATCTTTTTTATATTTAAATTAAATATATACATGATGCATATGGTTGCATATTTAGTTCATACGACATGCATATTTAGTTCATCCATAGTGCATATTTGATATATTTAAATTAAATATATACATGGTGCATATTTAGTTCATTAATGATGTATATTTAGTTCATAACATGTAACACCCCGCCTACTATTACTAAAATCAGAGTAAATTTTACGAGCAATGCTATAACTTCAATTATAGTTTACAACATTGGTTGACAAACAATAATACATGTTATATTTATAAGGGAGATACGAGTTAAACGCGGTTTGTATATGACCACACTACATCTTATTTGGGAAAATTCTATTACAGGGCTCAACTTTTATGTATACTATCATATTAAGGCCCTAATTTATATCTTTTTCAATACAAGATCTCAAATTTTATATATTCTTAATTGAGGGCGCATATTTAATTTTTTAACTCTTAATTAAGGCTTATTACTAACACTATTACTTAACAGTTAAATTAAACATGATATTAATATTTTTCTTATTTTTTTTAAAAACAATAGCAGAAGAATAGTTATTCTCTTTTTCTCATTTGAACAGTTCTCTTTCTCTCTCTCTCAAAACCTTAGTCCTCTCAATTCCAATCCACTTTACTCTCAAACCTACGATTGCGATCAAAGGAAGGATTAGCTCATGTAAAGCCTTACGGAAATTGCAGCGAGCGATGTGTTTCACTTCATGAGATCTGAACTTCGAATTGCAATTTATTTTGCCATGTTTCGTAATTTTTAGTTTTAATTTGTCTTGATGGACAACAATAAAGTCATGATTTTGGATATTCGGTTGCCACCGTGCCAGTGGCCGTGCTGGAGAGGAACATAGGCAGCGTGAATGCCATCTCGTGGCCCCCGCAAAGCTGAGGCTTATATGCTCCGCAGGGGGCGACGGGCGGGCCGTGTTGTGGGAGCTTCCCACGGTTGCCGGACCCAACGGGATTGATCCGATGCTTTTGTACTGGGCGGTTAAACTTTTGCAAAACTAGGGTATTGTCGTTTCACATTTTGGAGATGAGAGTGTATATGAAGTTGGGCCTTAAAACAAGTATATGTGTTTGGGAAATTTGCTTTGTTGTTTTTCATATCTATTTTAGGCTTAGTTATTTTCTTCATTTATGATTTGTAATATGCAAGTGCATTGTTGCTTTGTTAATTAAGACTTCTTTCTATATCTTCTTTTTTGTATCCACATTTTTTACTTTGGTTTCAAATTAATGGTGGCTCTTGACTGTACATATGTTGTATATGTGTGGGTGGTTTTATTATTCTTTCTGGTGTAATTTTGTTATGGAATTTGTGTTGGGTAAATTGGTAGAGGGTTATTATACATATACAGCTTGAAGTTTCAAAGATGAAAAAACAAACTTGGAGGACTTGTAAAGGGGAACTTAATTGTAAACATATTGCATACATATGCCAAACTTGCATCTGAATAAATTTATAAGTCTTGGAAAGGAATTTTAAATTTGACCACACTCACTGTGAATATACGAACATATGCTATACGAGTGATGATTTTAACCCATCAAAAGCTAGTCGGCTAGTTTACACTGGAGGAGAGTACAAGAGGCTTCAGTTAGGTTTTGGTCGCTGCGCATTGGATGTTTAGAATGGTATCAAGAGTCGAGACTAATCCTACAATATGCTTTCCCTTGTTCATCATTACACAACTTGCCCTGTGAAATAAGCTTCAACTCATCAATAAGGGACTCATGCAAATATTAAAGCATATTTGTGCTCAAATCTGATTATGAGAACCAATCTAGGTACAAAAATATAATTTTTTTTTTCCAAAGTTTACAAATACCCACGGGGATTTTCCACCCTTCCTAAAATGCAACCTTTAATAGGGGGAATTTGATGAGAAGATACAAACCTCAAGGAGTTTCTTGTAACACTTTTTACTTAGATTTTCTATTTTTCTATGCAATAGAGCACAAGAATGATAAACAAAATAGAAAGTAATTTAGAAAATAAAGGACACATAACTATGAAAATATTGATTGATTGTGCATTCACTATAGAAAAGGGATCACAACAAACATGGCAATATCCTTTATCTCCAGTACTTCATTTGCTTCAACATACCCTGTCTGCTGCAAGATACTGAGCCATCATAACATCACAAGAATCAACCAACTTATGACACAAATACAAGTCATTCATGATTAAAAAAAAAAAAAAAAATTAGATTTTAGTTAATGATTGAATAAATTCTCCAAGACATGCATATATGTCAATCTTATTCCAAAAATAAAAACTAATTATAATTTGAGCGGTTAACGATTTTAAACTAGTTTATTGATAAGAAACCATACGTAATAAACAATAAGTTGTTCATTGAAGAAAAATTAAAACATACCAAAGTTCAGTTCATACCATAATAATAATAAAAAAAAAAAATCTAGCCAAATAAAAATGATGGACTCCAGTCTGTTGCAACCCCTTATCCATTGGATGATGCTAATTGCGGTTCTAAGTGTTGGGTTCGATAGTACCGTACGGGCTGTACGCAGCGGAATTTAAAATTTTTAAAGTAAGTATTTATCGTATAAATACAACACCCGTNTTATTCATAATATAATTCCAATAGACTGTATTTACAAGTAGAATACGTCCAATTAGATTGGAACGCCGGGTACCCTACTCTAACACTAAGCTTGTGGGATCCCAATCTAGTGTAACGACATGCTCTTCATTACGGAAAGTATGTTTTGGTAGACTACCGGCTCCTCTTGATGGCTCTCCCTGCCAAGTATAACTTAATTACTAAATCTCAACATATAATAAATAAATGTTCTAAAAAATTTAAGCTCAACTCCTGGTTATCCCCTGGAGTTTTACAAGTTCTTTTGTTATGACCAAGATCGCCACAATTTTTACATTTTGTTGGCCCGTATTTTGTTTTAGCTTTATGAGATTTTTTTATCTTCAATCGAGTCATTTCCTCTCAATTTCTTCTGTCTACCAGCAGGCCTTGTATAACGAGGGGGTAAAATAGGTTCGCGATCACTTTTAGGCCAAAAGTGAGGACCTGTCATATGATATATGCAATAACCATATGTCTTCAAAAAGTTCTCTTTTTTGAAGTACTCACTTACAAAATCTTCATGCTTTCCACCAATGTTATCTACTGCAGCTATGGCATGCTTGCAAGGAATGCCCGATATGTCCCATATTCTACAAGTACATGTATGTCGCTTAAGGTTCACAACAAACTTTTCATGCCGACGGGATACCTCAAAGACGGATCGATGCAAATCTCCACATGGAATTGCTATCCAAATTTTGCTATCCATAATTGAAGCATTAAGCTTTTTTAGGACATCTGGGCATATTGCACAATGATTTTTCCTCATTTTTTCACCCTTTTCAAACATCTTTCTCATTCTCTGAATACGTATACCCTTAATTAATGAAATAATTCCAACCACCACGATATTTTAAAATTGAACTATTGAAACACTCAACTATGTTGCTCGTAATTGCAGTGGTCTTGACATGTGATTGAAATCCTGCTTTGCTCCACCTCTCCATACCAATTTTAGTTAAATGTTTCCAAGCCTCAAAACAAATTTGTTGCATTTGATTCATTTGAATATCATAATCGAAGATGGTGGTGGCATTTACTGCTGCCCAAAAGATATTTCCAGTTTGTCTATACTTCCATTTCTTATGAAAATTTCGAAACAAGTGCAAAACACATAACCTGTTGTATTTTGATGGATAAACATCATTAAGAGCCTACCAATGAAAGTAATCAAAATTAAATTGTTGGAACTAAAAAAATTTACAAACATCTGTAATAAAATCATCTTTTTAGAACTAGAAAAATTAAAAACAACTGATTATGATTATGATTAGTTTTTGGAAAATGATATAAGTTTTTAAAAAACATACTTATTCATTATCTTAATACAATTTAAAAAAATACTTAATCAAAATCTTCATACAATTAAAAAGAAAGTTATAAACAAAAGTACAAAGACTTACCGACCCTTAGTCTGAAATAAATGTCCATTTTTCCCCACGGGGAGAAATATCTCCTATGTCTTTCAATTAGACTTGTCAAAACGGGCTGAGGCCCGTGGGCCGCCCCGCCCCGCCCCGCCAAAACGGTGGGTCGGGCTTTGGCGGGGCGGGCCTAGCGGGCCGCGGGCTGGCCTGCCTTTTTTAACAAATGTATACAATTACCTTAAATATATTAAATAGCCCATTTTCTTCTTTGGCCCACTTACTCAAAACCTCTCAACTTCTCCTATTCTCTAGCCCAGCCCAACTTTTCTTTAACATATTAGCCGAAACAAAATAAATAAATAAAAAAATATTCCTCAATCCTCACTCATTAAATTAAATAAACACATATTGGGACCCACGCTACACAATACACACAATCTGACTTCTTCTCTGCATCTTCTTCCTTGCGCCCTCATGAGTTCCTCCTTTTTTTTTTATTTCTTTCTTTTGCGAATTCAAGCCACACATACAAATTTTTCATAGCACATAACACTCACAAGATTTTTTTTCTAGAATAAAAAACTCCCAAAAAAACTTTACAAATGTTTGGTCTCCTAGCAGGTTCGCTAATCTCCTCTTCCTCCCAATCTGCTTGTTTTTTCCGTCCGCTCATTCTCCTTCTCCGCCCAGCCTCGCCCATCCTCATAATCTCTCAATTTTACCATGCTCCATTGCCTTTTTTTTAGCGGGCCAGCCCTCCTAGCCCACGGCCCGTGGCGGGGGTGGGCTGGGCTGGCATTTCGAAGACCCGCCAGGATGGCAGGCTGGCCTGCCCCGCCCCGCCAAACGGCGGGTTTCAACGGGCTGCGGGCTGGCCTGTCCCGTCAGCCCGTTTTGACATGTCTACTTTCAATAAGTTATGCAAAAACCAAGACCACATATCTTTGGACTCTAAAGGAACTACACCAAAAGCTATAAGTAATAGACTGTTATTCCCATCTTGAGCTACGACCGACAAAATTTGGCCCCGATGATATCCCTTTAGGAAGCATCCATCAATAGCAATCAACGGGCGACATCCCGATAAAAATCCCTTTTCACATGCATCGATGCATATATAAAGTCTTTCAAATCGAGAAGGATTTCCTGGAGCTGAAATTTCAAAGGTAGTTCCATGATTAGTTCTCAATAGTTCCTCTCGATAATTACGCATATTTGTCAGCTTGATTGCTGTCGATAGAATGAAGGGCGAGGTTTCTAACTCTGTATGCTTTAGATGTGCTGATTTTCACATTGAACTTCTCAGCAACATGGTCTTGCAACTCCAGTTCAGTCATATTCGGAAATTTACTCAAGTCTCCAGCCACTTTTTTGCTCAGCCATTTGCCATGTATGAACCTAGCTTCCATTCTTCCTTCCTTACAGTTATGTTCTTCATAGTATGTCTTCACCTCATTAGTTTCAAGATGACCAACTTTCGAGCAAAAAATTAGCCATGGACAATCATCCAAGCATTTGGCCATACACCTTTTATTATCTTTCCTCGTAAACGATAACTCGTAGCCATTATGTACAGCATAACTTTTCACCATCTCATAAAAATCATTAATGGAAGAGAATTGTTGTCCCAATCGAAAAGTTATTTGTTTGTTCCCAATCTGATGACATTTTGATTGACTTCGTTATCACTATATGATGAATAAGACTCCGAGTCCCCTATTGTTCTCAACTAGCTGCACGATTTTATGGGTCCACTCGACAGATCACTAGCATCACCTAATTGATCTTGTGATGGCTCGCCAAGTTGGGTCTCTGGATCTCTATCATTGATATAAAATGTTGAACCAACATTACCATTATAAGAGTTTTGCATGGACATCAGCTAAAAAAATATATATATAATAATTACTCTCAAACATCTTAATCCAAGATAAAAATAATTTTAAATTCAGTAAAAGCAATCTTGTATTAAGTACGCAATCACACAAATAATTTTGTGCATGGGAAACAAGGGAGAAAAGAGTACTCCTCCATCAATTTAATTTACATAATATCCATCTCAAGAATTGAATAAAAATTTGAAAGCTATACATTATCTTCATAACCCAACAAACAAAAGCACGTTGGGTAGGACTTAAAAAATTTGAAGTGAAACAGACTGTGCGCTTCAATTTCCAGAAGGTTTTACGTGAGCTAAGTCTACCTTTGCTCGCTCTCGTCCGTCCGTCTAGCAAGGCAGGGAAGGCCTGTCCACGCAAATATCGCAGCAAAAAAGACTCTGAATGTGAAGTCCTTGCTAAAGAATGTAGAGCGAAAGTGAACGGGAAGCACCGTGGATTGAAATCTAGAGGACTACAATAGGAGGTTTTGAGAGTAAACAGAAAAAAAAAAAAANCTGCTATTCTTTAAAAAGAATAAGAAAAATAATAATATCATGTTTAATTTAACTGTTAAATAACATTTCTAGTAATAACCCTTAATTTAAGAGTTAAAAGATAAATATGAGCCATCAATTAAGAATATATAAAATAAAATTTTAGATCTTGTATTGAAAAAGATATATAGATTAGGGCCTTGATATGATAGAATAATTAAATATTGAGCCATATAATAAAAATTTCCCCATCTTATCCCCTCTATATATAATTTCAGAATGCGCTGAGCCTACGTGGCAAACTCTCATGCTTCGTATTTCTATTTGGCAAAAAATCATGCTTTGGAGTTAGGCTTAGATATAAATTTATATTTGTATTAATTGTATTTTAATATCATTTCCTATTATAACAAATGAATTGCAAATATATTTTAAAAGTTGATAACTTTTGTATTTCTTATCGGTTTTACATATATAATATATCAAATTAATCATCTTTTGATGAGCTTCGATTTGACATCCATATTGTATATATAAAGTAAATAAATTATATTTATTTTTATAATAATAATAAAATTATTTATTAAAATTAATTAGAAAATAAAATTATTTATCAATTAATATATTTATGTTTAATGTAGTTATATGTTATAAGGTAGAAAATTTATTATAATATAACACATATAAGTCGCACAAGTAATATGTGTCATACTAAAATATATAATATATATTTCCTCCTATTTTTATTATTTGTCACTTTGGCTTAATTGATCATTGATAAAATAAATGTCGTTTTAGATATTTTGTTCATATTTTTCCATTTTTAACCCTCCATTTAATACACAGTGTCTCTTCATATCTCATCTCCATCGTTTCCCGTAACATCTATTAAATAGGGTTAATATTATCAAGGAAAGAAAATCCCAATTAGTGTGTTGCATTTGAATTGATATTATCACCGTTTGTATTTTACTATTTATATATATATATATATATATAGGGGACGGATCCAATAAGACCACTCCTTAAAATGAGTACGTGAGACTCTATCTTAGTCACTCATTTTGTCTAGATCAAAATCAATTAAAATATACATTAATTAAATATTAAAATAATTATTAGTTGACTCCGGCGTTGACTTCCGGCGAAAATCGTTGACTTCCAGCGTTGACTGTTGACTTCCGGCGTTGACCCGTTGACAACTAACCTAGCAGCAAGAAATAAGTAATCTAGCAACAAAAGACAACTAACCTAGCAACATCAGACAACTAACCTAGCAGCAAGAAAGAAATAACCTAGCAACAAAATACAACCAACCTAACAGCATCAGACAACTAACCTAGCAATAAAACACAACTAACCTAGCAACTACAGACCTAGCAGCAAGAAAGAAATAACCTAGCAAATGCTCTCCCTTCTCTCTAACTTTCCCTCTCTACAAACCCATTTTCCTCATTTCAATTTTCTTCCCAGATTCAATCTTTTTTACCCAGTTTCTGATTGCCCCGGCAAGTCGGCGCTGGCGCCGGCCGGCCTCCAGCCACCACATAAAACCTACAATTTTAATTCTTGATACTTTCTGCATCTTTAACCTCTCTTTAAACCATTCTTTAATCCTTTATTCCCCTAATCTCAAGTTTCTGTACAAACATGTCTCATCCGACAAATAGACAATGTTCTTCCTCCATCCAAGCTTCAGAACTAGAAATTTTCTTGTCACGGCCGGATTTTCGAGAGGCTGTCTCAGCTTTTCTCGAAAAAAACGAGAATTTCAAAATGGAAAAAGGTAAAAAGGAGAACATAGAAGAAGGAGAAATAATAAAAGGGGCCGAGCATCTTGGTGGAAAAATCATGTCACAGGGACTCTCGGCTTCATCCTTCGGAGCAAACTCAGATCGGTCGGCGTCCTCCTTTGGCCAAAAAACAGAAATCCGGCCGCTCGTCTTCGGGTCATACGCTCCGCCACTGCCGGAAGATGGCTCGCTGGAGAAGAAGAGTGCCGCCGCTGCCACCCCTTCACTATCACATGGTAAAAAATCCCTCAGCTTTTCTCTCCAATTATCCCATGGCCACGTAGGGTTTGGTATGGAAACCATTCCTGAGCTAAGAGAAAATAGCCAAAACATTGGGCCATCCAAGCCCACAAACAATACTCAACCTACCCAGTTCCAGGCCCAATTGAGCACACAACCACTCAGCCCGTCTGAAAATCAACCTGGCCCTTTTTTGGGCCTACCGCTTCTCGGGCCCGATCAACCCTCTACCTGTCAGGCTCAAACCAACAACATTTTAAACACTTCTCAACCAACCTCCCAGCCCATACTCCATCATAGCCCTACGTTGGGCCTCCCCCTCTATGGGCCTGCTCCCATCAACCAATCTAAACTTTAGCCCACCCACCCTCAAACTCAGCCCAACACCACCAATACCTCCCAGCCCGTCTCCACTCTAAACACAACATCCCAGCCCACCATTCCTACAAAACCGACCAAGGCCGTCACCTTCCAACAGGTCGACAACACCCAACTCACAGACGTCATCCATCTTCCCTTTGCCGGCGCCAGCGCCGCCGTCGCAACCCACATCCCAGCCCGTCGCCTGCCAAGTTGCTGTTACAGTCCAATCGGCAGCCAATCTTCACACAACTAACGGCGACACAGACGCTGGCGACGGCGCCGGTAGGGTCACCGGAAAGCTTCAGCCGGCAAGCGTTGTAACCGGAGCTGGCCCTAAATCGGACCCTAGGGCTGAAATTCTTGGTCCCCGACTAAGCACACCTCCTCCGACCAACCAACTTGCCGGAACTGCCACTCTTGCGGCCAGAAATGCTGAACCGGGCGTCATGCATCAACGAGAAGACGGTGTTGAGGTTGTGGGTCCAAACATGACATCCACGGCACACCTTACCGGACCTCCTTCGATCGAGATATCGCCGACGGGCCCACCCACGGCTAACCCCGCTGCAGCCGGGTCTCTTCCGGGCCCCTCCACCGGGCCGCTATCCTTCCGAGAGGCCATTACGGGGAGGAGAGATGGTGGCACGGGCGCCTCGCGACTGACGACAAGGATTTTACCTTTGACGGAGGTTACGAACATGCTTGCGGAACCATTATCCGTTTGGAGGGAAACAAGGTGAAGGCCCAATTCACTGAAGCCGAATCTGACACTCTAGCAGGTAAGTTAGCTACCCTAGTGTTTAAGTTTACTTATGCTATCCCTGCCCCCCGCGATATATCTGCTGGATTAGGTAAATTGGGTTTTAAGGGTAGAGTACCGTCTAAGTGGTATAATTTCAATCACCTCCTAGTCACCTTTCACCTTCTCGAGGACTATAACGAGGTATGGCTTAAGACCTCGATTCATCTGTGTGGATGCCCAGCTAGGGTATTCAAGTATCATGCCGGGTTTAACCCGAAGACGGAGACGCCTATTGTCCCCGTGTGGTGTCGTCTTTGTTAGAGTAGGGTACCCGGCGTTCCAATCTAATTGGACGTATTCTACTTGTAAATACAGTCTATTGAAATTATATTATGAATAAGGCATTTCTTTATCTTAAGAGAAAGCATTTATCTTATAATTGCACTTAAGATAAAATCCCTAGATCACTTATGGTTATAAGGTATGGTTGCGCATAGAGATGGTGATCATGGAACATACCTTGAAAGCCGTGATCTTAAATACAGTTCCAAGTCGATGGATGTTTCGAGATGGGATATCGAATAATCCATAAAAGACTTGCACATAGTTTGTATGCTTGTTGGACAAGAATGTTGCATTCCATCAACATTAGCGTAAGACGTAAGTACATTTATGTGGGTGCTTGTTAGAGAACAAGTTCACTGAACATGACCGTATGAAAATTCTTAATGAAGAATTTATTCAGTCGAATAAGAATTTTCATGTTACAATAGTACATGACTAATCCTAAGACTTGAGGCACAATGGTAACTTTGTGCATATTACATTCTACTTTGATTTATCCTTTTGGTAGCTAGCACTATCGTTTAAAGGGATAAGTTGGGTATTATGTTGATATGTATGGAAGTTTGTTAGTGGCCAATAAAGGATTCGACACTTATGAAGATAAGTGAATTTCCTATGTGTTTCATAGTTATTAATCCAAAGTCCTTGGCCAAGGCAGAGATGAATAGTGATTCATAACCGGGTTAATAAACATGAAATAGAATCATAGTTATTAAGTCAATTTGGGTTTCGACAAAATCATACCCAAGACTTAATCGGGAAATTAGATGTCGAAAGGATTTTACATGTATGGAGTTGTAATCGGAATAGGTTTACTCGCTATTCACTTAATACTAGATTCATGCTACTTGCTAGGTGTTACCATGATATGTGGGTTCATAAATTAAAGGGTTAATTCATGAATAAGAGTTAATAAGATTTAACTCAAATTACAAAGTGTTGTAAACCCACTACTAGTATTAAGGTGAACCTAAAAGGTCACACTAATTATGAACAAAGGTAAAGATTGTATTTCTAATGGTTAGAATTAATTGATAAATATCTAATTTGATTAGATATCAATTAAAGGAATATATTAATCAATAAGATTGATTAATTACATTTTGGATATTACTTTAGTAATTAAGGTAATTACTAAATTAATAAAGTTGAATTTTAAAATAGGATTTTAAATTTCAAAAATCCAAAATAATAATAATATGATTATTATAATATTGGGAAAATGATATAATAATAAAGTCTTGAGAAAGATTCTCAAGATTTATTATCCAATTATTATTTATATCTTTAAATATGATTTAAGGATTAAAATAATAAATATGATTATAATAAAATGGTTGTTGATGGTTGTTTGAACTACTTAACATATCTTATTATTTTCAAAGTCAAAAGTTAGTAAATACTATTTAAATAAAATTTGATTTTATTTAATATTACTAAATGTTGATTATTTTATGCTAAAATGTTTAGTATAAATATGTGCAAAATGGTTTTGCATTTAAGTGAAGTTTTTGATCCTAAATTTCTAAGTGTTAGAAAGAGAAGAAAGTGTTCTTCATAAAACTTCAAGAAAGAGTTCTTAAAATTCCCAAATAAAATTCATAAATATTCCTATACAAGAAAACCGAGTCTTTTCTACTAGCGAAGGAAAGTCGTCGGAACCGGGCTTCATAGGGTGGATACGTTTAGAGGGAAGACACTTGGATTCCTCTAGCGAGTAACCTCAAGTCGTTGAAGTTACAACCGGGAACCGATTCCCTCATCCATCATCAATAGTGAAGGAGTTCAAGACATTCGGTAAATATTTTTACTAGTATTTACTTTATAGTAACAAATCAAAATTTGTATATGATGCATGTTTTAAAGATGACGATCAGTTAATTCGCAATTAGTATGTACGGGTGTTGTATTTATACGATAAATACTTACTTTAAAAATTTTAAATTCCGCTGCGTACAGCCCGTACGGTACTATCGAACCCAACAGTGGTATCAGAGCCACGGTTATCGTCTTTAAAACAGATTTTGATTTGTTAAGACTTATGAGATAAGCAATATAATTAATTTTTTATATGATAAAAATATTAATTATAAAATTAAAAATCGTTTTTAAGCCACACGAGTCGTGTGACCTTGTCACACGAGTCGTGTGGCATGAAGAAAAATTTTGATTTTAGCTTCGTGATTTTCACACGAGTCGTGTGACCTTGTCACACGAGTCGTGTGAGCTCACACGAGTCGTGTGACGAGCCACACGAGTCGTGTGAGTCTGGGAAAAATTTTGATTTTCAATTCGTATTTTTCACACGAGTCGTGTGATAAGATCACACGGGTCGTGTGACCCTCACACGAGTCGTGTGACTCATAAATTGATATTTTATGTTCATTTCATTAGATGAATGTTTTAGGGATGATCATGAGCCTCATATTCATTATGTTTGAATGGATGTTTTCATTTTCAATATGATTGAATGAATGAATGGATGTTTAATTATGTTTTCAATATGATTGAAGAAATGTAATTTATCGAGACCTGCGAGTCTCTTGAGATGAAATTTGTAAAATTTTAAATTTTGTATCGTTAGAGATTAGATCAAGGTGGAGACCGTTCGATGACAAAGGCCCACGCATGTGTGGGTAATTTTACAAGTTGTAATCTCGAAGGCCTGTGCTTGTACGGGTAGATAGAATAAATGTAATAGAAGTAGTTCTACTATTTGTTTTATCACGTACATATGCATAGATCCATTTTGGCTCGAATGGATCGAATAGGAAAGGACATGATCATCCCACCATGCATTAGATGTATGTTAGGTTTATTTACGCTTTCGTTTCATTAGATGACTGAAACTGGTAAATAAACGTAAAGATGGTAATCGATGAGATCAAGGAACCCAAACGGATTAATTTGATTAATTCCATATCAAATCAATAATGGATAAAAATAAGTTGGAACTTATTAATCCAGGCCTTCCATCAAAAGTAGATGACATGAGATGCTACGATGTTTTATCATTGGCCACGAGTCGTGGGATGATTCTATGTCGAAAGCTGTGAACTCTATTAAATATATTGATATTCGTGAGACGGATTCCTCTTTGTGTTGGCCATGAGTCGTGGGACACTCTGGTGGGCCGTTATCATGAAAGTTTTGATGGGTTTGATTTGACACCGAGTAATATATATGGAGTCATAAAATTGAGGTATATAAGGAAAGGTGAGGCAAAACATCTTGAAGGTTGTATAGAGATACAATTGTCAAAAAGTTGACTACCGATAAAATTGTTTCATGGTGGCATCATAAAATTGGGACATGAAATATTTTTATTGGACTTCAAGCCCACTATGAAAATAATGATTTTCATAATTATAATGAGGTTCTAATTAAATTAGTGGGAGACATTTAATGTTAAAGACCTAATATTAAATGAATATAAATTCCATAGTCTAATTATTTTCTGCTTCGTTTGTTATTTTTGTAGATCAAACTACTAAAATGGCTAAGAATCCAATCGCGAGTATCCTTGATCATAATAAATTAACTGGTCCCAACTTCAATGATTGGTTGAGGAACCTAAAGATTGTTCTTCAGTCTGAGAAGCGAGAGTATGTTTTGGAAACAGCTCCTCCTCCTCCACCGGAGGATCAGACTGCTGAAGAGTATGGAGCCTACTTGCGTCATGTTGATGACAATCTCCAAGCTCGGTGCTACATGCTAGCATCAATGTCTAATGAGCTACAGAGACAGAACGAATTACTGAATAATGCTTCTGAAATCCTAACTCACCTGCAAGAGTTGTATGGTGATCGGACGCGACAAATTAGATATCAGATATCTAAAGAGCTTTTCAGGTGTCGTATGACCGAGGGCTCTTCAGTTCATGATCATGGACTGAAGATGATAGCTCTTGTGGAAAGACTCGAATCACTTGGAGTCATTATGGATAATGAACTCTATGTGGATTTATTGTTGCAATCTCTGCCAGCGTCATTCGATAACTTTGTCGTTAACTACAACATGCATAATATGGAAACTGATCTTCCAGGATTATTAAACATGTTGAAGACGGCTGAGTCCACCATTAAAAAGGACAAGCCGGTACTTCTTGTTGGATCCACTTCCGGATCAAAGGCTACTAAGTCTAAGAAAAGGAAGAGGAAGGGAAAGGTTCCCAATAAGCCCAACAAGAAGGCATATAATGATAAAGGGAAGAACAAACAGAAGGTTAATTCTCAGGCCGATCATGAATGTTTTCATTGTGGCAAAACTGGGCACTGGAAGAGGAACTGCAAGGAGTATCTTGCTAGTCTGAAAAGTTCAGGTATTTATTTTGTTGAAGTTAACTTGTCTGTTAACGATTCTTCTTGGGTATTGGATACCGGCTGTGGCTCACATATTTGCAATGATTTGCAGATGATGGCAAGAAGTAATATGCTAGATGGTGAAGAAACAATCCTAAGGATGGGCAATGGGGCAAGAGTTGCTGCTAAAGCTATTGGGACTGTTTATCTAGCATTGAATAATGATGTAAAGATTTGTCTATCAAACTGTTTGTATGTTCCGGATTTAATAAAAAACATTATTTCTATTCCAATATTGGATAAGGAAGGTTTTAAGTTTGTCATTGAAAATGGAAAATGTTCTATTTTCAAAGACACAACTTTTATTTATTCTGGAAATTTGACAAATGGGTTGTATACCATTACACCACAAAGTCCCATCCTAACCATTCAACAAAATAAAAGGAAATTAGATAATCATAGTTCATTCACAATTTGGCATGCTAGATTAGGTCATATATCCGAAAAACGGATTCACAAATTGGGACCTAAACTCGACCTTAGGGGAGAGGATAGGTTGCCTACATGTGAGTCATGTCTTAAAGGTAAAATGACTAAATCACCATTTGTTGGACAAGTGGAGCGAGCTAAAGGTTTGTTGGATTTGATCCATACAGATGTTTGTGGACCACTAAACGTTAGTGCAATGGGGAACTATCACTATTTCATAACCTTCACTGATGATTATTCACGGTATGGTTATGTTTACCTATTGAGGTACAAATCTGAAGTATTTGAAAAGTTCAAAGAATTCAGAAATGAAGTGGAGAAACAAATTGGTAGAAATATTAAAGTTCTTCGATCAGATCGAGGAGGTGAATATTTGACTAATGAGTTTCTTGATTATTTAAAAGATAATGGGATTGTCTCACAGTGGACGCCTCCTGGAACTCCACAACTCAATGGGGTTTCAGAAAGGAGGAATCGAACATTGTTGGACATGGTTCGATCGATGATGAGTACCACTGATCTACCTCTTTCATTCTGGGGCTATGCCTTAGAAACAGCAGCATATATTTTGAATAGAGTGCCAAGTAAAGCTGTACCCAGCACACCTTATGAGATATGGTGTGGTAAATCACCCTCATACAAATATTTACGAGTATGGGGTTGTACTGCTTATGTAAAGCAGTTAGTGGGAGGTAAGTTGGATATGAGATCCATCTTATGTAAATTTGTGGGGTATCCTAGAGAGTCTATTGGATACTATTTCTATGATCCCTCTGAACAAAAGGTGTTTGTTTCGAGGAATGCTGTATTCTTAGAGAAAGATTTTATCTCAAAGAATAGCGGAGTCATAGAACTTAATGAAGAACAACCACAAATTCCACTAAGTACCACGGAAAACATACCAGTAGAGACTGGACCATCTAAAACACAACCTCTTCGGAGATCCGAAAGGGTTTCTAGGGCGCCTGAAAGGCTATACCTATTGTCAAAAGACAATGAAGAGGGATTCCTTTTGGATAATGATCCAATAAGCTATGATGAGGCAATGTTGGACATTGACTCAGATAAATGGCAAGAAGCTATGCAATCCGAAATAGATTCCATGTATTCAAACAAAGTATGGACTTTGGTTGATCCACCACAGGGTATTGTACCCATAGGTTGTAAATGGGTTTACAAGCGAAAACGTGGTGTAGATGGAGAAGTAAATACTTTTAAAGCAAGACTGGTTGCTAAAGGTTATACTCAAAAACAAGGTGTTGATTATGAGGAAACTTTTTCACCAGTAGCAATGCTTAAATCTATTCGGATATTGCTAGCCATAGCTGCGTATTATGACTACGAGATATGGCAAATGGATGTGAAAACTGCTTTTCTTAATGGAAATATTAAGGAAGACATTTATATGAAACAACCGCAAGGTTTCATATCCAATGGGAGTGAACAAATGGTTTGTAAACTTCAAAGGTCTATTTATGGACTTAAACAAGCTTCGAGGAGTTGGAATATTCGGTTTGATGAAACGATCAAAACGTTTGATTTTCATAAGAATCCGGATGAACCATGTGTTTATAAGAAGGTTAGTGGGAGTGCAGTTACATTTGTTGTTCTATATGTTGATGACATCCTACTCATTGGGAATGATGTAGGGATGTTGCAGTCAACTAGGACATGGTTGTCAAAACAGTTTTCCATGAAAGACTTGGGAGAAGCATCCTTTATCCTAGGGATAAAAATCTATAGGGATAGATTTAAACGGATGATCGGACTATCCCAGTCGACGTACATAAATAAGGTGCTACAACGGTTTAGCATGGAAGAATCCAAACGAGGATATATTCCAATGAGTCATGGGATTTCTCTTTCTAAGACGATGTCTCCAAAGACACCTGAAGAAAGAGAACGGATGAGTCATATACCTTATGCATCAGCTATTGGTAGCATTATGTATGCAATGTTATGTACAAGACCTGATGTGGCTCATGCACTTAGTGTAACGAGCAGATATCAGTCTAATCCAGGTGAAGAACACTGGAAAGCCGTTAAGATGATTCTTAAGTACTTACGAAGGACTAAGGATATCTTTATGGTATACGGCAATGGAGAACTGAAACTAGAAGGCTTTACTGATTCTGGTTTTCAGTCCGATAAAGACGACTATAAATCCATGTCTGGATACTTATTTACTCTGAATGGAGCAGCAGTTAGTTGGAAAAGTTCCAAACAAGAAACAATTGCTGACTCTACGACAGAGGCTGAATATATTGCTGCATCTGATGCTGCAAAAGAAGCTGTTTGGATAAGGAACTTTATCCAAGGGTTGGGTGTAGTACCATCCGTTGTTGATCCAATAATGATTTATTGTGATAACAATGGGGCTATTGCGCAAGCAAAGGAGCCAAGATCTCATCAAAAATCCAAACACATTATGAGGCGATACCATTTGATTAGAGAAATCATTGGTAGAGGCGATGTCGTGATGGAGCGAGTCGACTCAGCAGAAAATATAGCAGACCCCTTAACTAAACCCTTATCACAGAAAGTGTTCGAAGGACATCTTGAGAAGATGGGTCTTAGATACATGAGTGATTGGAACTAGGGCAAGTGGGAGATTGTTAGAGTAGGGTACCCGGCGTTCCAATCTAATTGGACGTATTCTACTTGTAAATACAGTCTATTGGAAT
The DNA here is from genome assembly GCA_008636005.1 of Striga asiatica. Lineage (NCBI taxonomy): Eukaryota > Viridiplantae > Streptophyta > Magnoliopsida > Lamiales > Orobanchaceae > Striga > Striga asiatica. The sequence goes on from BKCP01005139.1 coordinate 110,383, forward strand.
TATATTATGAATAAGGCATTTCTTTATCTTAAGAGAAAGCATTTATCTTATAATTGCACTTAAGATAAAATCCCTAGATCACTTATGGTTATAAGGTATGGTTGCGCATAGAGATGGTGATCATGGAACATACCTTGAAAGCCGTGATCTTAAATACAGTTCCAAGTCGATGGATGTTTCGAGATGGGATATCGAATAATCCATAAAAGACTTGCACATAGTTTGTATGCTTGTTGGACAAGAATGTTGCATTCCATCAACATTAGCGTAAGACGTAAGTACATTTATGTGGGTGCTTGTTAGAGAACAAGTTCACTGAACATGACCGTATGAAAATTCTTAATGAAGAATTTATTCAGTCGAATAAGAATTTTCATGTTACAATAGTACATGACTAATCCTAAGACTTGAGGCACAATGGTAACTTTGTGCATATTACATTCTACTTTGATTTATCCTTTTGGTAGCTAGCACTATCGTTTAAAGGGATAAGTTGGGTATTATGTTAATATGTATGGAAGTTTGTTAGTGGCCAATAAAGGATTCGACACTTATGAAGATAAGTGAATTTCCTATGTGTTTCATAGTTATTAATCCAAAGTCCTTGGCCAAGGCAGAGATGAATAGTGATTCATAACCGGGTTAATAAACATGAAATAGAATCATAGTTATTAAGTCAATTTGGGTTTCGACAAAATCATACCCAAGACTTAATCGGGAAATTAGATGTCGAAAGGATTTTACATGTATGGAGTTGTAATCGGAATAGGTTTACTCGCTATTCACTTAATACTAGATTCATGCTACTTGCTAGGTGTTACCATGATATGTGGGTTCATAAATTAAAGGGTTAATTCATGAATAAGAGTTAATAAGATTTAACTCAAATTACAAAGTGTTGTAAACCCACTACTAGTATTAAGGTGAACCTAAAAGGTCACACTAATTATGAACAAAGGTAAAGATTGTATTTCTAATGGTTAGAATTAATTGATAAATATCTAATTTGATTAGATATCAATTAAAGGAATATATTAATCAATAAGATTGATTAATTACATTTTGGATATTACTTTAGTAATTAAGGTAATTACTAAATTAATAAAGTTGAATTTTAAAATAGGATTTTAAATTTCAAAAATCCAAAATAATAATAATATGATTATTATAATATTGGGAAAATGATATAATAATAAAGTCTTGAGAAAGATTCTCAAGATTTATTATCCAATTATTATTTATATCTTTAAATATGATTTAAGGATTAAAATAATAAATATGATTATAATAAAATGGTTGTTGATGGTTGTTTGAACTACTTAACATATCTTATTATTTTCAAAGTCAAAAGTTAGTAAATACTATTTAAATAAAATTTGATTTTATTTAATATTACTAAATGTTGATTATTTTATGCTAAAATGTTTAGTATAAACATGTGCAAAATGGTTTTGCATTTAAGTGAAATTTTTTGTGAGAAAATCAAAGAGAGAAGAAAGTGTTCTTCATATATTTCAAGAAAGTGTTCTTGATAATTCCCAAATTATATCTATATATATATATTCCTATACAAGAAAACCGAGACATTTCTACTAGCGAAGAAAGGTCGTCGGAACTGGGCTTCATAGGGTGGATACGATTAGAGGGAAGACATTTGGATTCCTAAAGCGAGTAACCTCAAGCCGTTGAAGTTACAACCGGGAACCGATTCCCACAATCCACATCTTTGTTGAAGGAGTTCAAGACACTCGGTAAATATTTCGTATTAGTATTTACTTTATTATAACAAATCAAAAATTTGTATATGATGCATATTTTAAAGATGACGATCTGTTAATTCGCAATTAGTATGTACGGGTGTTGTATTTATACGATAAATACTTACTTTAAAAATTTTAAATTCCGCTGCGTACAGCCCGTACGGTACTAACGAACCCAACAGTCTTCCCGGCCTCCCACCCCACCTTTATGACTGTGCTGCCATCACTACGCTTGCTAAGTGTATTGGACAGCCGATTTGTATTGACGCCCCGACGGCCCTTCAGTCGAGGGCTAACGTGGTGCGATTTTGTGTCGAGATAAACCTTAGAGTTGAGCCCGTCCATGAGATTGAGATTGAGCAGGGCTTAGAGACCTTTGCTCAGCGGGTGATCTATGAGAAGATCCTCGCATTCTGCAGTTTATGCAGTCATGTGGGTCATATTGCGGCTGATTGCTACACTAGTGGCAATAAGCCACGGCCCACACTTCCGTAGCGCCACCGTGCGACCTAGTTGGGGACCTCCACCGGTCGGAGGGACCCGAAGGGAAAGGGCAAAAGCTCTCTCCGTGCAAGGCTGTGATTGTCGACACTGCCCAAATTGGGAAGGATGCTCATCCTAACCAGCCTAAGCAGTTGGCCATAGTAGGGCCCAAGCCCAAGTCCACGGGCTTCCTCCCCAGACAGACCTTACAGTCGGCCTTCAAGGCCAACCACTCGTACTATGCTATTCTCTCTCCAAAGGCAGAGAATGAGGCTATGCCTTCCACCAGTGGCCCACCTAGGATTACGGACCTTACGCTTCTTGATGATGACGACCTCCTCGGAGACGATATGGACCAGCCGGACGCCTCGTCCAGGGGCGAGTCCATCCACTTATCTCATGACAGTGCGCACGATGTTGGTCCTTTGACTGTGCACGTATCTAGCCCGGACCGACCTCTGGATTTGAAGGCCACTGCCGTCACCGCTCCCACGAAAGGGGATGAGTCGGCCCGTCTCCTCCCCGCTGAGATTGAGAGCTCGACTGAGCATATAGCCAGCTCTCATCCTCCCCCTGGCGGTGAGCACCTGAGTGCTCCGCCTGCTGGATCCTCTCTTTCTCCCATCCCCGAGCAGGCATGCGGTTTTAACCGCGCCCAGCATGACGTCTCGTGCGAGAGCTTCACCTCTAGTGCCTTCGTTCACTATGACAGACAGGAGACAGCCCCGAAGATGGGGCAACCCGCTAGTGCCGCTCTTGGTCAGATTGCCCAGCCAGACGACAAGCAGGCCACGAGCACCTACCGAGGCAGGCAGTCCACGAGGACCAGAGCCACGCAGCGCATGACACGACGGACTGTCTCCCCTGCTATTTGATCCTTCCGCCACACTCTTTCTTTAGGTGGCCCGACTCAGCCTCACCACAGGCGGACTATGTCCGGTGGCTCTTGCGACCGTTGATATGTCTATCACATCCATTACTTGGAATGGCCGTGGCCTGGCAAATATGGCTACTCTCTCTCACCTCTATTCTCTCATTCGTGATCACAGACTCGATTTTGTTGGTTTTATTGAGCCCATGATTCGCACCCCTTCTTTTGACTACTACTCGGTTCGCCTTGGCATCCACTCGGGCGTGGGTAATATTTCGCATAAAATTTAGTTCATTCACTCGCGTGACTACACTTGTCGGGTCCTCCGCGACACCGATCAGGTGCTTCACGTAGAGCTTTCCGCTGCCCACCTCCCAGAGCCCATCTTTCACACTTTGGTTTATGCCAAGTGTACTACTGTCGGGCGATATGACCTTTGGGACACCCTGCGTGAGATTGCCGAGAGTATGGAGGGATTGCCATGGATGGTTAGTGGCAATTTCAACATCTTTCTGCACCCCGATGAGCGTGTGGGTGGCCGTTCGGACCGGTCACGGGAGATGTGGGATTTTGCTCAGGCGGTGGCGGACTGTGAGTTAATTGACGCTGGATGTGATGGTGAGCCCTTCACGTGGGTGAGGGACGGACTCAAAGAGAGGCTCGACCGTGCCTTGGTTTCTGAGGCGTGGGCGAAGGTGTTTACGGTTACAACCGTCACACACCTTACTCGATTTGGATCTGACCATTCACCCCTTCTCATCAAGTACCGATTTTCGAGCACCCCCCGTCGCTCTTCCTTTAGGTTCCAGAACATGTGGGTTCGCCACCACTCCTTCCACGACACTGTTAGGGATTCCTGGCTTCAGCTGACTGGGCTCTTCAGGATGCGCAATCTTGAGGCGAAGCTCGGCAGACTGCAGCGTCGGTTGAACAGTAGAACTGGGATGTTTTTGGAAACCTTCATCAGCGCCTTTCTGTGGCTCAGAGTGCGCATGCGACGGCTGAGCGGGTCTATGACCTGGACCCCACTCCGGAGAATAGGACTGCGATGCACCGTTGCCACGCCGAGTATCAGCTCTGACTCCTTATGGAGGAGGACTTCTGGAAGCAGAAGGCGGCCGTTCGCTGGGTGGTCAAGAGCGAACGGAACACTAGGTTCTTCCAGGGCTACGTTAGGCAGAAGCATGCTAAGTCGTACATCCATAGTATCGAGGCTGATGGGTCATCCCTGACCCAGGAAGCTCAGATTCGGGAGTCGGCTGTTGCTCACTTTCAGACCCTCTTCACCTCTGACAGAGGGTCCCTCGTGGCTCCGACTGCTTCTTTTTTCCCCACCATCCCTCCTTCGGTCGATCTCGTTGGACTCTGTGAGCTCCCGTGTAGGGAGGAGGTTAAGAATGTTGTCTTCGGGATTGATCCCAACAGCGTTTCTGGCCCGGATGGTTTTTCTTCTCTCTTCTACCAGGTCTGCTGGGATTTAGTCGAGACTGACATCGAGGAGGCGATGTTGGATTTTTTCTCCGGTCACCGGATGCTGGACTCTTTCACGTCTATTTCTGTCGTCTTGATCCCCAAAAGACGAGCTCTTGGTCCGATTACTGGCCCATTAGTCTGTGTAACGTGACCAACAAGCTCATTTTGAAGATTCTTAATAGCCGCCTTTCACCCCTCCTCCCCCTTCTCATCTCTTCGAACCAGAGTAGATTCGTCAAGGATCGGGTCATTAATGATAACATCCTTCTGGCCCAGGAGATGATCCACGATATCTCCCGTGCGTACTAGAAGCGGGCTCCGAATATCGCGTTGAATCTAGACATGGCTATGGTGTATGATAAGGTTGACTGGCCGTTTCTTAGGGAGGCACTGGCTAGGATGGGATTTCCTGAGCGTTGGATCAGCTTTGTGGAGGCGTGTGTGGAGCACTGCACATTCTCGGTCCTGGTTAATGGTGGCCCCACTGATTTCTTTCCCTCCTCTAGAGGCCTTAGACAGGGCGACCCCCTTTCCCCTTCCCTTTTCGTTCTTGCGGCAGACTACCTCTCTCGCTGCCTTGACGACTTCATCCGCGACTCTCCCCATATGACCTATAGCACCCGTGGCTATGGTCCTACCATCTCCCACCTCTCTTATGCGGATGACATCATCATCTTCACCCGGGCGGATGATGATGGACTGGTCGAGCTTATGCGCCTTCTGGAGCACTATGGCTTGGTCACCAGTCAGCTGGTCAGTGTGCAGAAGAGCACCTTCACCCTCTCTTCTTCCACCGCGGACAGGTGGGCTCAGCGGGTCCACGACATTACTGGTTTTGCGCGTGGCGACCTTCCCATTACCTACCTTGGGGTCCCTTTATATAAGGGAAACCTCACCAGAGCGCTCTTTGCGGGCGTCAGGCACAGGATGATCGACAGGATCTCTGGTTGGTCGCATAGACATCTTTCTTTCGGTGGTCAGCTTGCGCTGATCAAGAGCACACTTAGCTCTCTTCCGATTCACTTACTTATGGTCCTCGACCCCCCTAGGTCTACTCTTGACGAGATTGACCAGATTATGGCTCGTTATTTCTGGGGTTATGAGGACGGTTCAGGGAGGGGGAGACGTACCCACTGGGTGAGTTGGGACTCTATCTGCCGCCCCCTCCCTGAGGGTGGCCTTGGCATCCGCCGTCTCAGGGACATTGTTACAGCTTTCTTCTACAAGCTGTGGTGGCGCTTTAGGGAGGGAAAGTCGCTTTGGGCTCAGTACCTTCGCGGAAAGTACTGCCCTAGACGTACCAACCACCCTTGTTGGGTGACAACAGTCGATCGTGATAGCAGACAGTGGCGGCGCCTCACTAGGGTCGGTAGGCGCGCCCAGAATCACATCATCTGGGTTTTAGGCGACGGCGATTTTAGTTTCTGTGATGAGTGGATAGGCCGTTGTCGAGGGATAGACAAGTGTCGCATTCCCCCTACCTGCTTGTGAGCGACCTTTGGACAGACGGGTCGTGGGATAGGGGGAAGCTAGATAAGGAGTTGGGCTGTGGTTCGGGTTTTAGCGAGCATTTATTAGATCAGATCCAGCATATCCCTATCTCGGGGGACGGTTCGGATGGTATAAGGTGGAGACTTACATCATCGGGTGTGTTTTCTACTACATCGGCTTGGGAGCAGATCAGACTGAGTGATCGGCCTAATCTTCTTTTCGGGGCCATCTAGAGCGACCTTTTCACCCCTACCATTTCGATATTTTTTTGGCGCCTCCTCTTGCGCCGGATACCCGTGGACACTGTGTTACACGTGAGGGGGATCGCCTTCCCCTCTCGGTGGGTGTGTTGTTCTGAGAGTGAGATTGTGAGGAGAGTGTGGGAGCATTTTGCCACCTGGACACATATGTCCCTACCCACCACAGACAGTTTCCTTGAACTCCTGAGTTTTTTCTCACAGAGCACACACCTTAGACACGTGGGCTTCCTCATTCCTTGTCTGATCTTTTGGTTCACCTGGACAGAGAGGAATAGTGCGAAGCATAGGGATATTACTTTTTTGTTTTCTCACATTGTTTTGTAGGTAGAGAGACACATTTCACTCCTCATAGCATTGGGCAGGCTCACGGCCCGAGACTGGACAGGCTGCACGCTGCCACATCGCTACATGGTGGCTTCCCCACCGCCTGTTCGGCCCCCTCGGCCCAGAGCTATTGTTTGGCTTCGACCCGACTCTCCGTGGGTCAAGCTGAATACTGATGGCTCCTTTGATCACCACACCAGAGCTGCCGGAGGAGGAGGCTTGATCCAGGACCATAGCGGCGCCATCATCACCGCCTTCCACGCCCCCCTTCAGGCCTCCTCGAGCTACGACGCATAGATTCAGGCATTACATATTGGACTTCAGATTGCTGTCCACCTCTCTAGTCATATATGGATCGAGCTAGATGCTGCGGCTGTCACCACCCTCCTGACTTCGGGCCATCAGGGTTCGTGGCAGATTCAGCACCCGCTTATGCGCATTAGAGCTCTACTTCGGTCTGTCCATCACAGGATCACGCACATTTTTCGGGAGGGGAACAGACCTGCTGACTACCTTGCCAGCCTTGGCGCCACCATACCCGATACACATACGTTCCAGACCAACATTGCTCCACTCCGCCTTCGCACTACGGATGGACCAGCTTGGATATCCATCTTTCCGCTTTCAGTAGATTAGGTTTATTGTTTTCACTTGATTAGATTTTTATTTTTATTTTCGGGCACCCGTTAGCACGTACCGTAGATAGACTGTGTCTTTCTTTTTATTTGTTTTGCTTGTGTTTTCACTCTGATTGCTGATATGTCTATCACGTCCATTACTTGGAATGGACGGGGACTGGCTAATAGGGCCACTCTCACTCACCTTCGCTCTCTCATTCGTGATCATAGATTGGATTTTGTCGGCTTTATTGAGCCGATGATTCGCACCCCTGACTTTGACTATCTCTCACGACGTCTTGGATTTCATTCGGGCGTGAGTAACATTTCTCATAAGATCTTCTTTTTCCACTCGCGTGACTACACTTGTCGGGTCCTCCGGGACACCGATCAGGTGCTTCATGTCGAGCTCTCTGCTGCCCATCTCCTTGAGCCCATATTTCACACTTTGGTTTACGCCAAGTGTAATAGAGTCAGGAGATACGATCTGTGGGACACCCTGCGTGAGATTGCTGAGAGTATGGAGGGATTGCCATGGATAATTAGTGGCGATTTCAACATCTTTCTGCACCCCGATGAGCGTGTGGGTGGCCGCATGGACCGGTCCCGGGAGATGTGGGATTTTGCTCAGGCGGTGGCGGACTGCGAGTTAATTGACGGTGGATGTGGTGGTGAGCCCTTCACGTGGGTGAGGGACGGACTCAAAGAGAGGTTAGACCGCGCCTTGTTTCTGAGGTGTGGGCGAAGGTGTTTGCGGTTACGACCGTCACACACCTTACTCGATTCGGGTCTGACCATTCACCCCTTCTCATCCGGTGCCGATTTTCGAGCACCCCCAGCCGCTCTTCTTTTAGGTTCCAGAACATGTGGGTTCGCCACCACTCCTTCCACGACACTGTCAGGGATTCCTAGCTTCAGCCGACTGGGCTCTTCGGGATGCGCAATCTCGAGGCGAAGCTCGGCAGACTGCAGCGTCGGTTGAGACAGTGGAACTGAGATGTTTTTGGAAACCTTCATCAGCGCCTTGCTGCGGCTCAGAGTGCGCACGCGACGGCTGAGCGGGCCTATGACCTGGATCCCACTTCGGAGAATAGGACTGCCATGCACCGCTAACACGCCGAGTACCAGCTCCGACTCCTTATGGAGGAGGACTTCTGGAAGCAGAAGGCGGCCGTTCGCTGGGTGGCAGAGGGCGAGCGGAACACTAGGTTCTTCCAGGGCTACGTTAGGCAGAAGCGTGCTAAGTCGTACATCCATAGTATCGAGGTTGATGGGTCATCCTTGACCCAGGAGGCTCAGATTCGGGAGTCGGCTGTTGCTCACTTCCAGACCCTATTCACCTCTGACAGAGGGTCCCTTGTGGCCCCGACCGCTTCTCTTTTCCCCACCATCCCTCCTTCGGTCGATCTCATTGGCCTCTGTGAGCTCCCGAGTAGGGAGGAGGTTAGGGATGCTGTATTCGGGATTGATCCCAACAGCGTTTCTGGCCCGGATGGTTTCTCCTCCCTCTTCTATCAGGTCTGCTGGGATCTCATCAAGACTGACGTCGAGGAGGCGATGTTTGATTTTTTCTCCGGCCACAGGATGCCGGAGTCCTTCACGTCTACTTCTGTCGTCTTGATCCCCAAAAGACCCAACCCGAGCTCTTGGTCCGATTACAGGCCCATTAGCCTGTGTAACGTGACCAAACAAGCTCATTTCGAAGATTCTTAACGGCCGTCTTTCTCCTCTTCTCCCCTCCCTCATCTCTCCGAACCAGAGTGGATTCGTCAAGGATCGGGTCATTAGTGATAACATCCTTTTGGCCCAGGAGATGATCCACGACACCTCCAGAGCGGACTGGAAGCGGGCTCCGAATATCGCGCTGAAGCTAGACGTGGCTAAGGCGTATGATAGGGTTGAGTGGCCGTTTCTTAGGGAGGCGCTGGCTAGGATGGGATTTCCTGAGCGCTGGATCAGCTTTGTGGAGGCGTGTGTGGAGCATTGCACGTTCTCGGTCCTGGTTAATGGCAGCCCCACCGATTTTTTTCCCTCCTCTAGAGGCCTTAGACAGGGCGACCCTCTTTCCCCTTCCCTCTTCATTCTTGCGGCGGATTACCTCTCTTGCTGCCTTGACGGCTTCATCCGCGACTCTCCTCATATGACCTATAGCACCCGTGGCTATAGTCCTCCCATCTCTCACCTCTCTTATGCGGATGACATCATCATCTTCACCCGGGCGGATGATGATGGACTGGTCGAGCTTATGCGCCTTCTGGAGCACTATGGCTTGGTCACCGGTCAGCTGGTCAGTGTGCAGAAGAGCACCTTCATCCTCTCATCTGCCACCGTGGACAGGTGGGCGGGTCCACGACATTACTGGCTTTGCGCGTGGCGACCTTCCCATTACCTACCTCGGGGTCCCTTTACATAAGGGCAACCTCACGAGAGCGCTCTTTGCGGGCATCAGGCAGAGGATGAGCGACAGGATCTCTGGTTGGTCGCATAGACATCTTTCTTTCGGTGGTCGGCTAGCGCTGATCAAGAGCACTCTTAGCTCTCTTCCGATTCATTTGCTTATGGTCCTCGACCCCTCTAGGTCTACTCTTGACGAGCTTGATCAGATCATGGCTCGTTATTTCTGGGGTTACGAGGACGGTTATGGGAGGGGGAGACGTACTCACTGGGTGAGTTGGGACTCTATCTGCCGCCCCCTCCCCGAGGGTGGCGTTGGCATCCGCCGCCTCAGGGATATTGTTATTGCCTACTCATACAAGTTGTGGTGGCGCTTCAGAGAAGGAAAGTCGCTTTGGGCACAGTACCTTCGCGGCAAGTACTGCTCTAGACGCGCCAATCACCCTTGTTGGGTGACGGCGGTTGCGCATGATAGCAGACAGTGGCGGCGCCTCACTATGGTCGGTAGGCGCGCCCAGGATCATATTTTTTGGGTTTTGGGAGATGGCGAGGTTAGTTTCTGGGATGAGTGGTGGTTAGGTGATAGGCCGTTGTCTAGAGATAGGCAGGTGTCTCATTCCCCCTACCTGCTTGTGCGTGACCTTTGGACGGACGGGTCGTGGGATAGGGGGAAGCTTGATAGAGAGCTGGACTCCGGGGCGGGTTTTAGCGAGCAGTTATTAGATATGATCCAGCAGATACCCATCTCGGGGGATGGTTCGGATAGCATGAGGTGGAGACTTACATCATCAGGTGTGTTTTCTACTACCTCGGCTTGGGAGCAGATCAGGCTGAGGAATCGGCCTAATCTCCTCTTCGGGGCTATCTGGAGTGACCTCTTCACGCCTACTATTTCGGTGTTCCTTTGGCGCCTTCTTTTGCGTCGGATACCCATCGATACTGTGCTACATGCGAGAGGGATCTCCTTCCCCTCTCGGTGTGTGTGTTGTTCAGAGACTGGACGCCATGAGACCGAGACCTTTATCCACCTTTTTCTAGAGAGTGAGATTGTGAGGAGAGTGTGGGAGCATTTTGCCACTTGGACCCATATATCCCTACCCTCCACATATACTTTTTTTGAGCTTCTGAGTTTTTTCTCACAGAGCACACACTTTAGACACGTGGGCTTCCTCATTCCTTGTCTGATCCTTTGGTTTACCTGGACAGAGAGGAATAGTGCGAAGCATAGGAATATTACTTTTATGTTTTCTCACATTGTTTTGCAGGTAGAGAGACACATTTCACTCATCACCGCATTAGGCAGGCTCACGGCCCGAGACTGGACAGGCTGCACGCCACCGCATCGCTACATGGTGGTCCCACCACCGCCTGTTCGGCCTCCTCGGGCCAGAGCTGTTGTTTGGCTTCGACCTGACTCTCCGTGGGTCAAGCTGAACACTGATGGCTCCTTTGATCGCCACACTGGAGTTGCCGGAGGAGGAGGCCTGATTCGGAACCACAGCGACGCCCTCATCACCGCCTTCCACGCGTCCATCCAGGCCTCCTCGAGCTACGACGCAGAGATTCAGGCACTACAGATTGGCCTTCAGATTGCTGTCCACCTCTCTAGTTATATATGGATCGAGCTGGATGCTGCGGCTGTCGCCACTCTCCTGACTTCGGGCCACCAGGGCTCGTGGCAGATTCAGCACCCGCTTATGCGCATCAGAGATCTACTTCGGTCAGTCCATCACAGGATTACGCACATTTTCCGTGAGGGGAACAGACCTGCTGACTACTTGGCCAGCCTTGGCGCCACCATACCAGATATACATACATTTCAGATCGACACTGCTCCACTCCGCCTTCGCACCCTTGTACGGATGGACCAGCTTGGATACCCAGCGTTCCGCTTTCATTAGTTTAGATTTTCTGGTTGCATTAGTATAGTCATTTATTTCGGGCATCTGTTAGCCCGAAGATCGACTTTGTTTTGTTTTGTAGTTTTTGCCTCTTTTTCGTTTTTCGGCTTTTCTACCTAGCAACAAAACACAACTAACCTAGCAACAAAACACAACTAACCTAGCAGCAAGAAAAAAATAACCTAGCAACTAAAGACAACTAACCTAGCAACAAAACTCAACTAACCTAACAGCTACAAATAACTAACCTAGCAACAACAGACAACTAACCTAGCAACAAAACACAACTAAACTAGTAGCTAAAGATAACTAACCTAGCAACAAAAGACAACTAACCTAGCAACTACAGAGAACTAACCTAGCAACTACAGAGAACTAACCTAGCAACTACAGAGAACTAATCTAGCAACTACAGAGAACTAGCCTAGCAACTACAGAGAACTAATCTAGTTGGAAGGTTAGTTGTCAACGGTGCAACTCGGAAGTCAACAGATTTGGCCGAAAGTCAACGTCAGAAGTCAACGGTCAACGCCGAAGTCAACAGGTCAAAATAATATTTAAATAATTAAAATAATAAAAAAAAGAGTAAATCTTGGCCACACATGATATGTACCAAATCTTGTGGCTAAAAATGAGCCTTACGTCCTCACTTTAAATAAGTGGATGCATTGGAAACATTCCCTATATATATATATATATGTGTGTGTGTGTGTGTGTAAAATACAAAACAGTAATATATATCCTTATAAATAAATTTAAATTTATTTATCAAACTAAATTAAATTATATCAAATAAAACTATAAATTATATTATAAAGTAATAGAAATTGGTATGTATTCTTTTAAAAATGATATTTATTTCAAATCTAATTGGTATGTTGTCAATGTAATAAAAATAAATAATTATTTATATAAATTCTAAAATTACATATAAAGTTAAAAAATTGTGAAGCACGACTGATACGACATTTGATGTATTAGACATCTAATTAAGTAAAAAAATTAATCTATTTTGCTTAATATTAAATAAACATATTCTACACTTATGCATATACATATCACCATATTATTTCTATTTATTTAAGATATATATTGTACTTATGTAATAGTAAATAATACCGATATTTGTATATGATATAAATAAAAAAATTCAGCACGGGTTGACATTTTTATTTAATGTACGGGTGTTTAATTATTATGATTAAAAAATATAATTTGACAATTTAATTAAAATTTAAAGTAATATTTTATATAAAATTAAATTATTTTAGTTGTTAAAAAAAAATTAATATTTTTTACAAAAATTTTCTAATTCAACACCCGTATAATACACGGTAGTTATTGGTTATACAGAAATTTTAAATATAACAGTCAAAAGTCTAAATTGTTGTACCCTCAATTGGTTTGCTTCGGCGTTGATTGACAAACACTTCCTGGCTGCTGCCGTCGAAATCTTTGGCACCAACCCGTCAAACATAAACATCTATAAAAGAAATAT
>BKCP01005139.1:123913-134931 GCA_008636005.1 Striga asiatica
TGGTTTCAACTGTTTACTTCTCTCTTCATGACGGTATATCTAGTGAAACTGTATAAAAGGACCTAATGAAACTGAATTGTTTGAAATCTGCCACTTTACAAGAAATCTGTGTTCCCTCTTTCCTGCTAGTGATGTACTGTTTTAAACCACCTCGTGATTATCGGATTACTATATCAATATTATTTTTTTCCTTCTTTACTGTTTTACTTGACACTCGTGGAGAAATCTTTGTTTGTACTGAAACTACCTATGCTGCTACAATGTTAAAGTAAGGAAATGCATTTGAACATCCATTGCCATTGGCATGTTTTGCAGCTCTGTGTCATTCTCTGTATGAATTTGAGAATTATCGGCTGAAGCAGTGCTTTAACTACGCGGTTCATGCTGGATGGGACTATTATGTGAATGCGGTTTATATAATTTTTATTGTTTCTGTAGTGAATTTGGATTATTCTTTCGGTGTGTTCAGACTAAAATACTCATAGGCTGTCTCGCTGAGTTGCCTTGAATGCTCCTACTCAATTTTTCACTTTCTATATTATCATAGTTATAATAATTTCTTTTTTATATTATTTCCATATATTTTTTATTAACTGGTACTAAAGGATGCCCTGAATGTGTTTGAAGGTTGGGATCTGTGAACTCCCATTTGATCCTATCAGTTCTGAGGTCGCTGGAGGAGCTGGTGGAACGTAAGTGAACAGTTGGATTTATTAAGTTTATATATGATTGCTTCTTTCACATGTTATTTCTGCATAAGTTCTATACTACTTCCTTCTTAATTTTGAAATATTTCTGTTCTTAGTTCTTTTGTCTACCAAAACACCTTGATTTAATTTACATATTTTATGTGCTTTTAATCGATGAAGATTATCTGGATTCCCTGTTGGGCGACTACAATTTTCTGGAATTTATTTAAATCTCGGGTTTATCTCTGTCTTTCAAATATCATGTGCTGCTGACAATCTATTATAATCTTGATATCTTTACTATATTATGTGTCACCTGTGCTTGTTTGCATGGAGATGCAACTGGTTTATTTAATGTGACAGTAAATTCTCAAGTTAGCTTTTTCTGGAGTCAAGAATCTGTTAGATATTGAATTACTTTCCACAAGTTTTACATTTCTATAGCCCGTGATATGAGTTGAAAATAGTTTTGAAGTTGTCTCTTCATGTCCAAATGATGTTTTGAAATGAATATTTTTGTATTTGGATAGGCTATGAAGCTAAGGAACTGTGTGCTTTTTAGTTTCATTTTCTTACTCATACAAATGTTTCAGCTGTTTCATGAGGTTTTTTGTGATAAATAACACGTCATGACTAAGTTATATGTATTCTTTTCTCATTGTTTTCTACATTAAATTGTGTATGATAGCAGGTCTACTTCTAGATTTTTGAAATAGGAGTAACTTGGAAATTCTGAAGAAAATGTATTATAAAGGATCTTAGTTTGTATTAGTACGTGATAATGAATATTCATCTTTGCAGGTGTGTTATTCGTGGTTGTGTTCCTAAAAAGATTTTGGTGTATGGTGCTTCTTTTGGTCCTGAACTGGAGGTAAGATATGCCAGTAGATATGAAAGGGTGATGCTTATGTGCTTAGATAGTTCTGTTTCACTATTGCTTAGAGTTCTCTGCTCTCGTTTATCATTGACATTTATTTTTTTCATTTTAAAACTGGATCTTGAATGGTTTTTCTGGATTTCTGATGCGAATTTTTATTTCTAATTATTTGCTATGTCAATAAATAACTTCAGTAACTAGGAATAAGTACTTATCTTGGCTGTCAAATTTTGTATCCATTTAATAGTAAATTAAGTTATATCTGGAAGTTTTCTAATTAACTGGTTTATGCTGGTTAAGAAGTCCGATGTTGGAAATTTTTCATTGGTAATTCTAGTCTATATAATGTATAATATAGCATACTTTACATGTATACAACTAATTTCCGTTCTACTTATCCATTTTATTTAGAATTTTTCCAATACTATGTGAAAAACATTGCTTTGACTCTTCATATAATTTTGTTTTCTAATCTTTTAAATACCCTTGGTTTTCAGGATGCAAGAAATTACGGGTGGGAACTGAATGAAATAAATTTCACTTGGAAGAAACTTCTACACAAGAAGGTGAGTGGTATCTTAGGTACTTTACTCTGATAGTGATACATTTATTATAAGCTTCCTATATCAGCATTGGCACCTCTACATCCACTCTCTTCACCTTCGAGCAGCTGGTGGTAGTTCAATAACAGTGAAGAATGTAAATGTACTTCTGTTGTTGAAAGAGAAAGACTTTGTGACTGAATTTTGAGTAAATGCAAATATCTGTTTATAAAGAATTTTATCAACACTTTTACTGTTGATCCTCCGTTTCTGTCAAAAGATTTAGTAATCCTTCTTTATGTTATCATATGGATTAGAAAGGACACTAGATTTCTACAGGTAATCTAAGAAGTCACTTTCCTTCAGGTATCAACAGTTTGTAAAGAATAAAACTTTTAAGAATGGAGGTATTATGGTTACCGTTTTCCTCTTTTTTGGTTCCTCAGATTTTATAGAATGATCAAACCTTGCTACGTTTGACAGGCATATCAACCCTGTTTTTGCATAGTCATATTTACAGTTACTGAGGGTTCTTAACATTCATGAGTTTTATCATATAACCTGCAGACAGAAGAAATAGTCAGATTGAATGGAATCTATAAGCGCATGCTTTCAAATGCTGGAGTTAAGTTTTTCGAAGGAGAGGGAAGAGTTGTAGGTCCTAATGAAGTTGAGGTGATCCAATCAGATGGAACAAAAAAAAGTTATTCTGCAAAACATATTCTAATTGCGACTGGAAGCCGCGCTCAGCGTCCACATATTCCTGGCCAGGTTTGTGTAATTGTCGTCCAACGATTTACTCGCAAGAGTTTTCATGTTCTTTCTGGTATTTAATGTGCTTGGAGATGATATTAAAGGCTTTATGTTATCTTTGCATTTCAAGTTCTAATGTGTGCATCATTCTTAGTCCCAACTTCAGTTTGCTTCCTGTATACGGATAACCACGTGTGTGATGGCACATCTGTCTGAACCTCCTTTCTCGTTGACTGTTTGTCTTAATGAATTTCGATTTTTCTTTTCACGTAATACCTTGATACTGGGAGCCGAAATCATGTCTACAACTATGTGCATCTGATTTGTGGTTCACACACAGGAATTAGCCATAACATCAGATGAGGCGTTGAGCTTGGATGAGTTGCCCAAGCGAGCTGTTATACTTGGTGGAGGGTATGTTATCTCTTTTTGCTTTGTTTGTTCTCACTTCATTTTGGGGCCAACCTCTCTTAGTCCATTGGCTTTTATTTCTCTTAATTTAGGTATATTGCTGTTGAATTTGCTTCAATATGGCGGGGCATGGGTGCAACGGTAGATTTGTGTTTCCGAAAAGAACTTCCTTTAAGGTTAAACTATTCTTACAACTTTTATCATTATTGCTTGGTTTCTATCTAATTGCTGTTCAAAGAAAGCTGGGTTACCGTAGATATTTTCATAGATATACACACAGTATGCATGTCAGAGATAATTAATGTGAGATTTGTTTCTTAATTAAGTCCTTATGGACTCTGTGTGATAAATTTCTGCAGTCCAAATCATATTATCTTTACATTTAATTAGATGGATTGTTTAACCAGTCATGCTCATACAGAATGTGTAGTGTGCAAAATCTGATGGTGGACAAGCTTAATATTTCTTTCTTTTGATGGATTGTTGCATTTTCGTACTTCCGTTAATTTTTGTAGTTGTACTATAATGGGAACGCGAAGGTTGAATTCCTTATCTTATTGTCAGAGCTGTGTCATAGTTTTGTCCAATGAATACAGATTTTCTCATACCATATGTTGTCTAATATCTTTATCAGAGGTTTTGATGATGAAATGCGAGCAGTAGTTGCAAGAAATCTGGAAGGCAGAGGCATCAACTTGCATCCTCAGACAACTTTAACCGAGGTGTTTAGCTTTCCCTTTCATGTGATTTCACAAATGTCCAAAGGAATTAACAAGAAGAGAGACGAGATAGAACTGTGATAATTTGTTGCTTTTCTTGTAATATGTTGGAATCTCTTAGTTAATACTATTATGTTTATTGTAAAATGCAACGTGCATCAATTGTTGAGATGGGGTATTGGTGCTGCAGCTGGTCAAAACAGGAGACGGTATAAAAGTTCTCACTGACCATGGTGAAGAAATAATTGCGGATGTCGTACTTTTCGCCACCGGTAATTTCATTCTAACTGCCAACTACTTCATCTCAATGTGGTAATTTTATTGTTCCATACGTTGATAGACACTACAGCTTCTTCTCAAACCTATATTTGGAATGTGCTCTGCTGGTCAAAGTTGTGTTTTGAAGGTTTAAGTAATTTTTTAGCCACTTTCTCTGCCAAATAATAATCAGTGGCTGACGGTGGCGAGAAAAACAGAAGCAAAAAATCCACCAATTTATATGGCTGATGCATTTGCAGCCTACGGCCAAAAGTCTCAGCACACTTCCCAAAATATATATTTGTATAGTAGAAATATATAAACTACCACAAAAACTTGTAACACGTCAAGAACCATAGATTTACTCAAACAAACAACATAACAAATTACTAATGTGTCATGACTCTGTACTTTGTTGAACCATAGCAACCCTGCCATTTGAGATCAACTACCAGATACGATGACTCAAATTTACTATCTCTATTAATTCGTCACTTTTTAGTATGAAGGCAAGTCTGAATATGTTGAGGCACATGGTATTTGGAGTGGGCAGTTAACCCAAATTCAATCCTGTTTGAGTTTTTGTTGTTCAAATCCTTTTGAGTTCCAAACTTTATGAGACCTTAGTATTAGCTTCACTCTAATTTTCAATTTCATCCTAGACACACCTCAGAGTTAATTTATTATTGCAAGTGACTTATAAGATCGGTTCAATTTGTGTCATATTATCTTTGGAATCAGTCATCTTACGTTTGACTTCACACTGGTTGCAGGCAGAGCTCCTAACACGAAAAGGTTAAATCTGGAATCCGTAGGTGTTGAGCTTGATAATAGAACCCGAGCTGTGAAGGTAATATTTTATTGAAATTTTCTGCGTATCATTTTTGCCAAGTCCAGGAACTGAGGGTGAGGGGAATTTTAGAACTACTCGTTAGAATTCACACACACACACACATATATATATATATATATGATATACACTATACACTGTTACCAATTGTGTGAGATAATTTTGTTATAAAGATGGTAGAAAGCAAACCTCCAATTTGATGCTATTATTAGCACACCATCAATTTATCATTGTATACAGTTTCCAGATCATATATAACATTATTTAGCTAGGTCCCTAGTTCCTGCAACGAGATTTATTCTCATTGGAATTAGACACACTCACACAAAGACACACTAGATTCCAGATGTGCACTGGTCATTGCTACAACTCTTAATTCAGTTTTAGAATTTTTGTCCTTATATTAGCCGTGTTGCTGAGGTACTTTGATGGCTATCATTCTTGGAATGCTATAGTTTACTTATCCTTAGATCCCCAGGTTGATGCTTATTCCCGCACCAACATATCCAGCATTTGGGCCATTGGTGATGTGACAAACCGAATGAATCTTACTCCTGTTGCCTTGATGGAAGGAACTTTTTTTGCTGTATGTTCTGTCAAACTCTCACTTTGATTTCCACGTCTTAAATTTGTTGATGCAAACATTGTGTGGTGCATAATTTAATTTATTTCTTTAATTTGCTGAGACATTTCTTCCTCTCTTTTATGTCTGCAGAAAACTGTGTTTGGTGGACAACCTGCTGCACCTGATTATGGGCATATTCCTTGTGCTGTGTTTTGGTATTACCATTTTTCAGAAATTCTTTTATTCTGCCTTTCCTTTGATATATTGTTCTTTCCTATCATTTTCTATTGTGGAATGTCTTGATTATGCATTTATATCAAGTATTATTCATGAGTAGTGATTTCCATATTCTCCAGTTTGCTATTTTTTTTTAATTTTTTTTTTGGTTGCTCAACTAATTGTTTTCACATAATCTATTTTATTACGTGGTGGTTTTGGGTGACAAGCCTCCAGTCCAGATTCTGTACTCTTAACTTCAGCATTTGAATAGTTGGTCTTATCTGATTAGTCTTCAAACTATCTGGCGACTGCTGTCAGTAGATTTCCAAAAACCAGCCTTTTGTTATGAATGGTGTCTCTATAGTTGTAGCATGTAAAATTTTGAAAGTACAAAATGAACAGTAAACACGATAACTGAAAATGCTGCGAGAGAAGTAATGATAAAGACATTATGGAGTTTTGCTTGAATTTAAACCATTGAGAAGTTTTCTTTATTTATGTTAACAAAAAACCCTTTGCTTGGTTGCTACAGTGAAAACCCACTCCCGAAACAGTAATAGAAATTACCGCTGACAAATACAAACCAAACTTGTGATCGCCCGAAAATGTTCATTGCTTTCCCATCATCCTCGTATAAGCGGTTTCTCAATACTTATTTAAAAGCATGCAGTTTATATCTCACTAATGGTTGCATAAAATCTTCAGCAATTTCAACCTATTAGCACTTCGTTTGACTGATATTATTAATTCAACTCATAAGCCTCTATTGTTGAAAATTTGTACTCTGATTACGTGACAGCATACCTCCACTGTCGGTAGTTGGTCTCAGTGAAGAACAAGCTTTAGAGGAGGCGAATGGTGACATTTTGGTTTTCACATCAACATTTAATCCAATGAAGAATACTATCTCTGGGTATGCATGTTCGAAAACTCTGTTTTTGGATGCTCAAAATGTGATCTTTAGCGCATATGGCTCAAGGATTCTATAACTGAGAATTAAAACTAGTTTTTCTTAAACGTTCACACATCAACTCTTGATTTTCTTTATTACTCTTCACGATATATGGCTCAACTTCATTAAAAGTGGTTTAAAGTAATTGATTTCTGTGTTAGAATAGTTCCCTTTTATTAGCTACATGATGGTATATGGTTGTTGTGTAGACGTCAAGAGAAGATGGTAATGAAGCTTGTGGTTGATGCTGAGACTGATAAAGTCCTTGGAGCTTCCATGTGTGGGCCTGATGCACCTGAGATCATGCAGGTATTTTTTTCTGGTCCTTCCTCTTTCTTTTTTTTTTCTTTTTTTTTTGGTTTTTTCTTCATAAATGATGACAAACAAATAAACGGCTGGAAGAATTGCCTTGAGAGATGTCTTTTTTTGGCAAGACCAAGTTTGCTGTATAATTTTCCAAGATATAAAACATGGTGCCTATACCAGTGTTCTATTATATGCCTCTGCTTTTGGTCATCACTGATTCGTACTAGTTCATTCTTTTTGTCCCTACATAATAGGCGCACATGGCCAATAATACTTGCATTTGGCTAGCATTTCTAAATAGTGACATGTTGAAACAATTTATGATGTTTTACACGTCCTTTGCAGGGCATTGCTATTGCGCTCAAATGTGGAGCAACCAAAGCACAATTCGACAGCACGGTGAGTTTTATTGACTAATTTTTCAGCTATTGCGCTAGATTCTCTTTGTTCTGCTGTGTAAAACTCTTCTGAAAGCATATTTAATATAAGCCAAGCATTTGCGTATGAAACCTTTTAGTGATTGTTTTACATCTTTGTCAGGTTGGAATTCATCCTTCTGCTGCTGAGGAGTTTGTGACGATGAGGTCTGTCACAAGGCGGGTTTCGTCTGATAAACCAAAGACCAATCTATAAATATGAAATGTCTGAACACTTCAGCAATATTCATGCAATAAATAAGGTTTCTATCTTCCTTTTTTTTTTTTAATCTTAAATTTATATGTAGCTAATAGAATTAAGAAACTTCTAGGAACGATGTGATATCTAAATAGAAGTGTTATAGCTGCAACTTTTGGCCAAGAAGTTAAACCTGTATGTTGCTATTATTTACATTTTTGCAGAGCATATATTTTTTACTATTGTTTACATTTTGCGTGAGGAGTTTTTTTGTATTTCACCATAGGGATTACAAGGATATATATAGTAGTTAAAACGAAGTGTAAGGAAAAAGAATTAGTAACCTAAGATACGAGATTACTACAATGCTACTTAATTGCCTAATGAGGAATTTGCACCCTTTACTATCAGATGTGATTAATATTATACTTTTAGAATCCTTATATTCTTAATTACTAGTACGGTACATGTGTGATGCACGAGAGTATTTATTACCTATTTGTTTTTTAAAAGGTATTTTTGTATTTTAATTGTCTCATGCCATTAAAAATTTCATGAAAATGAAATTTATATGTTATTAAACACTTTCTTATGTACAACATTATTGATTTGATTCTTTGGCACGTAAAGTACAACATAGGTGTTCGAATTTATCCAAAATTACATATTATTAGTTATTAGTTAACAAATTTTAAAAAAATTGAAGGACCTTATTTATTGAACAAAATTAAAGTAGAAAAAAAGTAGAATTTTTTAAGATTTCATCTATTATTTATTTTAAATCTAATTCTAAATTTCAATTAAGAAAAATTGAAAAGAATCATTAGTTAATCCCGGAAAAAAAACTGATTTTTTTTATCAAACAAATTGACCGAATTCTTTTTAAACCAAATAAAAAAATCATCAATTTTTCCTAAAAATGCAATTGAATTGTCCTAACATTGCACCGATTTTTGTACCAAACAAATTGAATTGAAAACAATTCTAATAAATATTTTAATAAATCGTTAATGTTTATGCAACTGTCTATTTCCTAAAGAAGATGATATGAACTTAATGAAAAAAATGATATGAACTTACCAAAATCTCGGTAAAACATGGTTAAGAAAAAACATATGAATCCAAAAAAATCGATGCATTTAAATTTTGAAAAGTTGCACACAATTTTTCCTAAATAATTGGATAAGGTGACTTTAAATATTATTGATGAACCGCTTTTGTTACCAAAAAATGTGGACACAATTTTGAATGTACATCCCGTCCACATATCAGTTTTATTTTAAAATAAAAATTGCACGTGGCTTTTTCAATTTACACAATTTTTTTGAAAGAAAAAATTATTCAGTAAGATTGGAAAATTGATTAAGAATTATACAACTATTTGCTTCATAAATTTATATCCAATTTGCACGTTTTTTAAGTTAGTTTGTATTTAGAATTGTTATCATAAATAATTAACACATTTTTTACATAAGAAATCTCCAAATTTGTTACCAAAAAAGATATGATTGAAATTTTGATAAAAAAATAAAATATGATACAAAAAAAATGGGATTCAAATTTTTCCATAAGAATCTCCAAATTCGTTACCAAAAAAATAGGATTTAGATTTTGTTACTAAAGATTCACATGTGTTTTTTTGAACTTTCCATTAATAGTAAGTCAAACATTATATTTATTTGGTCAAACTTTCTATTAATGTATTTTTCCAACAACCTCTTTATATATATATATATAGAGAGAGAGAGAGAGATATATAGATATAGATTAAATTACTAAACAAAGCCATAAATATTATAATTATACCTAAAAAAAACCATCGGCCTTCTAGGTCAGGGAAAGCAAAAAAAGCCATGGCCGACACCCTCGATTCCTTCACCTTTAAGCTTCGAACTTCGATTAGACTGTTCCCTATTAAAGAATAGCCGATTCCAATCATGTTTTCCGTTGTTCGATTCGTTAGTATTTTATTCGGATTGGGAATTTCGCGACGGTTATATAGGTGATGGAAGCTGACGGACTGCGGCGGTTCATGGCAGAGATGCAGGGGGAAGCAAACTCGACGGTGGAGGGCGCGCAGGGCCTCATCGATTTGACGGGCTCAAGCACTCACACTTGTTTCATAGGCGGGGGATGAATCTGGAGGCGTTCTTCAAGTACTTGTTCGGGGATGCTAATCCTCCGCTGGATCCGAAAATTGGGGTTAATTTTTCATTATTACTTTTTCGAGAGCACCATTTATCATGACAGAGCTGGGATAACTCTGTAACTTTTTGTATCTTATCTCTGCAGACTGTTTGTATCTTATAATTGAGGATACATTATGAATTCTTGTTTATTAATAGAATGCAGGAAAAATTTCTTCGGACTGTTTTGCTTTTGTAGCTTATAGCGCTTTTTATAAGAATTGATCCTCATTCTATTAAACTTCTGGCAGCAGTTATGTTTGATCCTCATTCTATTAAACTTCTGGCAACACTTATGTTTGATCTCCATATCTACAGTATATGCACAGTATATTAAACTTTCGACTGATTTTATTTTTTTAATTGTTTTTCGTGTATATATATGGTTTATATTAAGTATATTTTCAGTATATGATAAAGAAATTTATCGCGAGACAAAGCATAAACTGTGTTTTCTTTTTGTGTATATATGGAAGACATTTTCTTCATTGCAACATATACAAAATATATACTAACATAAACGCAATATATACCACCTGACAGCTACGTGAATTAAGGAATTCATATACTGCATATTATATTAACATAAACGCAATATATACCACCTGACAGCTGCGTGAATTAAAGAAATCCAGTTGCCGATTAAAGAATTAAATGAGTCAGTTATTTATTTTTATTTCTCTCTCTTATGAGTCAGCGATAATTAAGGATGGGGCGTGTTTTATTTGTGTGGTTATTTACATGAGGTATACTTCTAATAAAATCCTAGATTTTAAGTATAGATACAATTAAATTTGATCCACTCGTAAAAATGCAATATATTGCAATTCTTATGGGAACAGTGAAAATTTCCCTTGCCTAATCTATACCATATTGACAATAACACTTCCCCTTTGTTGGAGCAAATATACCAATTATGTCAAACTTGTTTCAAATGTTTTCTAGCGCTTGCTTACTATCTTTAAAAAAATGTTAAATATTCATAAAACAATTTGATCTTTTCAAAACTTTTTAATTTTAAAACTTTTTTTTGGCACTACTAAAAACTCTTTCTTTTTGAAACTTTCGAAAATGCT
>BKCP01005139.1:135035-251908 GCA_008636005.1 Striga asiatica
TCTCACACTTAGATTCTTAGAGAAATCACTTTCCAACTTCTTACTTACTTGTTAACAATCATAACATAAAAATATTTCAAACAGTTAAAGTCTCAAACATCGAATCTCAGTCTCAGTCTCAAATCATGAAAAGTCAAACAACCAACGAGTTTGTAAAGTGTTTGCGGGAACATAAGACAAATAGCATTTTTATGACCCTTTCGCCCTCCCGAGTCTGCCACCAGCCACTCACCTTGAAAATTTTATATAACTGTGGGGGTTGAGCAAAACAACTAGCTCATTGATATACCATACTATGCGATTATTCAGAATAATTACCAGATACCCTGACATTAGCATGAAACATGAATAAATTGATCATAATTCCCCTCACAGGCGCTGTACCTCACAGGCAGAGTTATAAAAGCTTTACTCTCACAAGCGCTGCCCATCACAGGTAGGGTTATAAAAGCTTTGCCCGTCACAGGCGCTGCCCATCGCAGGCAGGGTTATATCTAAATGCCCCTCACATGCGAGAATACTCATACAACATACGACAACCATAATATCACGATAATTATTAGGAATAGGCAAAATAGCTCGTTATATCACGACCTTATACCAAATTGCTAAAACATCACGACAGTTGGACCTTGGTGGAGAAAATCACGACCTTTGATTTCTTTGCAAAACGATACATCAAAGTCAGAAACCGGCTGTGTTCGACCAAACTTTATTACCTGGAATTAAAAAATATGACGTGAATATGATTGTCCCACTGTGCAATGACATGGAAATCGAGTATAAATAGCACAAAATATATTTTTGGAATTCACAAATCCCTAAATTTTATCCACGAACCCTAATTTTGTCCCAATCTCCCACAATCACCTCAAAATTGAAGCTCAATCTCAATCTCTCAGAAAATTCGTCCCATAAAACCTTCATCCACCTCCGTCCCCTACCTATACATACAATCCTCTGTACCTATATATGCCTACATTGAGACACCATCTCGATAATTATATTTTAATAAGCATTATTTAAAGATTTTTGTTTTATTGTTATTTATTTTTCCTCTCAGACATTGTTTAAGGTGCCAAAAACAATTAATAAATGTGAAGAGTGGTGTTGGGTTAGGGTTGGCAAGTCTGTACAGAGAGAGACATGAGGGAAAGTGTATAGAGAGAGAGAGAGAGGGAGAGTCTCTGCAACTTGGTCTTGCCTTTTTTCTTAATCTTTCATTCTCATCCTCATTCATTTCTTTTACCTTTTTACCCATATTTTCAACGCAGACCAGATCTGCAATTATTTTTCATCCCACAAACACGCACTTAGAGAAGAGGAAGATTTTGTGCTTACAGAGTGTGAGATTCAATCGTCTCTCCTTATTCCCTCAATTTACGGCCCCCAAATCTGCCAATTGCGAGCTGGTTGAGAAATAACAATGAAATTCGACACGAAAAATCCTGAGAAGTTCCTGTGGGACTCGATGAGGAGCCCCTTTGGGGCATCCATGGCGGCCACCCAAGCTAAATCCCTGCCGAGGCTCATGGTCTGGCTCACCCAAGCAATCAAAGTTCAGAAAAAGTAGTGTGGATAAAATTAGGGATTTTGAAATTTAGGGATTCTACGTGAATTCAAAAAATCTGATTTGGGATATTTATACTCGTTTTCCATGTCATTGCACACGTGGAAAAATCATATCCACGTCATATTTTTTTACTCCAGGTAATAAAGTTTGGTCAGACATATAAGCACCGTTGGCCGGTTTTTGGGTGTATCGTTTTGCAAAAAAATCAAAGGTCGTGATATTCTATGCCGAGGTCTAAAAGTTGTGATGTTTTAGCAATTTGGTACAAGGTCGTGATATAACGAGCTATTTTGCCTTAGGAATAAGACAAAGTATAGAATTTCCCACCTTAAAATAGATGATGAATGATATATTGATGCTTCAAGGGAATTGCTCGAGGGCTCGACATTTCAAAATCTACATTTTTAGAACATAACTTTTATAAATATCTTATCTTTCTCTTGGTAAAAATAATTTAGTACCAACTTGAATAAAATTTCTTACCTTAAGGCTTCTTGACTTAGTGAAAATTATCTTAATTTTGGAATTCTCAACTAAGGGGTAAATTAAAGCTAGAAAAAAGGTTCTTGGAGCAAAAATTGAGGTTTGACTCGAAAATGGGTTCAAAGGCTAAAAAAAATGGCTTGGGGGCATGCGGCTCGCTGCTGATTCGATGCTGGCTGGGCGCTGGCGCGGTCTGACCGCTACTGGCACCGGTCGCCTGCGCGCGGAGGGTACAGGTCGCCTGGGCGCTCCCCTGCTCAATGCGACCCGGGGCTCCCCAGTGCGCTGCGGCTGCCTTTGTGCGCTTGCCAGCTAGGACGTGTCACGGGTCTGCTGTGGGACTTGCTACGATTGTTGGCTTCAGGGGACTTCACGCTGGCACGAGAACTCCGCGCACGCTCACGCATATTGGGACGCTTGCGGTGAGACACGGGGAATAGCACGTGTGCACTCGAACGGCAGCAGCATCGGCACAGTGCGAAGCGGCTGGGCACGGTGCATCGCGGCACGCTGCGCAGGCGTGCAGCAAGGCCTACGCTGCCAGCTCTCGCTTGCGCCCGCGAGCTGTTGTTTGCCCGGTACGACGCGACTCCCCGGCCGACGATCTCCCGGCACATGACAGTTCATGACTAGGTCCAGATCTGAATTTTTAAGGGTTCAAGCACCACAAAAATAAGGCTTCCAAACATGGTTTTTTCACAAGAGTTCAAGGCCAACAAAAATATTTGATTTTGCACGACAATAACTCAAGTTCTTCAAGGCATAAAGGCTAAACATTCATGGCATAAAAAGAGGCTTGTTTTCAATCAAAGTGATGCATCTAAATCTCATGGTTTAAGGCTAATAAAATCAAGGCATATACAAGAGAGCTCCAATCTCAATAATTTAGCACATAAACGCAAGCATTTTTCTCATCTTTTTATACTAGATCTAAGCATTAATCTTGGGAAAGATTTAATAAAATTTCTTATAAAAATGCCTTCTTTTTGGATATTAATTAAGAGGAGAAGATCGGATTTGAACCAGGAGGCATAGGCACGACTTTGGATCGTCTCGAGTGCTCTCGATCTCGCTCGGCCTTGATACTCGTGCTCGTGGATGGCCCCATGTACGTGCTTGTGCGCTCGCGGTGGGGGCTCAACGTGGAAGGATGATCACCCGCGTCCAGGTCGCTGTTCTCGGATCATCCGCATGAAGGAACTACTTTAGATGTTCAAATTTAATCCATGTTTATCTTGATATATTGGTTTGATTATTAGGTCAATGGTAATCTGTTGCTTTTGAACGCAACTTCTAGGATTCAAGGGTGAACCAGACACTTTCTTTTGACGTCTTTATGATTGTTGGATATTTTATCATATTTTATGATGGATTCATATTAAGTAGTTTCAATTTATTTTTAAGAATGTGGGCAAATATGTATATGTACTCTTTTAAGCCAAATATATGTATAAAGTTAGACATATTTTAAGTAGCAATTTTTTGTGGCTGAAAAAAAAAAATCAATCAATATTTCACAATTATAGGTTAAACTCGGGCCAGCTGTGCATGCACAGCTGAGAGCCCACTAGTATATATATATATATATATATATATATATATGGGGGGCGGATCAAATGCGACCAACTCTTAAAATGCGTCCAGCTCTTAAAATGCGCCCAGCTCTTAAACTGCGGACAATTCTTAACAACTACAGACAACTAACCAAGCAACTAAAGAGAACTAACCTAGCTACTACTAACCTAGCAACTATAGAGAACTAACCTAGCAACTACTAACTTAGCAACTACAGAGAACTAACCTAGCAACTGGTAACCTAGCAACTACAGAGAACTAACATACCTACTACAAAGAACTAACTTAACAACTATAGGGAACTAACCTAGCAACTACAGAGAACTAACCTAGCAACTACTAACCTAGCAACTACAGAGAACAAACCTAGCAACTACAGACAACTAACCTAGCAACTACAGAGAACTAACCTAGCAACTACATAGAACTAACCTAGCAACTACATGTTTGAGTGGTGTAGTGAAACCTAGCATCAAGAAAAAACCTAGCAACAAATGCTCTCCCTTCTCTCTAGCTCTCTCTCTCTAGGTTTTTCCCCTTCCATTTCCACCCATCACCACCGTGTCCCCTCGGCCACCATCACCACCGCCTAGCCTCCACCGACCGCCGCCGCCGGCGGCCACCGGGCCGCCGGACATTTTGCCTTCTCGCAGTTATGGATCCAGCCCACCCACCTTCATTACCGTCGGCCGCACCTTCTTCCCCCTCAAACCCAGTTCTTCTCAATCTGCTTGCGGTTCCAGAAATTCAAGAGGCTATTTTAGCCATGCTCGAGAAAACCAATAACAACAATATAGCTGGGAACATTATTACTACTTCCGCTTACAAGAAAAATGGGCAAGGAAAAATCGACAAAAATCACACAAATAAAGATCAACCCGCTGCGATAATTACAAATCAAAGCTCAACAAGCGAACATGAGGGACGGCCGCGTGTTTCTGGGTCTCTTGCTCCTTCACCGGAATTTGTCTCGGCTCCACAAATCGGAACTAGCTCGGACCAGCTGCAGTCTTCAGTTGAGCCGAAAACATGTTTGAAAGTCGGAATTTTTGAAGCGCCGCTAACTTCCGAGCCTTATGCTCCTTCGACAGATGGTGCTGCGCCGGAGAAGATGAACACAGCCGCCATGTTGACTGGTCAGCATCAAATCCCCTCAGCTCAACATTTAATTTCTGCTCAACAGATAGGGTTTGGAGAAATGTCCAGAACCGACGCAACACGCAAGGCCCAATGCTTGATCCCATCCGACCCAATGCCTTATTTGGGTCTCCCCCTATTTGGGCCTGACATCCCACAACCCAATACCTCAAAACCCATTTCCCAACCAACCTCCCACAAACCCAATGCCCAGCCCGTCACAACCTACCCGCCAACACCCAATTCACCCTCAGCCCTGATAACCACATCACTTCCTCCTGCTGCCACAAACGACCAACCACCGGACCTCTTTCACCGGCCAGTTGCCGTCGCCGGCGCCGGCGCCGGAATTTCCGCCGGAAAAACACAGCCCGCCATCAATCCATCCGGGGATGTTCCGGAACCATCTTTAACAACCGGAATCCTCGGCCCCCGACCCATTTCAGCTCCTCCGAACAACCAACTCATCGGAGCTACCTCTTTTACGGCCGGAGACTCAGAACCAAATATGACGTCCACGACACCTCTTACCGTACACTTTCCGAATAGGATACCTCCCACGAGCACCGCTTTGGCGAATGCAGCCAACCTTCCTGGACCTTCCCCGAACGGGACGACACAGACGGGCCCCCACACGGCTAACCCCGCTGCAGCCGGGCCCCTTCCGGGCACTTTCAATGGGCCGCTTTCCTTCCGGGAGGCTATTACCGGGAGGCGAGAGGGCGGCACGGACGGCCCGCGGCCGACACCCAAGGACTTTACCTTTGACGGGGGATACGAGCATGCCTGCGGGACCATTATTCGATCGGAGGGAAACAAGGTGAAGGCCCGATACACTGAAGCCGAATCCGTTGCCCTTGCAGGTAAGCTAGCTAACACCCTGGTCTTTAAGTTTTCATATGCTATCCCCGCTCCCCGAGATATATCTGCTGGGTTAGGAAAACTGGGCTTTAAGGGTAGAGTGTCGTCGAAGTGGTATAACTTCAACCACCTTCTAGTTTCGTTTCACCTCCCCGAGGACTATAACGAGGTCTCGCTAAAGAACTCCATTCATTTGTGTGGATGCCCAGCTAGGGTGTTCAAATATTATGCCGGGTTTAACCCGAAGACGGAGGCGCCGGTTGTCCCTGTGTGGTGCCGCCTTCCTGGCCTACCACCCCATCTTTACGATCGAGCTGCCATCACTACACTAGCTAAGTGTATTGGGCAGCCGGTTCGTATCGACGCCCCGACGGCCCTTCAGACGAGGGCTAACGTGGCGCGATTTTGCGTCGAGATAGATCTGAGAGCTGAACTCGTTCATGAGATTGAGATTGAACAGGGCTCAGAGTCTCTTGTTCAGCGGGTGATCTATGAGAAGATCCCCGCGTTCTGCACCTCGTGCAGCCATGTGGGTCATGTTGCCGCCGATTGCTACATCAGTGGCAATAAGCCACGGCCCGCCCTCCCGCAGCGCCATCGTGCGAACCAGCGGGGGCCCTCCACCAGCCGGAGGGACTCCAAGGGAAAGGGCAAAAGCCCCGTCCGCGTGCCCGAGACCCCGAAGGGGTCTAAGGATAAGGGCAAGGCTGTGATTGTCGATGCTGCCCAAACTGGGAAGAAGGCTCATCCTGACCAGCCTAAGCAGTTGGCCTTAGTGGGTCCCAAGCCCAAGTCCACGGGCTTTCTCCCTAGACAGACCTTACAGACGGCCTTCAAGGCCAACCACTCCTATTTTGCTATTCTATCCCCTGAGACAGAGAAGGAGTCTGTTCCTTCCTCCAGCAGGCCACCTAATATTTCCGACCTTAGGATTCTGGATGACGATGACCTCCTTGGAGATGACATGGACCAGCCGGACGCCACGCCCAGAAGAGAGTCCATCCACCTATCCGACGATAGTGCGCGCGATGCTGGTCCTTTGGCCGTCTGCGCATCTAGCCCGGCCCGATCTTCGGATTCGAGGGCTACTGCCGCCACCGCTCCCCCGAAAGGGGATGAGTCGGCCCACTCCATCCCTGCTGAGATTGGGAGCTCGGTCGAGCTTATAGCCAGCTCCCAGCATCCTCCTACCGACGAGCACCCGAGTGCTCTGCCTGTAGGACCCCCTCTTTCACCCATCCCCGAGCAGATATGCGAGCTCAACCGCGCGCAGCATGACGTCTCGTGCGAGAGTTTCGCCTCTAGTGCTTTTCTTCACCTTGACAGACAGGAGACAGCTCCGGAGATGGGGCAACCCGCTAGTGCTGCTATAGGCCAGTCTGTCCAGCCAGACGACTCACAGGCCACGAGTACATACCGAGGCAGACAGACCTCGAGGACTAGAGCCACGCAGCACACGAGACGGCGGACGACCTCCCCTGCTATTGGACCCTTCCGCCGCACGACACGACGGACGACCTCCCATTCTTTAGGTGGCCCGAATCAGCCTCGCCATAGGCGGACTACGTCCGGTTGCTCTTGCGACCGTTGATATGTCCATCACATCCATTACTTGGAATGGTCGTGGCCTGGCGAACAGGGCTACTCTTTCTCACCTTCACTCTCTTATTCGTGACCACAGAGTCGATTTTGTTGGCTTTATTGAGCCGATGATTCGTACTCCTTATTTTGCTATTCTATCCCCTGAGACAGAGAAGGAGTCTGTTCCTTCCTCCAGCAGGCCACCTAATATTTCTGACCTTAGGATTCTGGATGATGATGACCTCCTTGGAGATGACATGGACCAGCCGGATGCCACGCCCAGGAGAGAGTCCATCCACCTATCCGACGATAGTGCGCGCGATGCTGGTCCTTTGACCATCCGCGCATCTAGCTCAGCCCGATCTTCGGATTCGAGGGCTACTGCCGCCACCGCTCCCCCGAAAGGGGATGAGTCGGTCCACCCCATCCCTGCTGAGATTGGGAGCTCAGTCAAGCTTATAGCCAGCTCCCAGCCTCCTCCTACCGACGAGCACCCGAGTGCTCTGCCTGTAGGACCCCCTCTTTCACCCATCCCCGAGCAGATATGCGAGCTCAACCGCGCGCAGCATGACGTCTCGTGCGAGAGTTTCGCCTCTAGTGCTTTTCTTCACCTTGACAGACAGGAGACAGCTCCGGAGATGGGGCAACCCGCTAGTGCTGCTATAGGCCAGTCTGTCCAGCCAGACGACTCACAGGCCACGAGTACATACCGAGGCAGACAGACCTCGAGGACTAGAGCCACGCAGCACACGAGACGGCGGACGACCTCCCCTGCTATTGGACCCTTCCGCCGCACGACACGACGGACGACCTCCCATTCTTTAGGTGGCCCGAATCAGCCTCGCCATAGGCGGACTACGTCCGGTTGCTCTTGCGACCGTTGATATGTCCATCACATCCATTACTTGGAATGGTCGTGGCCTGGCGAACAGGGCTACTCTTTCTCACCTTCACTCTCTTATTCGTGACCACAGAGTCGATTTTGTTGGCTTTATTGAGCCGATGATTCGTACTCCTTCTTTTGACTACTACTCGCGTCGTCTGGGCTTCCACTCGGGCGTGGGTAATATTTCGCACAAGATTTGGTTTTTCCACTCGCGTGACTACACTTGTCGGGTCCTCCGCGACACCGATCAGGTGCTTCACGTAGAGATTTCCGCTACCCACCTCCTGGAGCCCATCTTTCACACCTTGGTTTATGCCAAGTGTACTAGGGTCGGGCGATATGATCTTTGGGACACCCTGCGTGAGATTGCCGAGAGTATGGAGGGATTGCCATGGATGGTTAGTGGCGATTTCAACATCTTTCTGCAACCCAATGAGCGCGTGGGTGGCCGCACGGACAGATCCCGAGAGATGTGGGATTTTGCGCAGACTGTGGCGGACTGCGAGTTGCTTGACGCTGGATGCGAGGGCGAGCCCTTCACGTGGGTTAGGGACGACCTCAAGGAGAGGCTCGACCGTGCTTTGATTTCTGAAGCGTGGTCGAAGGTGTTTGC
This sequence comes from Striga asiatica, assembly GCA_008636005.1. Lineage (NCBI taxonomy): Eukaryota > Viridiplantae > Streptophyta > Magnoliopsida > Lamiales > Orobanchaceae > Striga > Striga asiatica. The sequence goes on from BKCP01005139.1 coordinate 143,745, forward strand.
GGTCACGACCGTCACGCACCTCACTCGATTTGGGTCTGACCATTCACCCCTCATCATTAGATGTCGTTTTTCGAGCACTCCTCGCCGCGCTTCCTTTAGGTTCCAAAACATGTGGGTTCGCCACCACTCCTTCCACGACACTGTCAGGGATTCCTGGCTTCAGCCGACTGGGCTCTTCGGGATGCGCAATCTCGAGGCGAAGCTCGGCAGACTGCGGCGTCGGTTGAGACAGTGGAACTGGGATGTTTTTGGAAACCTTCATCACCGCCTTACTGCAGCTCAGAGTGCGCATGCGTCGGCTGAGCGGGCCTATGACCTGGATCCCACTCCGGAGAATAGGACCGCCATGCACCGCTGCCACGCCGAGTACCAGCTCCGACTCCTTATGGAGGAGGACTTCTGGAAGCAGAAGGCGGCCGTTCGCTGGGTAGCCGAGGGCGAGCGGAACACTAGATTCTTCCAGGGCTACGTTAGACAGAAGCGTGCTAAGTCGTACATCCATAGCATCGAGGCTAATGGATCATCCTTGACCCAGGAGGCTCAGATTCGGGAGTCGGCTGTTGCTCACTTCCAGACCCTCTTCACCTCTGACAGAGGTTCCCTCGTGGCCCCGAACGCTTCTTTTTTCCCCACCATCCCTCCTTCGGTCGATCTCATTGGCCTCTGTGAGCTCCCGAGCAGGGAGGAGGTTAGGGATGCTGTATTCGGGATTGATCCCAACAGCGTTTCTGGCCCGGATGGTTTCTCCTCCCTCTTCTATCAGGTCTGCTGGGATATTGTCGAGACTGACGTCCAGGAGGCGATGTTGGACTTTTTCTCCGGCCACCGGATGCCGGATTCCTTCACGTCTACCTCTGTCGTCTTGATCCCCAAACGACCCAACCCGAGCTCTTGGTCCGATTACAGGCCCATCAGCCTGTGTAACGTGACCAACAAGCTCATTTCGAAGATTCTTAACGGCCGTCTTTCCCCTCTTCTCCCCTCTCTCATCTCTCCGAACCAGAGTGGATTCGTCAAGGATCGGGTCATTAGTGATAACATCCTTCTGGCCCAGGAGATGATCCACGACATCTCCCGAGCGGACTGGAAGCGGGCTCCGAATATCGCGCTAAAGCTGGACATGGCTAAGGCGTATGATAGGGTTGAGTGGCCGTTTCTTAGGGAGGCGTTGGCTAGGATGGGATTCCCTGAGCGTTGGATCAGCTTTGTGGAGGTGTGTGTGGAGCATTGCACGTTCTCGGTCCTGATTAATGGCAGCCCCACCAATTTCTTCCCCTCCTCTAGAGGCCTTAGACAGGGCGACCCTCTTTCCCCTTCCCTCTTCGTTCTTGCGGCGGACTACCTCTCTCGCTGTCTTGACGGCTTCATCCGCGACTCTCCCCACATGACCTATAGCACCTGTGGCTATGGCCCTACCGTCTCTCACCTCTCTTACGCGGATGACATCATTATCTTCACCCGGGCGGATGATGATGGACTGGTCGAGCTTATGCGCCTTTTGGAGCACTATGGGTTGGTCACCGGTCAGCTGGTCAGTGTGCAGAAGAGCACCTTCATCCTTTCATCTGCCACAGTGGACAGGTGGGCTCAGCGGGTCCACGATATTACTGGCTTTGCGCGTGGCGACCTTCCCATTACCTACCTCGGGGTCCCTTTATATAAGGGCAACCTCACGAGAGCGCTCTTTGCGGGCGTCAGACAGAGGATGATCGACAGGATCTCTGGTTGGTCGCATAGATATCTTTCTTTCGGTGGTCGGCTAGCGCTGATCAAGAGCACTCTTAGCTCTCTTCCGATTCACTTGCTTATGGTCCTCGACCCCCCTAGGTCTACTCTTGACGAGCTTGACCAGATTATGGTTCGTTATTTCTGGGGTTATGAGGACGGGTCTGGGAGGGGGAGACGTACTCACTGGGTGAGTTGGGACTCTATCTGCCGCCCCCTCCCAGAGGGTGGCCTTGGCATCCGCCGCCTTAGGGACATTCTTACATCTTTCTCATACAAGCTGTGGTGGCGCTCTAGGGAAGGAAAGTCGCTTTGGGCTCAGTACCTTCGCGGCAAGTACGGCCCTAGACGTGCCAACCACCCTTGTTGGGTCACGGCTGTTAATCATGATAGCAGACAGTGGCGGCGCCTCACTAGGGTCAGGAGGCGAGCCCAGGATCACATCTTTTGGGTTTTGGGCGGGGGCGATGTCAGTGTTTGGGATGAGTGGTGGGTAGGTGATAGGCCGTTGTCTAGGGATAGGCAGGTGTCGCATTCCCCCTACCTACTCGTGAGCGACCTCTGGACGGACGGGTCGTAGGATAGGGGGAAGCTTGATAGGGAGTTGGGGGCTGGTGCGGGTTTTAGCGAGCAGTTATTAGATCAGATCCAACAGATCCCTATCTCGGGGGACGGTTCAGATAGCATGAGGTGGAGACTTACATCATCAGGTGTGTTTTCTACTACCTCGGCTTGGGAGCAGATAAGGCTGAGGGATCGGCCTAATCTCCTCTTCGGGGCTATCTGGAGTGACCTTTTTACGCCTACTATTTCGGTATTCCTTTGGCGCCTTCTCTTGCGCCGGATACCCGTCGATACTGTGCTACACGCGAGGGGGATCTCCTTCCCCTCTCGGTGTGTGTGTTGTTCTGAGACTGGACGCCATGAGACTGAGACCTTTACCCACCTTTTTCTAGAGAGTGAGATTGTGAGGAGAGTGTGGGAGCATTTTGCCACTTGGACTCATATATCCCTACCCACCACATACAGTTTTTTTGAGCTCCTGAGTTTTTTCTCACAGAGCACACACCTTAGACACGTGGGCTTCCTCATTCCTTGTCTGATCCTTTGGTTCACCTGGACAGAAAGGAATAGTGCGAAGCATAGGGATATTACTTTTATGTTTTCTCACATTGTTTTGCAGGTTGAGAGACACATTTCACTCCTCATCTCATTGGGCAGGCTCACGGCCCGAGACTGGACAGGCTGCACGCCACCGCAGCGCTACATGGTGGCCCCACCACCGCCTGTTCGGACTCCTCGGGCCAGAGCTGTTGTTTGGCTTCGACCTGACTCTCCGTGGGTCAAGCTGAACACTGATGGCTCCTTCGATCGCCACACTGGAGTTGCCGGAGGAGGAGGCTTGATTCGGGACCATAGCGGCGCCCTCATCACCGCCTTTCACGCGTCCATTCAGGCCTCCTCGAGCTACGACGCAGAGATTCAGGCACTACAGATTGGCCTTCAGATAGCTGCCCACATCTCTAGTCATATATGGATCGAGCTGGATGCTGCGGCTGTCGCCACCCTCCTGACTTCGGGCCATCAGGGCTCGTGGCAGATTCAGCACCCGCTTCTGCGCATTAGAGATCTACTTCAGTCAGTCCATCACAGGATCACGCACATTTTCCGTGAGGGGAACAGACCGGCTGATTACCTGGCCAGCCTTGGCGCCACCATACCAGGCACACATACATTCCAGACCGACACTGCTCCACTCCGCCTTCGCACTCTTGTACGGATGGACCAGCTTGGATACCCAACGTTCCGCTTTCACTAGTATAGGATTTCTAGTTTCATTAGCATAGACTTATCTCGGGCATCTGTTAGCCCGAAGATCGACTTTATTATGTAGTTTTTTGCTTCTTTTTCATTTTTCGGTTTTTTTCTTTTTTGTTTTTCCTGTTTTTGTTTTTGATTTTCAGACTATGTAGACCTCTGTATCTGGTTCGTTGACATTTTGGGCTCCCGTTTTTGGGGCCCTGATCTATGCACAGGTTGGGGATCCAGCCCAATCCCCCGCCCTTCCGGGGCGTTGTTGTTTAAAAAAAAAAAAAAAAAAAACCTAGCAACTACAAAGAACTAACCTAGTTGGAAGGTTAGTTGTCAACGGTCAACGCTGGAGTCAACGCCGGAAGTCAACGGATTTCGCCAAAAGTCAACGGTCAACGTCGGAAGTCAATGGTAAACGCCGGAGTCAACGGGTAAAAATAATATTTAAATAATTAAAGTAATAAAAAGAAAAGAGTAAATCTTGGCCACACATGATGTACCAAATCTTGTGGCTAAAAATGAGTCTCACGTCCTCACTTTAAATAAGTGGATGCATTGGAACCAATCCCTATATATATATATATATGAGCCTAACATAATTACGGAGAATGTTGAGCGAAATTTTATAACTACCCCATTCATAAGAGATGTATTCCAGTAAACATAAAAAGGCAAAGATTCAATTTTGATCCGTTTACTTGTCCAAAGTCATTTTTTGTCCACTAACTTTCCTCTCAATAATAATAGTACGTTATGTTGAAATTTGTATCACTATTGGAACATGATAAAAAAAAAATGGTTCATTATTTTTTGGGATCAATGTCCTAAAAATTATTCAAATTGTAACATAACATACTGTTTTTTTCATAAGTAATGTCCCAAAAATGATACAAATCGCAACATAACTTACTAGTTTTGATAAGGAGTAAGTTAGTGTACCAAAAATGGACTTTAGATAGAAATTATTCCACACAAAAATGATAGACAGTTCCAAAAATGTTATAACTCTTACAAAGGAAGTTACACAACAATAAGTAATTTGAAGAAAAAGAAGATCACAAAGTACCTCAATCATAAACAAGTACAACCAATCAACATCAAAACAACAATAAACTCTTCCCATTTTCTTCTCNAAAACAAAAAAAAAAAAAAGAAGTGGAAAAAAATCAAAAGCACGTATTCTGAGAATACGTTTTTCTAATAAAATTTTATTAGAAAAACGTATTCTCGTAATACGTTTTACTAATATTTTTTAAAAATAAAAAAAAATATTTCCGTTTAATAGTGGAATAGAATTAAAAATAGTAATTATAAAACGTATTTTCAAAATACGTTTATAAATTTGAATTTACCAATAAAAAAATAAAAAAATAGAAACGTATTTTACGAATACGTTTTACAAATAATTAAAAGTAAAACGTATTCTGAGAATACGTTTTACAATAAAATATAAAAAAAAAATCTCTCTTCTCCCTCATTTGCGCATCTCGTTTCTCTCTTCAGACGGAAAAAATCTCCTTCTGCGACTCATTTCCGGTGGAAAAAAAAAACACGATCCAATCCTACCCGACGCAAATCGACAACAACGACACGAGTCTCATTTCCGGTTAATTCATTCGCACAAGGTATATTGGCTTATCTTAACTTTTTACATTGTTTGGAGTTGTTTGGAAATTGGAATTGTTATAATATGTTTGAATGTGGTGTTGTTTGGACATTAGGAATTGTTAATTGTTTATCGAATATGTGTATATGTTGAATTGGAGATTGGAATTTTGTTATAAATTGTTAATTGTGTATTTGTTGGTTGTTGTTGGGCTTAGGGTTTTCGAAATTAGGGTTAGAATTGGGGCTTTCAAATTTATCCGAAATAATTGAATTCTTTTGGTGTTGGATTAGATATTAGGCACCATGTGTTGTTGTAATTGGGAAGAATTGAAAGTGTCTTTTTGCAACAGGTATTAATGGCATTTTCCGGTACATATTTTGTTAATTTGTACTGGCATTTTGCGAAGTAAAGGTTAAGTGATTTTGTTTTATTTAAAGATCGTCCGGATGGTTCATTGTTTATTCCGGAGAGGATATCATATCAACAATTGGTAGAAATGATTAATGAAAATTGTTGGTTCGGAGAAGGTTGGACAATGAAGGAGATTACTTTAATAGTTGAGCAACGCGATGGTTCGTTGAATTTCTTAAGACTCAATAACGAAAGTGTTCTTCAGTATATTTATTACCTTACGCCTATGTCCATGGTGTATTTGCATTTATCGTTGGAGGCAATTACACCGGTTACACAGGTTGAGGATATGTGGGGGTGTTACGGGGGAGAGCTGGATGTTGACGGTACGTCGACTTCCCATCTACGTAATTTTGGAGAAGGGACAAGCTCAACAATGCAATGGGAAAATGAGAACTGGGAAGAAGAAGAAGGCGATGAAGATTTCATTCCTGGTGAAGATGATTTCACAGATGAGACCTCCGAAAGCGAATCAGACAGATCGATAAATGAGGAGAGTGGACCCGAATTGATTGAAGAGGAAGACCCTCTTCCTAGTGGTGGTCACCACATTTATCGCGGGATGGGTGAATGGGAGCCATCGAAGATAGATGAGAACGAGTATGCTCTTCCACGTTGGAATGGCGACATTGAGACCATACGTTTGGGTACAGTTTTTAGAAGCAAGGAAGAAGCACAATGGGGTCTGTTGGCTTGGAACGTTGATAGGCTGAGGGCGGTTCGGACAATAGATTCTAATCAGAAGTCATGCAAAGTGGTGTGCAGATCTAATGAAGATGAACCTTGTGTGTGGAAAGCTCGGGTGACTAAGAAACGGGTTCATGAAATGTGGGAAATAATTGAATGGACTGACAGACACACTTGTATGCAACGGGTCGAGAGAAATGACCACAGAAATGTAACCGCTCGTATGATTTCAAATCTTGTAATTAACAAGATTGAAAAGAAACTGGACTACAACGTTAGACTTATCCAGGCCGATGTGAAACAGTGCTGGAAAGTCGATGTCAGCTACAAGAAGGCGTGGCACGGAAGGAGAAAAGCCATCGAGCGTGTGTATGGCTGTTGGGAATCGAACTTCGCAGAACTCCCTCGGTAAGCAAAACTTAATTGCAAATACATATGTCGTTTGTCGGTCACTATGTTTATCTACTTACGAAATTGTATTGTAATTTGCAGGTTTTTCGCCGCGCTTCAAAGAGCGAATCCCACCACAGTTGTACAGTGGGAACGGCAGGGTGGGGAAATGGCGCATCAGTATGAAGACAGACAATTCAAATTTGTTTTCTGGGCGTTTGGTCCCGCCATTCAGACCTTCCAACGATGCCCGCCGGTCATTAGCATCGATGGCACACACTTGCGCGGATCGTACAAGGGGAAACTGTTTGTGGCTATAGCACAGACAGCGAATAAGCGGCTATTGCCAATCACCTATGCGATTGTTGATGAAGAAAGCAAGGATAGCTGGTCATTTTTCCTTACAAATGTGCGGCAATATGTTGTGTTCGACCGACAGATCTGTGTTCTCTCCGACAGGGATAACGGCATACTCAGTGCCATTGACTCGTTGGTTGGTTGGCAAGAACCCGCTGCATATCATCGGATTTGCCTTCGACACCTTCGAAGCAACGTGGTCACTAACTTTAGGAATAGGAAAGTGCGTGATTGGTGTTGGGATTTGGGTTCGCAATTGTCGGAGCGAAAGTTTCGAGCGACAGAACAACGACTGTTGGAATTTAATCCCCAGGCACACAAGTACCTTTTCGACATTCCTTTGGACAAGTGGACCCTGTATGGAGATGAAGGAAGACATAGATGGGGCATATTGACGACCAATATGTCGGAGAGCTACAACAACGTCTTGAAAGGCGTTAGGTTCCTGCCGTGCAGAGCTTTGGTACATGCCACATTGGAAAAAACTCTTGATTTGTTCGAACAGGAACAAAGGAAGGCCACGAGATGCATGAGCCCCATTGCTACTGAGCACTATAACGCCTATTTGGAATTGGAGCGTATAGCCGCAACCCATGAGGTGAAATGTGTGAACGCCGAAATGTCCAGGTACAGGGTGAAAACCGGTCTTCGGGCTAGTGGGAGAGGGCAAAACAGGTATATGTTTTTTTTATTTTTTTTTTCTTTTTTTTCCATTCAAATATTTGGATGTTTATATATATAAATCATTGTTTGTGTTAACAGCTATAAGGTTAATTACCCTCGAAAACGTTGTAGTTGTCTGAAGTGGCAGACACACAGGAAACCGTGCACTCATGCAATAGCTGTAGCTCGTGAAATCAGGACTGATCCAAAGTTGTTGTACGATAATGCATTTTGGACGGAGACTTAGGTAGCTCAATTTACTAATTGGGGTTTCGCTCCAGTTGGTACTGCGGATACATGGGCGCCGGTGGGATGGAATTTGATACCACATTGGGAGAGGATGATCTTGAAGCCTGGACCCGGTCGCAAGCAAACGAGACGCTATCGCATGCAAATGGATCGTCGGGCGCGCCGCAGGAACGATAGGGGACAGTGTTCCAGATGTGGTAATCCCGATCATGTTGTTGATGAGTGTCCGTCCTCACATCCTCCCATCGATAGGTCTAGACTTCGTGATGAGTGGGGGAGCTAGACTTGTTAGTTTTTATTTGAGGACGAGGTTGGATTGTTATTTTATTTTGTTTGGATGGTTTAATTTATTTGAATTTGTTTGGATGATTTTTTTTTGAATTGTTTGGATGGTATTTACGGTAGATTAGTTGATTCGCCCAGTGTAATTTTTGTTTAGTTGGTTATTTTGAATATTTAAAACAGGTATTTTTTGGTTAAAGAAAGGAAAAACCAGTTTTATTTTTTAAACTTACAGTTTAAAACGTATTTTTATAATACGTTTTAAAAAAAAAAAAAACAAAAACGTATTCTCGGAATACGTTTTACAATTTAATTGTAAAACGTATTCCGAGAATACGTTTTACTTGTTAAAAAAAATGTAACTAAGGACCCCAGATTCGGGACTCGAACCCGGGTTCGGGTGAGTCCGTTATCTCTGGGGGCACCTCGTTACCATTAGGCCGCACTAGGCTATCGCTGCTATTTTTACGCAACTTTTGTTCTTATCATTGAAACATTAAGATTTTGTGTAGTATATAGTATTTTTAATACATAGTATATACATATATGTTATAATTTATATAAATATAAATATATGTATAATATATAGTATAGTATATAACATAACATATCTATATAATAGTATACTACATACTATATACTAATATACTATAACATATTATTATAACATATTATTATTATAACATATTACTAGTATATAACATAGTACAATTAAAGTCAAATTAGTATAATTGAACTCGAATTAGTACAATTGAACTATAATTAGTACAATTGAACTCAAATTAGTACAATTGAACTCGAATTAGTACAATTAAAGTCAATTATAGTGATTGTAGTCAAATTAGTACAATTGAACTCGAATTAGTACATTTAAAGTCAATTATAGTGATTGAAGTCAAATTAGTACAATTGAACTCAAATTAGTACAATTGAACTAGAATAAGTAGTGATTGAAGTCAAATTAGTACAATTGAACTCGATTTAGTACAATTGAACTAGAATTAGTACAATTGAACTCGAATTAGTACAATTAAAGTCAATTATAGTAATTGAAGTCAAATTAGTAGCGATTGAAGTCAAATTAGTACAATTGAACTCGAATTAGTACAATTAAAGTCAAATTAGTACAACTGAACTCGAATTAGTACAATTGAACTCGAATTAGTACAATTAAACTCGAATTAGTACAATTAAAGTCAATTATAGTAACTGAAGTCAAATTAGTAGTGATTGAAGTCAAATTAGTACAATTGAACTCGATTTAGTACAATTGAACTCGATTTAATAGAATTGAACTAGAATTAGTACAATTGAACTCGATTTAGTACAATTGAACTAGAATTAGTACAATTGAACTCGAATTAGTACAATTCGAGTCCCGAATCTGGGATCCTTAGTTACATTTTTTTTAACAAGTAAAACGTATTCTCGGAATACGTTTTACAATTAAATAAAGGTAAAACGTATTCCGGGAATACGTTTTACTTATAAATATAAAAAAAAATTCATTCTTCTCCTTACGCGAACAGCAGAATTGAATTGAGCAGAGGGACCGAGAGAGAAATAGAAGAGAAGAGAGGAGAGGAGAGTTCAGAAAAAAAAAAAAAAAAAAAAATTTACCCCCGCGCCCCATCGCCGTCCGTTGCCGTCGCCGCCTCGCCTACTTCACGGTCTAAGGTACATTCCTTCGATTATGGGTTTAATTTTGTCAATTTCATTCAATATCTCAAATTAGGGCTAAATTTAGGGTTTCGAATTTGTGAATTTATTTGTGATTTGTGAGTTTATTTGTGAATTAGAGAGTGGAATTATTCGTGATTTGTAGTAATTTGTGAATTTATTCGTGAACAGTGAAGTTATTTGTGAATTTATTTGCGAATTAGGGTTCCAAATTATTTGATATATGTTGAATTTGTGAATTTATTCGTGAATTGTGAATTTATTTGTGAATTAGAGAGTGGAATTATTCGTGATTTGTAGTAATTTGTGAATTTATTCGTGAATTGTGAAGTTATTTGTGAATTTATTTGCGAATTAGGGTTTCAAATTATTTGATATATGTTGAATTTGTGAATTTATTCGTGAATTGTGAATTTATTTGTGAATTAGAGCTTCGAATTATTTAAGATATGTTGAATTTGTGAATTTATTCGTCATTTGTGATATGTTGAATTTTTGAATTTATTCGTGATTTGTGAATTTATAGGTGATTTGGTGAATTTATTGTGTAAATAATTTATTTGTGAATTTGTGAATTTTTATTGTTTAAAAAAACGTATTTGTGAATTTATTCTTGTATATAATTTATTTGTGAATTAGAGCTTCGAATTATTTAAGAAATGTTGAATTTGTGAATTTATACGTTTAATTTGTGAATCTATTCGTGATTTGTGAATTTTCTCGTGATTTGGTGAATTTATTGTGTATATAATTTATTTGTGAATTTGTGAATTTATTGTTTATTTAATTTATTTGTAGAAAATGGGATCATCGTCCTCGTCACAACCTCAACGGTTGAATGTACACCCCGGTCCGATTGATCGCTCCCTTTTATACCTTCAGTACCGCCACCGGTCGAGAGCGGTATATGAAGATTTAGAAGGATGTCGTAACGGCACCATTAAAAACCGCCGTAACGACACTGAATTTTGGAAGGTGTTGGACAGACAACATCCGGCGGTTTTAGCGGTGATTGATAGGATGGGTTTTGGGCCGTTGTTTCGGATGGGCAGAGTCCAGACCGACAACAACCTAATTACCTGTCTGGTCCAAAGGTGGCGACCGGAGACGCACACCTTCCATTTTGATTTCGGGGAGGCCACAATCACGCTCCAGGACGTACAAGTCCTGTTTGGTCTCCCGGTCGATGGAAAGCCTTGCTGGGGAGAGACTGTAGATTTTACAAACCAGCAATAGCGAGACGAGTGTGTGGACCTTCTAGGGTTCGACCCCCAGGTAAATTTTTTAACACATTTTTTTTTTGTTTGTTTATGTATAATATATTGTTTGATTTTTAATATATACAAATCACTCTCAGGAAGCAGACGACCCGACAGCCAACCCCAAAACTTGGGGAATTGTGGGCCAGTATCTGAAGCACTCGAGGTTGGAAAACGAATGCAACAGAGTGCTGCAAGATGGAGAGGCAATCTCGACCTACGAAGAAAGGGCGAGGGCACTTATCCCCTGGTGCCTTGGATCGTTCTTCTTTCCCGATCAGAGGGCCTGTGGAGTCAGCCTGTACTGGACCCTGCTCTTGCGCGACATCGATAAGATCAAGGAGTACAGCTGGGGGTCGGCGCTACTGGCCGCAGTGTATAGAGCGCTGTGCACGAGCTACCAGACCGGGGAAGGCTAGATCAAGAGCTGTGTCCAATTGATTCAGGTACATTTAATTAATTGTTATTTCAAAATTCATTTTTTTTCTAATTTAGACTAATATTTAATAACAAATGAATATGGTTATATCTTTAGGTTTGGGCATGGGAACGTATCCCTCAGCTTCCCCCGAGAATGAAGGATACGAAATTTCAAACAGTCATTGGTTGTCCTTTAGGTGGAAGGTAATGATATTTATTTATATATTTTATAATTTTATCATTTCAATTATCAATTTTCTAATTACAATTTCTGATGTTTTTTTTTCTGTGATTTTTAAGGTGGGTGGGACGGAAGGACACGAAACACATAGTAACGGGAACAGCCGTTGTCCGGGATCAACTGACAGGGTTAAGAGAGACGGATGTAAGATTATTATTAAGTATTATTGATTGTTATTTATTTTTTGTTTTATGTGTTTTATCTTTTAATAACTTACAAATTTATTATTATTTTTTTTTTTGTTTTTTACAGTTCTATTGGATGCCGTATGAAGAGCTCCTAAATGCTAATGCTCTCCCGGGCCAGTGTACGGAACATTCAAGCCTCTGGATGTATAGGGGCTGGATGTTCTGTTGGGACATCCGTGAAACCCACGAGTCGGGTAGAGTCCTCCGTCAGTTCGGGTGTCATCAGTCCATCCCCGACACTCCGATCATTACGGGTGAGGTCGACTGGGAGACACACCACCGAGGCCAGGGAATGACCGGGAGGGGAGTATATAATTGGGTGGACTTTCATTCCCAGCTTGGGAATGTTTGGGTCGAACAACGACACCAAAATGTCCTCCCAGATGAGCGTGTGGAGTCATTCGTACAGCCTGGCGAGGGCTACCTTGATTGGTTTCACAGCAGGACTGTGAGACTAATCAGTGACCCTGCTAAGTACCCGGTGGTACAACAGGACGGAGGCTATCAGCCACTTGCCGAGCATTGGAAGTGCGATGTAAGTGTTTATAATTTGTGTGTGTGTGTGTGTGTTTTTTTTTCTATTATTATTTTATTTTTTGCGTTTCATAAAAATTACTTTGAATTAAATTTTCAGGCTACCGGCATGGAGGGGGCTTATAACGTGTATCCAATGTTGAGCATCTATATCATACAGCCCATCCGGAGATGCAGGCGGCAATCCAATATGCCAAGAGCCTTCTCTACACTTCTCTGACTGTCGGAGGCGGAGAGATCGGTCAAGGGACGTCGTCAAGCCAAGTTTTATCACAAGAGAGCTACGTCCAACCCCAGAGGACGCAGTCACACCGAGCGAGGCATCAACCTCCTCCCCATATTCGTGGAGGTAGAAGACGACGTCACCGCGAACCAGTTGCCGACGCCGGGCCTGAGGAACAACAAGAAGAAGGTAAACATCTTTTAGTTAACAAAAATATAATTTTATTTATGTTTTGTGATTTTTGTTAAGTCAAATTTCTGATTTCTTAAAAAACTGAATTACTCAGCTGAAAAAGAAGAAGAAGAACCTACCACGCCCACAGCATCGTCTTCTTCACAACCACCACGGCGTCGAATTAGCAACCGACCGCGCAACCCTACGAATCGATACACTCCTAGTTAGTTGTGTTGTATTCGGAGACATTTTGTAGACATATATATTTATTTTTTTCTTTCGTGGATTTATGTATAATGATATTTGAACTTGTTTGGATTTTTATATTTGGAAAGTGAATTATTGTGCTTCATTATTGTTTCTTTGACATGGTTGATATGGGTTTTGTGAATTTATATTTGGTTGTGGAATCGATCTCGATTAACAGGTGTGTTTTTGTAATTTTGTTTCTGTGAATTGTTGTTTCTGCACAGTAAGACGTATTTTCAAAATACGTTTTTGTACTGTGTAAAATTAGGTCAAAATCGATTTGGGGATAAAATTAGGGCGAAATCAATTTGGGGCAAAATTAGGTTGAAAAACGTATTTTGAAAATACGTTTTTGTACTGTGTAAAATTAGGTCAAAATCGATTTGGGGATAAAATTAGGGCGAAATCAATTTGGGGCAAAACTAGGTAGAAAAACGTATTTTGAAAATACGTTCTATTTTTCCAAATATTATTTTCCAAAAAAATAAGTTTTTTAAAATTAAAAATATTAATTTTAAATATTTTTCCCAGAGAACGTATTTCGGTAATACGTTTTAACCTATTTTAATTAATTTAATTACGTTAATCACCTTAATTAATTGTTTTTAAGGACAACGTATTCTTAAAATACGTTTCTTTATTAAAAACGTATTCAGAGAATACGTTTATCTTTGAAAAACGTATTCTGTAAATACGTGCTTTTGATTTTTTTTCACTTCTTTTATTTTTTTTATTTTTGTCTACTTAATTTTTTTTATTTTTATATAAATAAATGATTCCCTTCCCGNAAACGATATAAGATCTCATTAATAAAATTAAAGAGAAACAATGTTTGACAGTCTAATATAATACACAAACAACCATAGAAAACTACAAACTAAAAAGGCCGGGAAATGAGAGAACCACACGAACTGTCTCTCATGTTTTTTTCTTCTTCCTATTCTCTTCTTCTGCTCCCCTAATTTCTCCAGACTTAAAATTCCCAAAATTATCCCTTAATCCCAACACGTTCTTAGCCCGGATCGAGATTCAGTGAGCAACCCGAAATCAAGTTAAAAAAGGCATAGACAGAGCCCGACAAACCTTGTTCATTAGCACCGCTCACTGCTCGTCCGCTCCCCACACACAACACCGGTGAGACCTTCCTTCTCCACCCCAGATAAAAGACAGAATTTGGAGGAGGTAACAGCGTCGACACTAACACCTGCCACCGCGAAGGCAACAAACGACGCTCGTGAAAACAGATTCGCCCGCCAATCGTCCACAAAGTCCGCTAAAGCCGCCCGCCGAGAGGACAATTTTACGCTGGGAATTGGAATCGAAAACTGGCAACAAAAAGGAATTCTCGCCCAGGCGCCGATCATCTTCGCGTCGAAGTGAAGAGCCCGACGGTGGTGAGGATGCGACAATGACAAAGTAGAACAACGAGGGTTTAAGAAATTTGGGTTTTCTTTTCATGGAGAGAAATTTGGAAATTCTTATAGTTCATATTTGTAAGAATTATACGTTATTCAATGGTTTGTCATTGTTTATTTGTAGTTTCATTCTAATTTTGTAACAAGGTTCTGTCGAAGTGGTTCATGTGCTTGTTTAATGAATATTATGTTTTGGAATGCTAGAGGTGCTGGCTCACCGACTTTCAACCGGACCTTTTTACTTCTTAAATCTGGTTATGATCCTAATATTGTTGCACTGTTTGAGCCCAGGGTGAGTGGTAAGAAAGTCGATAGGTTTTTCAAAAAGAGTGGATTTGACCGCTCGTTTTGAGTTGAGGCAGTTGGTTTTTTTGGAGGCATCTGGATTCTGTGGAAAGAAGGGATAGAGGTCACAGTTCTTAAGTGCCATAAACAATTTGTGCACTCTTTTATGAAAACGGATTCTTTCGAGTCCTTGGTCACCTTCGTATATGCTTGCCCAAACCTGAGAGGTCGAAGGGATCTTTGGTCTACTTTGAGTACCCTATCTGGAGACGTTTAAACCCCATGGGTACTTGGGGGCGACTTTAATTGTACTTTGAGTCCGGGCGAACAAAGAGGGGGTGCACATGGCCGTACTTTTGACACGAGTTTTTCAGACTGGTTCTTTCAGCATAACCTTATGGAAGTCAAGACAGACGATGTTCGTTTCACATGGTATGGACCTAATATCGAGAAAAAGCTTGACCGGGTTATTGCAAATGGGAAATGGTTGGACCGTTATGGTAATGCGAGTGTGTCTCACCTTCTACATCATCAATCTGACCACCTTCCCTTGCTCCTAAAGTGCGGTCGTAAGCCAGAGACAGTGAGGGCGGGGCCAAAACCTTCAAATTCCTAGTGCCTTGGCTTCTGCATGACAGTTTTGAAAATCTGATTGCAAGAGCTTGGAATTCGCCGGACTATATTTCTGCGGTGAGCAATTTTACGGCTGAAGCTAAAGAATGGAATACTCAGGTTTTTGAGAATATCTTCCAATGGAAAAATCGACTGTTGGCTCGACTAGGAGGGGTGCAACGCCACTTATAAGTTTACGTTACCGATCGATTACTGAGACTGAAAAAGTGCTGAGTTCCGAACTGGAAGAAGTTCTTATGCAAGAAGAGCTCCTGATGCTACAAAAAACACAAAGGGACTGGAATCCTTTTGGAGATAGAAACACAACAACTTTTCACTGTTCCCTTAAGCAACGTCGTCTCCGGAATAAAATCACATCTTTGATTAATGAAGAGGGCGACATGGTCGAGGATCAACACATCCTTAACAAATGGCGGTGGATTATTTTTGTAAAATATACGCGGCATCACCAATTTGTGCTAGTGACACCCTGGTGGCTTTCTCAGTAGTTGAGCCAGTTGTTTGGCAGCTGATAAGTTGGGAGGTGACGGACGTCGAAATCCTGCAAGCTCTGAAGTCAATGCATCCTCTTAAAGCTCCCGGTTTGGATGGGTTACATGCATTATTTTTTCAAAAATCTTGGAGTTTTGTTGGGGCATCGGTTTGCGCTGTTGTCCGCCACGTCTTGCATGGAAATGATATGCCTAGCCATCTAAACAAAACCATTATTGTTTTAATTCCTAAAGTCGAATGCCCAAGCTCAATCCAAGAGTTCCGTCCGCTTAGCTTATTGAACGTGGTGTACAAACTAATAACCAAAGTTCTTACCAACAGGATGAAGGGGCTAATGCCACTTCTAATCGGCCCAGCTCAAGTCAGTTTTATTCTGGGTCAGCATATTACCGATAATATCATTGTTGCCCAAGAACTAATCCACACCATGAGAAATTTGATGGGCAAGAGGGGTTACATAGTGATAAAAGTGGACCTTGAGAAGGCTTATGATTATTTGAGGTGGGAATTTCTGGAAGAAACACTTGTTTTAGCCAGCTTTCCTCAAGTTTTCGTGAAGAGCATCATGAGTTGTGTAAATTCGGCCACCATGCAATTATCGTGGAATTGGGTTCCTACTGAGGAATTTACCCCTACTCGTGGGATTCGCCAAGGTGACTCGATCTCCCCTTATCTATTTGTTTTATGTATGGAATGTTTGGCTTTGTCGATTAATCGTTACGTAGATGAAGGTAAATGGAAGCCGATTTCCGTGGGTCATGGAAGAGTGAAGATCCCACTTTTGCTGTTTGCGGATGATTTACTTTTATTCTCTGAGGCAACAAGTGATCAGGCTTGTTGTGTGCACGAAATGCTAAGAGAGTTTTGTCATGTTTCGGGATTAAAAGTTAGTGCAGCTAAAACTGTTGTTCTCCAAGAATGTCTCCACAGACGAGGCAGAGGCCATGGCTTCATTGATGGGAGCGAGTTGATAACTTGGGTAAGTACATGGGGATGCCCATCATTCATGGGAAAGTAACGCATGACACTTATGCTAACGTGTTGCATAAAACTGAATAGCGTCTGTCCGGATGGAAGAGTTCTGCTTTGTCTTTGGCGGGGAGGACTACCTTGATTCAATCGGTGGTGAGCACCTTGCCTTTTTACGCAATGCAAACAGCCTGGCTTCCGGCCTTGGTTTACACCGAAATTGATAGAAGATGTCGCCGCTTTCTGTGGGGTGGCAATGAATCTAACAAAAAAATTCACTTGGTCCGAAGGGACGAGTTATGTCGGCCCAAGAAGGACGGCGGGCTTGGCCTTAAAGATCAGCGAAAAATGAACATGGCCCTTTAGATGAAATTGGGATGAGGCTTGTTGACCTCACCTAAGGCTTTGTGGGTTCAAGTCATGCAAGCAAAATATGGTCTAAAACCAGCCAATATGGGGGATGAATTCGTGTTCCCGCGCGGCTCCAGAGTAGTCGGTGGGATTCATTGGTTTGGGAAAAAGTAGTCGGTGGGATTCATTGGTCTATTCGGAATGGGAAACGGGCCCGCTTTTGGAAAGACCATTGGCTCCAAAGCTCAATAATCCTTCATAATGTAGCAGTCAATCCTGTTCTGGGTGAGCAGCTTGACTGGACATTAGATAAATTTGTAAACTATGCCGGAGATTGGTGCTGGATCTTTTTCAAAATTTATTGCCCACGTCCATCTTACTGAGTATTGCCGCGGTATCTCCACCATTCTCGAGTTTGGGCAATGATGTTATGTATTGGGGCTTGTCCTCTAATGGGCGTTTCTCCACCAGGTCGGCTTATGGAGCATTGGAGATTGAAAACACGGAGGTTGACAATCGCATTTGGAAGAAGATTTGGAGATGGACCGGTCCGCAGAGGATTCGTCAATTTCTCTGGTTGCTTATCAAAGGTCGCTTACTCATTAATGCAGAACATTTTCGGAGACACCTTGCTATGAGTGGCGCGTAAGAGGTGTGTGGCGCCGCTCAAGAGACAATTTTGCAATGCTTGAGGGATTGTAGCCATGCTATGCGAACATGGCGCCGGTTATTTCCGTTTCAGCAACATGCTCTTTTTTTCAACGTAGACCTACGAGCATGGATATGTCTGAATTTAAGAAACGGCCTGAATATCAACGTAGAGAATTGGAGTTGCATCTTTGGTGTCACCTTGTGGAATTTATGGTTGGATAGGAATGCTTTTATTTTTTAAAACCATGACATTAACGTACTGGAGAGAGTGGCGACGATTGGTAGACATATGGAGGGTATCCAAGCTGCAATTATCACCAACAGACAAATAGAAGGAGTGGGCAGGTGCATGGAGGAGAGATGGCTTTCATGGTTTAAAATACTAGCAGGCTTTGTTAAAATAAATTCGGATTGCGCGTTCAACCACCATACGGGCAAGGCGTGGGTTGGCGGCTTGTTGGTGATGAATGGGGTCGATGGATTTCTGGTTTCGTGATGTACATCGGATTTTGTACAATCATGGGCGCGGAGCTATGGGGGCTGTTCCAGGGATTAAAGTTGGCATGGGACAAGGGGCATCGCATGGTCGTAGTAGAAATCCATAATAGCAGCGTCGCGACGGTGGTGCTACAAAATGTGGCCCCGACCAGAGTCCACAGTAGCATTCTTTTAAGCATTCGAGATTTGTTGGCAAGGGATTGGAGAGTTGAGATCCGCCATACTATCGAGAACAGAACTTTGCAGCCGACTATCTTACTTCAATGGCCTCGACCATGCCGAGCGGACTCCACATCCTTGAAGACCCTCTCACGGGGGTGAAACCGTGGTTAGAACACGATATGTTAGGGGTTTCTTACCCTCGTAATGTAATCGTCTAAGGCTTTCGCCTCCTCTTTTGTACCAAAAAAAATAGTGGTTCATGTGTTTGCGAGAGTTGTCAGAAAATAATTAAATACGTGACAGAGAATATGTTATAAAAAATTATTGTAATTTTAGGAGTTAGAATCTTGAAAAAAAAAAGAATAAAATAAATAAATAAATAAATAAATTCTAGGAGGCGGAAGGACTCTTGTTGAGAGTTGTAGGGATTTTGCAAAATGTAAATAATAGGATTTGATCTCTCGCGTATATAATTTCAGCATGCATTGAACCTACGTGTCAAACTCTCATTCTTCGGAATCTTATTTGGCAAAAAATCATGCTTTGAAGTTAGACTTGAATATAAATCAATATTTTTTATCACACTAAATTCATGATTGATTTTTTCTTCTTTACTTCTACAATTAGTTACCATATAAGAAAAAAAATTCAACACGGGTTGACATTTTCATTTAATGTACGGGTGTTTAATTATTATGATTAAAAAATTATAATTTGACAATTTAATTAAAATCCATAATAATGTTTTATATAAAATTAAATTATTTTAGTTTTTAAAAAATAAAAAAAAAATATTTTTTACAAAAGCTTTCTAATTCAACACCCGTGTAATACACAAGTATTGTATTAGTATAAATAATTTGTAAATCAGAACAAGCATAGTGATTTTTTTTAAGTACATAAATAGTTAATATTTATTATTTAACTTCCTTGATAAAAATTATTATAAATATAAAAAAAATGGTAAATTGGTTGAAATATCTAATTCTATTTTGATCAAAAGAAATCTATACAACAACATTGGCAGTTTCCATCGCCTATAAAATAGTTTTTTACGACAATTATATTTATAAATAAAGTAGTTAAACTAAACTAAATAATTATAATTTATATGTTCATTAGACAAATTATAAATAAAGAAATTAATGGAATGAAAAATAGAATAATTTGTAATAAAAATTAATAACTATTAATAAAAAATATTATCTAATATAAATTATATTTTTGTCCTTTTTATATGTCATTATAAATAGTAATTCAATATTTGGTTAATATACACATGTATGTATTGTTTCAACGTTTGTGAAATTTTCTAATTTTTAATTATGTTGGTTAATAGATTATTAACTATTTAAACTGTTTCATTTTAAAAATATACTTTATGGATATTTTTATGTTCCTTTTTGAGAATAAATCACAATAGTGGTCACTGGTCATCTAATAGTTGAACCATTTAACTTGTTGATAGCATTTTTTTTTTTTTTACTTTTATTATATAAAATATCAATTATTTATTCTATGTCTATGAATTTTAGAATCATTATTATTATTTTCCTATTACTATTACCAATTCACCCTCATATAAGTGTACTAGTAAGTAAGTCATACAATGCACGAGACAAATGATAAATCATAGATATTAAAGTGAATGAATATGAATAGTATAAAAATAGTGTGAATATTAATATTAATTTGTATATTTTTTATGATATATAATTGTTTAATATATGATTTGTATGTGTATTTCAATCGTTATTAACTGTAATTTTAGAATTCTATTTAGAGGTATGGAAAATAAAAAATGAACATATTAAAACATTATTAATAAATAATATTTATAAAAATATTTTACTCTATTCCCGTAATCATAACTTATGATATTATATTATTCTGATTAGTAAATAAGTGATTGTGAAATTAAAAAGTCATGGAAAATATTAATGAAAAGATTATGTACAACAGTGTACATGTTTATTTATGTGCATACTACGGAATCTAACGGCCAATGATATATCTACCAATATCCAATGGGTGTTATTAAAACAATTGAAGAATATCTCGAATGGTATTTCAATTGTAGAATTGTAGAGGAGTGTGATAAGAAAACTTCTCTGAAGGTGATTTTTTGTTTTCACTTGTGTTGATGTAGCATGAAAGAGACCGAATAAATCTAAACGTCTTTCTACATGTGAAGGCTCTTTCAAACTGATGAGTCACATTTTTATTTTTTCACGTTTTTCCTTTATTGTTAATTAAAATATATAATTATGCAAAATAAATATAATGGTATATATTTTGTCAAAAAAATAAATATATAAATAAGACCATAAAATGTGGTGTACTACAAAAATACGATGTTGATAATCTGGCGTAGTATAGCAATACGATGTTGATGATGATAGCAGTTCTAAAGTAGTGATAATCAGGCGTAGCACAGTAATACGGTGTTGACGATGATAGCAGTTGTGGCATAGTATGGTAATACATTGATAATCTGGCGTAGTATAGTAATACGGTGTTGATGATGATAGCAGTTCTGGCGTAGTATAGTAATACCGTGTTGATGGTGATAGCATGTGCTTTTACAAAGTAATGGTGTTGATTAAATTATAACTTGTTGATATTTATTTATACAGAAACATATTAATTTACATAAAAAATAAAATAAAAGAAAAAATTTGATACATTTCTAAAATTATATTAAAAATATAATCGTATATATTTTGTCAAAAAAAATAAAAAAGTCCACGATGTTGATGGTGATAGCACCGCTCTTACAAAAATAATGGCGTTAATTAAATATAAAATTTGTTGGACATTCTTGTACCGATTTTTGGAACAATAAATAAAAGAAAAAAAAAAAAAACACGTGTGATAACATTTAAAATACACCATTGGAGAGTTTCCACGTTGACAGAAGACCATCAATTTAGACTACAATCCATACTCACTGTTGTAGCTGCTCTAACAAGCATCAGCTCAATGTCAGCCCGCATCCCAGCCCGCGCGTTTCAGCATTGCATTCGGTCCAATAGCGTTCTGGGGGCGTTAATAGCTTGCCTGTGCGGCCCAACAGCGTGGACAACACCCCAGCCAGCCCAGTTCGACCCAAGACGTGACCAGCAGGCCCAGACTGGGTCCAAGAGCGGTTCAGCAGGTCCGGAGAGTACCGGTGAGCCCACGGCAAGTCCGGGACGATCCGACGGTGATGGTGAGGCCTAGTCCGGCTGCCCAACGGACATGAGACTCAGACGATCTCCAACAACAGAAATCAGAAACGTCTCAGAGTCGGCAAAATTAAATATGATTTTCATTTGATAATTTGGTTTTGTGCAACAAGTTGTATCAAAGCACTTGGTTTAATTTGATTGTGTGCAATGTTCGGACTTTAGAGACTTATGTGAATTACATGTGATATGAGATATTATACTAGACCGATTTTAATGGTTAAAAAGAATATATTGGAGAATAAACCTACACATGGGATAATACACGTGGTATGATGGTATTGGTCAAGCCCAACTTAGGCCCTAAGATACACCCCTCTATAAAAAGAGGCTAAGGTATCTCATTCTCTCTACATTCATTACTATAATCTCATTTTAGCGAGTTCTTACTTAGGAATTGGAGGCCTGACGCCGGGACCCCTACCGGCATTGGGTTCTTACAGGTACGGAGGCCGTTCGGGTTGAAGGAGCTCGGGTAAAGTCCATTCATCAACATTGGCGTCGTCTGTGGGACTCCATTCAAAAAGCCAAAAGGAGTTTCGACCGAAAAAAATTCTAAAAGTTTCCAGCAAAACACCTTCACCCCGACCGGTCGCCGCCACCGCCGGCCGCTGCAAAACGTGCTCCGATCGGAAAATTCACGTCATGCGTGAATCTCCCCTTAAAACTTCATGCAAAAATTCCTCCAGGAAGGCCTTCAATTTTGCGGTCAAACATTCCGGATCTGACAAATCTTGGTCAATTTTAAGCATTCAAATGCATTTTCCCGATGATCCGCGAGGGCTATGAAAAATCCGAGGATACCACCGCAATCCTCTCGCCGAGGCGAATCTCCAGCTACCGACCTTCGCCGGCCGCCGCCAACCAAAGTCATCCGATCGAAAATACCTATACATCATCGCGAAGCTCTTCTCGTGCTCGTTCTACCCTTAATGTTTCATGCGAAAATTCCTCCAGGAAGGTTGTCAATTTTACTGTCAACGTTTTTGGATCTAGTAGTAATTTGGTATAAATTCGGTCATCTTCTCCATTTTGTCGGCAATTTCCGGTGATTCACTTCGATTCGACGGTATCATCGGAATCTCCTCGCCCGGGCGCACCCGCGGCTGGTCACGCTTGCCTGAGCCAACAACTTTCCTCCGGTGGCATATTTCCGGCGTGCTTCAGCCATGGCGCTTGCAGCTCAGGTACAGGCCTGCGATTGTCCTCAGTGCACGGCCCAGTGAGGAATGCGAGGCCCAGGCGTATCCCAGCAACCACAGCCCAAGAGAAGGATCGAGCACACGGCCCAGTGCCATTGATACGATGCCCAACGACGTCTGTCCGGCCTAGTCAACACAAGCCCTTCAAGCAGGAAGAGGAAAGCGAGTGCAGGCCGCGGCTAGCCCACGTGGCCCGCATTCCGCATAGCTCCCAGCCCGAGCCTCAGCCCGAGCTCCTCACAGTGTTAACCCGTTTTGGGCCGGCATTCGGCCCGTGTTCGCCAGCTGCTCCCCAACCTGCGTCCAACCCAGTTGTGGCCCGCGAGCAGCCCAATTCCCCTGCCGCCTTTCTTCCTAGCCCAACAACGGGTTTTCCGCGGCCCAAAGGCATTTAGCCGCGGCTCTGCCCGCTGTATGTGGCCCAGTTGACATTTAAACCCCCTCCAATGGCCCAGAGTTCTACCGACTTGGGTCCAACATCTCCGGTTTGAGCCCGAGACTATTTCGAGACGATTCAATGCAAATGGTGAGCCCATGGAGAGTCTGGAGTAATACGACATGGACGGTGAGGTAATCTCTGAGATAACATTCTCATGATGAAGGTATGGAGTTAATTTAAATTTTGGACTTCAGGATTTTTAAATTGGTGAAAATTGAGAGATTATTTGATTTTTTCAAGAGGCTATTTGATTTATTCGTGAAGATATTTGATTTCTTCGTGGAGATATTTGATTTATTCATGGAGAATTATCTGGTTTATTCGTAGAGAATTATTTGGTTTATTCGTAGAGAATTATTTGATTTATTTGTGTGGTATTTTTTTTGTTCGTGGAGAACTTATTTGATTTACTCGTTGCATTTGGAGAGGCAAACTTTATTTTGCAATACCCTTATTGATCAAGTTTGTTTTGGAAATAAATGTGGGTCGTGATTTCGAGTTCAGGATATTTTGTGATTGTGCTTATCGTGTGTTTGTTGCATTTATCAATTTTTATTGGTATGCTCAAAGAGATGGATTGAAGTTATAATTTGATATCTTGATATATTCGGAACCTCTCATTTGAATTTTCATGTGAAAATGTAAAATCTTGTTTGAATTAATTATTCATATTTTTTTAAGCATGTCTTAAATCAAGAAGATGGTGATGTTTATATTTGATCTCTTGTGTTTCTTGAGTGGAGCTTGGTATTTAAAAGGAAATATCAACTTCCATGATTGATCAAGAACAATAAATGCAGCAGAAATGCTTTTCTATCTATTCAATGCTATCACACTTTTAGGGTTACAAAAACTTCATACACGGCTGCTACAAGAAGAGACACTATAAGTAGACTATGACTAAAATAATCCCAGCCTTACATTCAAACCATAATCAATAGATCAATGACACCTAGCCTAAGAATAAAGGAATCCACAACAACCTTGTACTATCTCAATGCTGAGCCGTTTTGTCCTTGCATGCATGCAGCTGTAAGCTTTGTTTCTTATGCACGTCATCACCAACATCATCTGCACTCGTGGAGGAAAAGGTCTGACGTGGAAAGGAGGGTGAGACACCATTGACTGTGTTGACTGAGCCACTTCCAATACCCCCTCTCAGCTCAAGCAAGGATCTAGGTAAGACAAAGAGTTTATTTCTAAACCTTGTAAAGAGCTGCCCTATGATCGGTTTGGTATATAAATCAGCCACTTGATCTAAGGCTGGAACATGTCTAACTGAAATTTGTTTAGATGCAACCTTCTCCCTAATGAAGTGTAAATCAATTTCAAAATGCTTAGTTCTTGAATGGAAGACTGGATTTTCTGCCAAGCTTACTGCTCCCTGGTTATCCACCCATATGGTGACTGGTTGAGGTGTTTTAATGTTCAACTCAGACAACAAGGATTGCAACCATACCACATCACAAGTAGCATGAGCCAACTATTTATACTCAGCCTCTGTACTAGACCTTGAAACAATGTGTTGTTTCTTAGAGCTCCATGATATCAAGTTTGGACCCAAGAATGTGCAAAAACCACTTGTTGATCTCCTATCATCTAAATCAGAGCCCCAATCAGCATCTGCAAAGGAAGAAATCAGAATATTCTTTGGAGTATAAAAGTGCATTCCATGTTCAATGGTTCCTGCCAAGTACCTAAGGATTCTTTTCACTGCTTTCCAATGGTTATCCAAGGGAGTTTGCATAAATTGAGATACCTTGTTAACACTATAGGATAATTCTGGTTTTGTGATGGTAGCATACTGTAAAGCACCTACTATTGACCTGTAAAGCTTAGGACTTCCATAGGCTGTCCACTGTACTTGGAGAGAAAAGGTGTGCTGATCATAGGAGATGATAACCCTTTTGAATTCTGCATGCCAACTCTAGGGAGGAGATCAGTGATGTACTTCTTTTGACTAAGAAAAGTCCAGAATTTGATTCAACAATTTCTATTCCCAGAAAATAATGCAAACCACCTAAGTCCTTTAAAGAGAATTCCTTTCCAAGTTGCTTAATCAAATTCTCAACTTCAAGAGAGCTGCTGCCAGTTATTACCATATCATAAACGTAGACTAGAGTAAGAATTGTGTGCCCATTAGAATGTCTGTAATAAAGAGAGTTATCACCATGACAATTTTTGAAGTTCAGAGAATGGAGACAGGACCCCAACTTATTAAACCAAGCTCTTGAGGCTTATTTAAGTCCATAAATGGACTTGTTTAACTTGCACACAAGATGTTCTTTTCCTAGCACAACAAATCCAAATGGCTGTTCCATATAAAGATATGTGTCCAAATTGCCATATAAAAAGGCATTATCAATATCAATTTGTTTCAAGCACCAACCTGAGGCAAGAGCAATAGACAACACAGTCCTTATAGTTGCTAATTTGCCACAGGACTAAAAGTCTCACCATAGTCAAAGCCTAGGTATTGAGTGTATCCTTTTGCTACCACTCTTGCCTTATACTTTGCAATTGAGCCATCAGCATTGTGCTTGATCTTGCAAACCCACTTACTTCCAATCAGTGACTTGTCTGAGGGTAATGTGGTCAGGCACCAAGTTTGATTCCTTTGTAAAGCATCAAACTCTTTCTGCATAGCTCTCTTCCAGTGGGATTTGATAGAGCTTCTCCATCATTCATTGGCTCTTTCTCATTTAGACTTTCTGTCAGATACACCTTTGGCTTGTGAATGCCTGTCTTTGCTCTAGTTATCATTGAGTGTCCACCTGCAACACTAGATGTAGGCTCAAGAGGTACATTAGTAACAGTATTAGGTGAATGAACATTCTCTAAGGGTAAATCAACATAGATGTGTCCACTGAGGTCAGGTGTGCTTTGTTGGGAATGATGTGAGCTGTTTGGTGTCTGAGAGGTTGAGTGTGAGGGATTGACATTGTGAGTTGGTGTATTTGGTGTGTGAGGTGGAGTATCATTCTGAGGTTGGATGACATGTAAAGGCAAAGGTTCAAAGTGAGAATCTTTAGTGTCAGAAGCTTCTTTCTTGTCTTTATAAGGGAATTGAGTTTCATCAAACATCACATGCCTAGTAAGGATCACTCTCCTGTTTTGCAACAACACCTTATACCCTTTGTGCTTGCTGTTGTAACCAAGAAACACTGCAGGTTGGCTTTTATACTCAAGTTTGGGTTTATTGTAAGGTTTCATTAAGGGATAACAAAGGCATCTAAAAGATTTGAGAAAAGAGTAGTCTGGCTTTTTGTTGTTCAAGGTCTCAAAAGGAGTTCTGAAGTTCAAGACTTTGTTGGGTGTCCTATTTATTATGAAGGCTGCACTACACACAGCATCATCCCAATGGCATGAGGGCAGGTTTGATTGAGCTAAAAGAGAAAGAGCAACTTGTATCAAGTGCCTATGCTTCCTTTCTGCTAAACCATTCTGTTAAGGGCTATAAGGACATGATATTTGATGTCTAATGCTATTTTCAGAGAAGTATTTGGTAAGTTTCATGAACTCTCCTCCCCCATCACTCTGAAAGACTTTAATCCTTTTGGAATATTGGGTTTCAACAAATTGTTTGAAATGAACAAAGGCATCAAAGGTTTCTGATTTATGCTTTAGTAGATATACCCAAGTATTCCTAGTAGCATAGTCTATGAAGGATACATAATATGTGAAGCCTTGAAAAGATCTAATTGGGGCAGGTCCCCAAAGGTCAGAGTGAATAAACTCAATTGGTTCATAATCTTTGAATTCTGAACTATGAAAAGGTAATTTTTGCATCTTGATTTCATGCAAGCAGAACAAAGACCCCCATTTTCATTATCATAAAAGGGAACATTACAATCTCTCAAGGCTTTTCTAACAACATCAAGGCCGGCATGCCCAAATCTTGTGTGCCAGACATCTAAGCTACATTTATTTTTCAATTCTGCAGAAGTAAACTAGGATTTTTGTTGAGGGATTGAGTGTCTTGATTCTTGGGCTCAGTGGTGTTGTTGTGAAAGTAAAAGCTGTAAAGACCATCTTTAGCTGCCCCCTTGAGCAGCACCTCCTTTGTAACCTGGTCCTTAACAAGGCAAAATGTAGGATGAAACTTAAAAAAGACATTATTGTCTTTTGCAAAGTGTGAAACACTGATTAAATTTCTACTGATGTTAGGCACATGCATAAGGCTCTTTAAAAGGAATTTTTGGTTTTTATTGGACACAACTAATGATTCACCATAATGAGATATGTCCATACCTATACCATTACCAAGCATAACTCTCTCTTCACCATTGTATTCAGTAGCAAGGTTGAGGTTGGCAAGATCATGTGTCACATGGTTTGTTGCACCAGATTCAGGAAACCACATCTCAGATGATGTTCCAACTGTAGAGTTCATATATCAGTTAAGTTCACAGAGGCACCACCTGAGTACTGACTTCCACTGGACTGGCTTTGGCTTTGATAGTTGGAATTCTGGTTTTGCCTTAGAGTGAAGTTGAGATCACACCTGTAGTAACACTTGTCAGCGGTGTGGTTGTTGTAGTGGCATATTTGGCATCTTGGTCTTGCATTGTTTCTGCCCCCTCTTCCTCTAAAGGGGCCTCCTCTGCCAGTTCTTCCTCCTCCAGTGAACTGAGATGGACCACCTCCTCTTTTAAATCCACCTCTTCTATTTTGGGTAGTGTAGTTGACAGAGAACTGATTGTTATCCTCCATATAATTTGTCTCTGTGACTTCAAAACGGTTTTCAAAACTCAGAAGAAGTGAGTGGATCTCTCTTAGCTTACATGGTTCAGATTTTGACAAAATGGAGACTATGGCTGGGTTGTACTCATTTCCCAAACCTGCTAAAACATGTGAGATCTGGTCTTGCTCACTCACTGTTTGACCTGCAGCTGGGATGAGATCACAATAAGACTTGTTGTTGTTGAGGTAGTCTTTCATGGTATTTGCTCCTTTCTTAGTAGTTTGAAGCTTCAGCTTGTATTGCATCACTTTGGCAGCATTTTGGCTTGAGAAGGCTATCTCTAGTGATTCCCAGATCTCTCTAGATGTTGTCAAGCCAACCGTTGATATCAGTAGAGATTCTGTGAGAGAGGAGAGTAGCCAAGAAGCAAGCAGCTGATCTTGCTTGACCCAAAGAAGGTAAGCTGGATTTGGCCTTGGAGTGTCTGCGTCTGGATCTGTGATGCACTCTTCTGGAGTTTTGTTACTTCCATTGAGGTAGCCTTCAAGTCCATGACCCTTTACTACTACTAAAACTTGTTGTCTCCAGATGAGATAGTTGGAATCAGAAAGTTTAATGCTTATGAGTTGGCTTTGAGGCTGTATTGTAGGTTCTGGATTTTGAGTTGCCATGTCTTTTTGAAAATGATGTAAAGTAATAACGAGAAGAGAAAGAAATCAGAGGTTGGTATGATTATCCAGCTCTGATACCATAAAAGGAAATATCAACTTCCATGATTGATCAAGAACAATAAATGAAGCAGAAATGCTTTTCTCTCTATTCAATGCTATCACACTTTTAGGGTTACAAAAACTTCATATACGGCTGCTACAAGAAGAGACACTATAAATATACTATGACTAAAATAATCCCAGCCTTAATTCAAACCATGATCAATAGATCAATGACACCTAGCCTAAGAATAAAGGAATCCTCAACAACCTTGTACTATCTCAATGCTGAGCCGTTTTGTCCTTGCATGCATGCAGCTGTAAGCTTTGTTTCTTGTGCATGTCATCACCAACATCATCTGCACTCGTGGAGGAAAAGGTCTGACGTGGAAAGGTGGGTGAGACACCATTGACTGTGTTGACTGAGCCACTTCCAATAGTATTGAGAGTAATTCATTTGAATTTTTGTTTGGTGCAATTGTTTAATGGTTGTTCGTATCTGAGGAGTATGGTTTGTTGTAATTGTTGGTTGAATTCATGGTTTTGTGAAATTCTGGTTGACTTTGCCTTTGAGTGGGTGATTATGTGGTTTCATATCATGGTAAAGAGACTTGTCTGTAGATTGAGGTGTGGTACAAGAATACGTGGACCAATTTGATTGCTTTGGTTTGTTCATCTGTTGTTATTATTGATATCGGAATTGTAAATTGGATGATGGGGATAAAATACGACTAATGGTATTTTACTATTTTTTGAATTCTGGCTGAGGGAAATACATGAGCATGTGGATTGGACATTTACATACACTGCTTGGTTGTGTGAGTGGATAACAGGGAGTAAACAGTAATGCAGGTCGTCACGTACAAACAAGAAAGGGAGGTCGAAAATATATTTGATATTTTTTATTATTATCTTGTTCGAGGTAATTATGCATTCGGTGACACTAAAGAAAATGATCAATTACTATTCTATCTTGTTATGTTTGGTATGTTTCTCTTTGACCTGAGTGGCAGGTCGAAGTGTTGGAGTTGTTCTGAAGAAAAAAAATCCACTTGTTTTGTGTACGCCCTGCTTCGAGGTGGGCAAGTGGTCGCTTGTTTCGAATATTCCTTGCGGTGGGCAAGTAGTCGAAAAATGTCCACGACTCTGGACTGGATGACTGCTTGTTTTGAACATTCCTTGAGGTGAGCAAGTAGTCGACAAAAAAATCCACTTATTTTTTTTTAGCGAGATTAGGCTCGGGATTGAATTGCAGATGTGAACTGGACCTATGTGAAGTACCACTGGCGCCGATCGACGATTTTTTTTCGAACAATCGGTAGTTTTTTTTTTGCATTGAAGACGTCTTCTAGAGTTTACAGAAATTGAAGTTTGGTTGACTGTAGTGGGTGGTTAACAAGGGGAGTGGGGTTACTTCCTTGGCATTGGGGATTAGTTATCTCAATTAACCTATAGTTGACCACTACTTTCTATATTTATATCATAATTGACAAACCTATAAAATTTGGTATATGTGCAAATATGTTGGGTGATTTAGTGTAACGCCCCGTTTTATTCTAAGGAATTTACCCAATTTATTTAATAAAAAGCAAAACATTTTTTTTTTTTAAATCCAAGTTAAAACATTTATCGAGAAGCGGGCGCTACTTACTATCCACAACAAACAAATAATAACACCGAATCAATCAATCGATAGAACCTACACATGCTCGAGCTATCAGAATAACAATCTTAATAATCATAAATTATAAAACTATTCCCAAACGACTAGCATGAAAGCAAGGTTCAAACGAAATTCAACATAGTTCGAAAACGACGAAACAAATAATCTAAAGTGCGATAGCAAATAGATAAATATCAAGTTTATGCGGAAGCATAGGTTTTCAACACATAATGACCACCATCTCGCTCGTCCTACGCCACTGCCTCCAGCTCGTCTCAACCTAGAACAAAAGAAGAGAGAAGACAACAAAGAAAATAATGGGGGTGAGCAACCAACAAGCTCACCATTATCGCACGATTATTCCGTATAATAATTTTACAAGCAAGTAATCGCAGTGTACAATATCAATACCGGTATGCATAGAATTCATAGCCTAAATCCCTTACCCGGCCCTATCGCAAACCTCCTATGTACATACAACAACCTTTCGGATACGACGGCATGGCTGTAGCTGGAAACCTTCCCACCCCCGGATACAACGGTACATGGGATCCTTTCCAGGAGACAGTGAAGTTGAATTACCCCTCCGCTCTACACGGATTCGAGTAAATCAGACAATCCCCTCCGCTATACACGGATTCGGGCGTCCACCTCCAGGATACAACGGGCAGGCGACTTCCATTGCTTTCGCATTCATCAAAGGCACTATCGTTCGGGACACTTAGACTAGAGTTCTCATGCATACACTAATTTTCAAAAGAAACATTACACGAAATAATAAATGCGAGAAATATGGAATACATCATAAATGTACCACCAGATAGCAGCTACAGTTCAAAGTCACAACTCTCGAGGTGAGGCGAGGTTCAACACCTCTAGACACCTACATAAGTCCAGATACTAAAGTCAACACTTTAATCTAGACCTAAGTAGCAAATTCACAAGTTGACTTAGCCGAACTCGGTTCGACCAAGTGGTTCGTGAAGTTCTGTGGATATGGGAACACTAGGACTTAGACTCGATCAAACCACATATTCAAGTTCACATAAATGCAAGTAAAAGACAAACAAACGAGTCGCATGTAGACACATAGCAAATTCGGTCAACAACACCTAACCGAAAATCACCATATAACAACAATTTCCAAAATTACACTTGAATTAGAAGGTATATCAAACCTGCGAGTTAGGCTCTAAAAATATTACATAAAATTCACCTCCCAGAATTTAGTAAAAACACCAAGTTTCAGTCTCAAACTCATTAAACCCAATTTTAATAAAATTCAAACAAGTTTTTTGATAAAAACAAGACTAAATTAGAAACACATGATAATGAACGATTCAGGCCATGAAATTTTTATCTACAAAACATAAGCATGTGAACAGAAAAACATAAAAATATCAGCCTTTAACACTCAGTATATGAATTTATAAAATTAAAACAACATTCAGCCAATTATTGAATTTATATTAAAACTGAACTTAACTGAGCTCCAAAAATTTCAAAACTTTTACAGCATGCTAAACATCACATAATCAGCATCCCAACCAAAATTCAGAAATTTTCAGCTTCAGAAACATTTATCAAAATTAAAATAAATTCGGGCAGAAATACAAAATAAATTATTAACCCTATCAAACCTAGTCCTAAAATTCTAAAACTTTTACACAACATATAAACATGCTAGAAACACAACATACTCGAATATCAGACAATTTGAAGCAATAAACAATTAACTATGCATTTAACAAAAATCTGGACAGAAATCAATTTAATTTTTAAAAATAGCTACATGTCTTCAAAAATCACGAAATTTTTACACAAGCTACAATTTCATCATAAACAGCTCCACCTAAAATTTCAAGTCAATTGGCACAGTATTCAATTTATAGTGAATTTTACTTTTAAAACAGCAATTTCAAACTTCGAAAAATCATAACTACAAATTTACAAGTTCAAACGACACAAGGTCAATGCCATTGTGTTCGTAACGATCCTATGTCCCTAAATCCACAGCAACTTAACACTTTTAGCGAGTTCTCATTCGATTCGCACGAATCGACGAATTTCACATGAAATCACGACAATAATATATAACGAACAATCACAAACACATAAATTCATAATCTCAAATGAACACGAAAGGCATACCGTTCTCGGGAAACAAGCGAGAAAAGTTTGAACGAAAGAGAACGGCTCGACGGGGCTCGACGGCTTCTCGCGGCTCGCCGAGGAAAGAGCAGCGGCGGTCCTTCTCGGTTGTGGGGTTGCTGCGATGGCCGAGGCGACCCGTCGGAGGTGCTGCTGCGGAGGAGGAGAGCTCGCCAATGGTGTAGGGGCTCACCGGAGGGAGGGCAGCGGCTGAACGAGACCTTCGCGAGGCGCTGCGAGCCTGAGAATGATGGCCTGCTGGTTGGTCGCACGGGTGCTCGCCGGAAAGGAGACTGTCACGGCGGAAGACGGCTGTGCGGGCGGAGCTTCACGGCGAAGTGGCGGTGCTACTGGACATGAGGGTTGCTGCCGGTCGCGGGTTGTGAGGAGTTGCTGTAGGCTCGCCGCTGAGGAGTCGCTGCGTGACTGGAGACTGAACTTCGCCGGAAAATTCGCGAACGGAGGGGGAAGCTACTGGTCGAGGGGCGAGATGGGCTCGCGGAGGAGGATGACGGTGCTATTCTGACGTGAAGGAGAAGAAGAATGGGTGGCAGCGGAATTTCACGTCTGGCTCAGGCGAGATGATGATCGGGGAAGACGAGTTGAGAGACGGCGATGGGAAAAATTAACGAGAGAGAGGGATAAGATTTATGGCTGCGTGATTTGTTAGAGAAGGAGATAGATATAGCATTTGTATATATATATATATACACAATACTAGGTTATGAATTTCTTGTTACACAAGAATAATTAAAAAAGGAAACGCACACACACGGATCTAAAAGGGAGCAAAACCGGTTTTGGCCATTGGGTCGGTTCACAACAATAATCGACTTACGGGCTCGGTTTTGGTTCACGCGGGTATTTTCGGGCTCGATTAAATCGCACCATTAATAAATTCGGCTCTCAGGCCCGATTCGAACACACGAAAAATTAATCCAGCACTCGGGCTCGGGTTCTCCGATTACTAATTTCGACAGTTCAAAACGATCGCACGGTAAATAAACAAAACTCCAGACAATATAAATTAAATAAGTACATTATTTTAAAATACTAATATTATTAATCAAAATATACAATTAGCAATTAATTGACAATTAGACGTATAATATTTAGACATTCAATTTGGCAAGCAATAATTAATAATATCACAATAATAATAATAATAATAATAATAATAATAATAATAATAATACTTCACATAAACCATAAATAAATGGGGCATTAGAGTCTACCCTCCTTAAACGATTTCCGTCCCCGGAAATTCAAGAAAAATCATCCCAACAGGGCAACTGACACAAGAGAGAAGCTCAAACCACTAAACTCAGATACTCGGTCCGCAACTTCCCACTCTACCAAGTCACACCGTACTAGCCATGGTTACCCCGCCAGACTTTGACGAGTACCTCTTCCGGACTCTCCTTGCTGGATTCGTCAATCCAGTAGGTCACCGGTACCTCATCAAAGGTAAGGTTCCGCCCACATGCAGCTCGTCAAAGATTGCCCCGTGCCTAGAGTCGCGCACCTGTCCCCTCTCCACGAGGCACTGAACAGGTCGTGCACCCCTGCAAGCTCCGGTGATGGGGTCAACCGTCAGGCTAAGACGCCGACTCGGTCGAGAATCACGAAATGACCAACAAATGTGGCTGATACTTCCTCTGTTCCCAGAACTCGAGGCGTACAACGCCTCTTTTCGTACTCAGAACCTCGTACGGTACCATCAAGACCGTCACTCATAGCCATTGCTATAAGCGCACATTCTTATGGTAAGAGAATTTCACACGACACACCCATCGAGTACACCAGACTCCAACCAGTCTCTCAGGGTCTCGACAGCATGTCCTAAACGCATAACTATCTGGATTTCTACGCGGTGCCAAGTTCAGTCTCGTGCCCGGGTCACGCTGACGACTTGCCCACGATTTCAATGTGAATCCGTGCGTCCGTATAAGACGGCCCGCCGCGGAATCGCATACAAATGGCTAACCAACACCAAAAACACCATCCTCAAAACTGATACCTTCAGAACACACGGTTCTGCTCGATATCGCTGACAAAGCCTCATTCCTTGCCGACACGAGTAACAGCTCGTATGCGGTTTAGGAAGTATCGACTAGACATTCGAAAAAAAACTTCTATCGCAGAAACGGACTCTCAAATAGGGATGCTCGACGATCCCATTATAACGATCTAAAAGGACATAGCCAACCCTAGGTTTAATGCATTGTCACCCGAGAGATGTCATACACACTGGCGCTGCATAAGCGGGGCGCTGAGACGTGTGCGTACATCTGTTCGGAGAACAGCTGCAAGGTCAAGGTTTCGGCCGCACACTGACTTGGGGAGCTCCTGCGTTCGGTGATGGTGGCTGCAGCTCTCGTGCGAGTCAAGGATCGGCCCTGCAGTGCCTCACGTCTCTCAGCACGGGCTCGCGTGCTCGACCATCACTTCGCGTGACTACACCCAATCAGCGTCGGCGTTCGGTTCGAGGTACAAAAAGAATTACTCTAATTCAAAACTCGCACTATCTGAGGTAACCCGAAAGGAAAAAGGTTTTCACAAAACCAAGAAACATTAGAATATAACAAAGACATCATCCCCCAGCATTTAGGTATCGACAAACTCGGATGGTTCAGGGCTTCCAAATCATCATATCGAAAGTAAATGAATATCAGCATCCTCAGCTAAGAATCATCCCCAACACAGTGGTCATTGCCGAGCAATGAAAATGATCAGCTCGCATGACTCTTCCGACTAACAGTGTCGGCCATCACGTCAGCTCTATCTCTGGTAGCTAGATGTGCCGGTAGTCCTAAACGAGCTCAAATGCTACACTGCTAAGATTTTCATGCTTCTGGATTTCATCACAAAGCTTCCTTGGTTGAATCGTCTCAATCGCGTCTCGAACATAGGACATCAACGATAAAAACACGATAGTCCGATCCGGGTACGAATGGAGTACTAGGCCGAATGGCATCACCAAAAATCGAAAGAACGATTTAAGACAAGCGGAAAAATGAAAGTGCTCGTCTTAATCAATACATCAGGTTGCAAGTCTTGAAGTGGAAACTTCAAATGAACCAAAAACAAGAGTTTTCAGAGGATTGCAAAAAGTCAAAGAAATACAAAGGATCACTCTCAAAACTCCGAAGGGAAAAAAAAAAGAACAAGAGTTTTCAAAGATTAACTATGAACGCAATTCGAAAACGAAGACGGCTCTGCACCGCACGATGTGCTTACATCAGGCTCGACTACCCTCCTTACAAGATTCTCCTATAACAAAACATCCCTAGAAAGGTATTGAGGCTCCTCCCGATCAGGTATGCGATGATTCTCACGTACGCCACTTTGGTTCAAATTTAAAATAGATCACGAAAGAAAAATTGATCGCCGTCTATCTCGAAGCTAAGGTATTCTCAAGTTGACCTTCGGATCGACTTTGCGAAGTTCCTGCACACGGTTCGATATCAGATAAGGATCAATAGAAACTGAAATTCGATGCTCAAATCCATCCCAAAAATTCTACGCAAGGAAAAGAAAATCAAGTGAATTTGTCACGGAACGAAAATCAAATAATAAGAATGGGTCACGAAATACAATTCAAACTTGACTACTAAGCGAAAGGTAGTAATCAAGGGCAAAGGAATAACACTCGGGTAGAAAAGGCGTGAACGGTAGGTTAAAGGGTTGAAAACGGATCAAGCTCGCACATTAATATTTGCTGCAAATTTCCAGAAATGTGATTGCACGAAGTTCGTATCTTGAACGCATCCCCTGAATGAATCTTGCGCCGTTTGAATCGTAAGAGACAAAACTACAATTCAGATGAAGACATCGAGGTTCCCCGATTACTAGAAGCATGCCAAAAATAGCCAAAATAAAAGACTCCAACTGTTGCGGTTTACACGAAAAACTGACTATGCAACGATTGGGGTTCCGGCGCAAATCTCGATAAAAATAAAATGATAAACACGCGAGTCTTGTTCCTCATGTAAGGCAACATGCTGATCTAAAATTTACAAGAAGACTTCAAAAAGAAACGACGAGGTTTCAGGGTTTAAACAACCATGGAAACAGATCACCCACAAATCGAAAAAATTAGGAAAACTGGACGCGCACTTGCAAAACTTTGGCCACATCATCCAACACGAAAATTAATAATGACTTGGTTCCTGCTCAAGATGAAGCATAAGAGATAGAACTTTAACTCATTAGAGGAGTTTCAAAGCCTATCGACTGAGTTCAAGGGGTCAAACAGCGACTAAACAGTCATCAAAGAAAGGTTTTCAAAAAGAGGATTTTCAACAAACTATTACAACGTACGAAAATCACGAATCGAAGGTTCGGATAAAGTCAAGGCTTGAATTAATTTGGCAACAACTCAGCCATAAATAACAAAATAAGAGGGTATCAATAACTCAACATTAGAGTTCAAATACTCACGAAGAATTTCACAAGACAAACTAACAAGAAATGAACGGATAATAACGAACAAATTATAATAAGGGGAAAATCAGCCATCAACCCGATTCCCACGAATCTACTCGCACAAGTGGTCGGATCATCGACATGAAACCGACATTTAGACTCCACTCCCGGTTCCCATTCACCGGGTACTACACCCATCTAATAGTTCAAGCCACAATAGTCACAGACTTCCGATTAATCCACACACCCGGGACTTTTTCGTTTGTCTGTTCCCTTTACTTAAGCCTTATCTTTCGAGATAGCTTACGAATGATTCTCACTCGATGGTACTAAACGGAACTCATAACGAGTGCACTGCTATAGACCAAACTTAACTCGATAACACCAACCCGAAAACTCACAACAAACATCTCTAAAGTCGGTACTTAACTCTACACCACTAGAGTTCAAGTCCGTATAAACGGAGGGTAAATTCCTAAGCCCCAATAAAAGAACAAACCATAATCACGATATCGATAATAATCAAAACAATAAAACTCATACCTCGAGTTGGCGCGGCGAGACGAAGCGAGTGGTCAATGGTCATTAAACACTTGATCACATATGAACCAGTCTACATAAAAGCAAGATTGGCTCTGATACCAAACCTGTTTTACCGAATTTATTTAATAAAAAGCAGAATATTTTTTTTTTAAATCCAAGTTAAAACATTTATCGAGAAGCGGGCGCTACTTACTATCCACAACAAACAAATAATAACAACGAATCAATCAATCGATAGAACCTACACATGCTCGAGCTATCAGAATAACAATCTTAATAATCATAAATTATAAAACCATTCCCAAACGACTAGCATGAAAACAAGGTTCAAACGAAATTCAACATAGTTCGAAAACGACGAAGCAAATAATCTAAAGTGCGATAGCAAATAGATAAATATCAAGTTTATGCGGAAGCATAGGTTTTCAACACATAATAACCACCATCTCGCTCGTCCTACGCCACCGCCTCCAGCTCGTCTCAACCTAGAACAAAGGAAGAGAGAAGACAACAAAGAAAATAATGGGGGTGAGCAACCAACAAGCTCACCATTATCGCACGATTATTCCGTATAATAATTTTACAAACAAGTAATCGCAGGGTACAATATCAATACCGATATGCATAGAATTCATAGCCTAAATCCCCTTCCCGGCCCTATCGCAAACCTCCAATGTACATACAACAACCTTCCGGATACGACGGCATGGCTGTAACTGGAAACCTTTCCACCCCCGGATACAACGGTACATGGGATCCTTTCTAGGAGACAGTGAAGTTGAATTACCCCTCCGCTCTACACGGATTCGGGCGTCCACCTCCCGGATACAACGGGCAGGCGACTTCCACCGCTTTCGCATTCATCAAAGGCACTATCGTTCGGGACACTTAGACTAGAGTTCTCATGCATACAATAATTTTCAAAAGAAACATTACACGAAATAATAAATGCGATAAATATGGAATACATCATAAATGTACCTACCTGATAGCAGCTACAGTTCAAAGTCACAAATCTCGAGGTGAGGCGAGGTTCAACACCTCTAGACACCTACATAAGTCCAGATACTAAAGTCAACACTTTAATCTAGACCTAAGTAGCAAATTCACAAGTTGACTTAGCCGAACTCGGTTCGACCAAGTGGTTCGTGAAATTCTGTGGATATGGGAACACTAGGACTTAGAATCGATCAAACCACATATTCAAGTTCACATAAATGCAAGTAAAAGACAAACAAATGAGTCGCATGTAGACACATAGCAAATTCGGTCAACAACACTTAACCGAAAATCACAATATAACAACAATTTCCAAAATTACACTTGAATAAGAAGGTATATCAAACCTACGAGTTAGGCTCTGCAAATATTACATAAAATTCACCTCCCAGAATTTAGTAAAAACACCAAGTTTCAGTCTCAAACTCATTAAACCCAATTTTATAAAATTCAAACAAGTTTTTTGATAAAAACGAGACTAAATTATAAACACATGATAATGAACGATTCAGGCCATAAAATTTTTATCTACGAAACATCAGCATGTGAACAGAAACACATAAAAATATCAGCCTTTAACACTCAGTATATGAATTTATAAAATTAAAATAATATTCAGCCAATTATCGAATTTATATCAAAACCGATTGTAACTGAGCTCCAAAAATTCCACAAATTTTACAGCATGCTAAACATCGGATAATAAGCATCTCAACTAAAATTCAGAATTTTTCAGCTTCAGAAAAAATTTATCAAAATTAAAACAAATTCGGTCAGAAACACAAAATAAATTATTAACCCTATCAAACCTAGTCCGAAAATTCTAAAACTTTTACAAAACATATAAACATGCTAGAAACACAACATACTAGAATATCAGACAATTTGAAGCAATACACAATTAATTGTGCATTTAACAAAAATCTGGACAGAAATCAATTTAATTTTTAAAAATAGCTACAGGTCTTTAAAAATCACGACATTTTTACACAAGCTACAATTTCACCATAAACAGATCCACCTAAAATTTCAAGTCAATTGGCATAGTATTCAATTTATAGTGAATTTTAATTTTAAAACAGCAATTTCAAACTTCGAAAAATCATAACTACAAATTTACAAGTTCAAACGACACAAGGTCAACGCCATTGTGTTCGTAACGATCCTATGTCCCTAAATCCACAGCAACTTAACACTTTTAGCGAGTTCTCGTTCGATTCGCACGAATCGACGAATTTCACATGAAATCACGACAATAATATATAACGAACAATCACAAACACATAAATTCATAATCTCAAATGAACACGAAAGGCACGAACAATTACAATATTATTCACGCAAACATAAACGAGAAGTTGAGACTCGATACCGTTCTCGAGAAACGAGCGAAAAAAGTTCGAACGAAAGAGAACGGCTCGACGGGGCTCGACGGCTTCTCGCGGCTCGCCGAGGAAAGAGCAGCGGCGGTCCTTCTCGGTTGTGGGGTTGCTGCGATGGCCGAGGCGACCCGTCGGAGGTGCTGCTGCGGAGGAGGAGAGCTCGCCAATGGTGCAGGGGCTCACCGGAGGGAGGGCAGCGGCTGAACGAGACCTTCGCGAGGCGCTGCGAGCCTGAGAATGATGGCCTGCTGGTTGGTCGCGCGGGTGCTCGCCGGAAAGGAGACTGTCACGGCGGAGGACGGCTGCGTGGGCGGAGCTTCACGGCGAAGTGGCGGTGCTACTGGACGTGAGGGTTGCTGCCGGTTGCGGGTTGCGAGGAGTTGCTGTACGCTCGCCGCTGAGGAGTCGCTGCGTGACTGGAGACTGAACTTCGCCGGAAAATTCGCGAACGGAGGGGGAAGCTGCTGGTCGAGGGGCGAGATGGGCTCGTGGAGGAGGATGACGGTGCTATTCTGACGTGAAGGAGAAGAAGAATGGGTGGCAGCGGAATTTCACGTCTGGCTCAGGCGAGATGATGATCGGGGAAGACGAGTTGAGAGACGGCGACGGGAAAAATTAACGAGAGAGAGGGATAAGATTTATGGCTGCGTGATTTGTTAGAGAAGGAGATAGATATAGCATTTGTATATATATACACAATACTAGGTTATGAATTTCTTGTTACACAAGAATAATTAAAAAAAGAAACGCACACACACGGATCCAAAAGGGAGCAAAACCGGTTTTGGCCATTGGGCCGGTTCACGACAATAATTGACTTACGGGCTCGGTTTTGGTTCACGTGGGTATTTTCGGGCTCGATTAAATCGCACCATTAATAAATTCGACTCTCAGGCCCGATTCGAACACACGAAAAATAAATCCAGCACTCGGGCTCGGGTTCTCCGATTACTAATTTCGAAAGTTCAAAACGATTGCACGATAAATAAACAAAACTCCTGACAATATAAATTAAATAAGTACATTATTTTAAAATACTAATATTATTAATCAAAATATACAATTAGCAATTAATTGACAATTAGACGTATAATATTTAGACATTCAATTTGGCAAGCAATAATTAATAATATCACAATAATAATAATAATAATAATAATAATAATAATAATAATAATAATAATAATAATAATAATAATAATAATAATACTTCACATAAACCATAAATAAATGGGGCATTACAGTCTACCCTCCTTAAACGATTTTCATCCCCGAAAATTCAAGAAAAATCATCCCAACAGGGCAACTGACACAAGAGAGAAGCTCAAACCACTAAACTCGGATACTCGGTCCGCAACTTCCCACTCTACCAAGTCACACCGTACTAGCCATGGTTACCCTGCCGGACTTTGACGAGTACCTCTTCCGGACTCTCCCTGCTGGATTCGTCAATCCAGTAGGTCACCGGTACCTTATCAAAGGTAAGGTTCTGCCCACATGCAGCTCGTCAAAGATCGCCTCGTGCCTAGAGTCGCGCACCTGTCCCCTCTCCACGAGGCACTGAACAGGTCGTGCACCCCTGCAAGCTCCGGTGATGGGGTCAACCGTCAGGCTAAGACGCCGACTCGGTCGAGAATCACGAAAGGACCAACAAATGTGGCTGATACTTCCTCTCTTCCCAGAACTCGAGGCGTACAACGCCTCTTTCCGTACTCAAAACCTCGTACGGTACCATCAAGACCGTCACTCATAGCCATTGCTATAAGCGCACTTTCTTATGGTAAGAGAATTCCACACGACACACCCATCGAGTACACCAGACTCCAACCAGTCTCTCAGGGTCTCGACAGCATGTCCTAAACGCATAACTATCTGGATTTCTACGCGGTGCCAAGTTAAGTCTCGTGCCCGGGACACGCTGACGACTTGCCCACGATTTCAATGTGAATCCGTGCGTCCGTATCAGACGGCCCGCTGCAGAATCGCATACAAATGGCTAACCAACACCAAAAACACCATCCTCAAAACTGATACTTTCTGAACACACGGTTCTGCTCGATATCGCTGACAAAGCCTCATTCCTTGCCGACACGAGTAACAGCTCGTATGCGGTTTAGGAAGTATCGACTAGACATTCGAAAACAAACTTCTATCGCAGAAACGGACTCTCAAATAGGGATGCTCGAC
Organism: Striga asiatica; assembly: GCA_008636005.1. NCBI lineage: Eukaryota > Viridiplantae > Streptophyta > Magnoliopsida > Lamiales > Orobanchaceae > Striga > Striga asiatica. Next base: position 185,969 of record BKCP01005139.1, read on the forward strand.
GATCCCATTATAACGATCTAAAAGGACATAGCCAGTCCTAGGTTTAATGCATTGTCACCCGAGAGATGTCATACACACTGGCGCTGCATAAGCGGAGCGCTGGGACGTGTGCGTACATCTGTTCGGAGAACAGCTGCAAGGTCAAGGTTTCGGCCGCACACTGACTTGGGGAGCTCCTGCGTTCGGTGATGGTGGCTGCAGCTCTCGTGCGAGTCAAGGATCGGCCCTGCAGTGCCTCACGTCTCTCAGCACGGGCTCGCGTGCTCGACCACCACTTTGGTGACTACACCCAATCAGCGTCGGCGTTCGGTTCGAGGTACAAAAAGGATTACTCTAATTCAAAACTCGCACTATCTGAGGTAACCCGAAAGGAAAAAGGTTTTCACAAAACCAATAAACATTAGAATATAACAAAGACATCATCCCCCAGCATTTAGGTATCGACAAACTCGGATGGTTCAGGGCTTCCAAATCATCATATCGAAAGTAAACGAATATCAGCATCCTCAGCTAAGAATCATCCCAAACACAGTGGTCATTACCGAGCAATGAAAATGATCAGCTCGCATGACTCTTCCGAATAACAGTATCGGCCGTCACGTCAGCTCTATCTCCGGTAGCTAGATGTGCCGGTAGTCCTAAACGAGCTCAAATGCTACACTGCTAAGATTTTCATGCTTCTGGATCTCATCACAAAGCTTCCTTGGTTGATTCGTCTCAATCGCGTCTCGAACATAGGACATCAACGATAAAAACACGACAGTCCGATCCGGGTACGAATGGAGTACTAGGCCGAATGGCATCACCAAAAATCGAAAGAACGATTTAAGACAAGCGAAAAAATGAAAGTGCTCGTCTTAATCAATACATCAGGTTGCAAGTCTTGAAGTGGAAACTTCAAATGAACCAAAAACAAGAGTTTTCAGAGGATTGCAAAAAGTCAAAGAAATACAAAGGATCACTCTCGAAACTCCGAAGGGGAAAAAAAAAAGAATAAGAGTTTTCAAAGATTAACTATGAACGCAATTCGAAAACGAAGACGGCTCTGCACCGCACGATGTGCTTACATCAGGCTCGACTACCCTCCTTACAAGATTCTCCTATAACAAAACTGTTGTGTTCGCTAGTACCGTACGGGCTTTAAGCAGCGGAATTTAAAATTTTTCAAAATAAGTATTTATCGTATAAATACAACACCCGTACATACTAATTGCGAATTAACTGATAGTCATCTTTAAAACATGCATCATATACAAATTTTGATTTGTTATATAAAATAAATACAAATATAAAGTATTTACCGAATGTCTTGAACTCCTTCAACGACGATGTGGATTGTGGGAATCGGTTCCCGGTTTGATAACTTCAACGGATTGATGTTACTCACTTTAGGAATCCAAGTGTCTTCCCTCTAAACGTATCCACCCTATGAAGCCCGGTTCCGACGACCTTCCTTCGCTAGTAGGAATGTCTCGGTTTTCTTGTATAGGAATATGTATGAATTTTATTTTGGGAATTTTCAAGAACTCTTTCTTGATGTTTATGAAGAACTATTCTCCTTTCTAACACTTAGAAATTTTAGGAATGAATTCACCTTAAATGCAAAACCATTTTGCATCTATTTATACTAAACATTTTGACATAAAATAATCAATATTTAGTAATATTTAAATAAAATCAGATTTTATTTAAATAATATTTACTAACTATTGACTTTGAATTTACTAACTATTGACTTTTAAAATAATAAATAATGTTAAGTGGTTCAAACCACCTTTAACCATCATTTTATTATAATCATATTTATTATTTTAATCCTTAAATCATATTTAAAGATAAAAATAATAATAGAATAATAAATCTTGAGAATCTTTTCAAGACTTTATTATTATATTCATTTTCCCAATTTACATCCATATTATAATAATCATATTATTATTATTTTGGTTTGGAAATTTAAAATCCAATTTTAAATTCCAACATATTAATTTAGTAATTACCTTAATTACTAAAGTAATATCCAAAATGTAATTAATCAATCTTATTGATTAATATATTCCTTTTAATTGATATCTAATCAAATTAGATTATGTCAATTAATTCTAACTCTTTAGAAATACAATTTTTCACCTTTGTTCATAATAGGTGTGACCTTTTAGGTTCACCTTAATACTAGTAGTGGGTTTACAACTCTTTGTAATTTGAGTTAATCACATTAACTCTTATTCATGAATTAACCCTTTAATTCAAGAACCCACATATCATGGGAACACCTAGCAAGTAGCATGAATCTAGTATTAAGTGAATAGCGAGTAAACCTATTCCGATTACAACTCCATACATGTAAAATCCTTTCGACATCTAATTTCCCGATTAAGTCTTGGGTATGATTTTGTCGAAACCCAAATTGACTTAATAACTATGATTCTATTTCAAGTTTATTAACCCTGTTATGAATCACTATTCATCTCTGCCTTGGCCAAGGACTTTGGATTAATAACTATGAAACACATAGGAAATTCACTTATCTTCATAAGTGTCGAATCCTTTATTGGCCACTAACAAACTTCCATACATATTAACATAATACCCAACTTATCCCTTTAAACGATAGTGCTAGCTACCAAAAGGATAAATCAAAGTAGAATGTAATATGCACAAAGTTACCATTGTGCCTCAAGTCTTAGGATTAGTCATGTACTATTGTAACATGAAAATTCTTATTCGACTGAATAAATTCTTCATTAAGAATTTTCATACGGTCATGTTCAGTGAACTTGTTCTCTAACAAGCACCCACATAAATGTACTTACGTCTTACGCTAATGTTGATGGAATGCAACATTCTTGTCCAACAAGCATACAAACTATGTGCAAGTCTTTTATGGATTATTCGATATCCCATCTCGAAACATCCATCGACTTGGAACTGTATTTAAGATCACGGCTTTCAAGGTATGTTCCATGATCACCATCTCTATGCGCAACCATACCTTATAACCATAAGTGATCTAGGGATTTTATCTTAAGTGCAATTATAAGATAAATGCTTTCTCTTAAGATAAAGAAATGCCTTATTCATAATATAATTCCAATAGACTGTATTTACAAGTAGAATACGTCCAATTAGATTGGAACGCCGGGTACCCTACTCTAACAATCTCCCACTTGCCCTAGTTCCAATCACTCATGTATCTAAGACCCATCTTCTCAAGATGTCCTTCGAACACTTTCTGTGATAAGGGTTTAGTTAAGGGGTCTGCTATATTTTCTGCTGAGTCGACTCGCTCCATCACGACATCGCCTCTACCAATGATTTCTCTAATCAAATGGTATCGCCTCATAATGTGTTTGGATTTTTGATGAGATCTTGGCTCCTTTGCTTGCGCAATAGCCCCATTGTTATCACAATAAATCATTATTGGATCAACAACGGATGGTACTACACCCAACCCTTGGATAAAGTTCCTTATCCAAACAGCTTCTTTTGCAGCATCAGATGCAGCAATATATTCAGCCTCTGTCGTAGAGTCAGCAATTGTTTCTTGTTTGGAACTTTTCCAACTAACTGCTGCTCCATTCAGAGTAAATAAGTATCCAGACATGGATTTATAGTCGTCTTTATCGGACTGAAAACCAGAATCAGTAAAGCCTTCTAGTTTCAGTTCTCCATTGCCGTATACCATAAAGATATCCTTAGTCCTTCGTAAGTACTTAAGAATCATCTTAACGGCTTTCCAGTGTTCTTCACCTGGATTAGACTGATATCTGCTCGTTACACTAAGTGCATGAGCCACATCAGGTCTTGTACATAACATTGCATACATAATGCTACCAATAGCTGATGCATAAGGTATATGACTCATCCGTTCTCTTTCTTCAGGTGTCTTTGGAGACATCGTCTTAGAAAGAGAAATCCCATGACTCATTGGAATATATCCTCGTTTGGATTCTTCCATGCTAAACCGTTGTAGCACCTTATTTATGTACGTCGACTGGGATAGTCCGATCATCCGTTTAAATCTATCCCTATAGATTTTTATCCCTAGGATAAAGGATGCTTCTCCCAAGTCTTTCATGGAAAACTGTTTTGACAACCATGTCCTAGTTGACTGCAACATCCCTACATCATTCCCAATGAGTAGGATGTCATCAACATATAGAACAACAAATGTAACTGCACTCCCACTAACCTTCTTATAAACACATGGTTCATCCGGATTCTTATGAAAATCAAACGTTTTGATCGTTTCATCAAACCGAATATTCCAACTCCTCGAAGCTTGTTTAAGTCCATAAATAGACCTTTGAAGTTTACAAACCATTTGTTCACTCCCATTGGATATGAAACCTTGCGGTTGTTTCATATAAATGTCTTCCTTAATATTTCCATTAAGAAAAGCAGTTTTCACATCCATTTGCCATATCTCGTAGTCATAATACGCAGCTATGGCTAGCAATATCCGAATAGATTTAAGCATTGCTACTGGTGAAAAAGTTTCCTCATAATCAACACCTTGTTTTTGAGTATAACCTTTAGCAACCAGTCTTGCTTTAAAAGTATTTACTTCTCCATCTACACCACGTTTTCGCTTGTAAACCCATTTACAACCTATGGGTACAATACCCTGTGGTGGATCAACCAAAGTCCATACTTTGTTTGAATACATGGAATCTATTTCGGATTGCATAGCTTCTTGCCATTTATCTGAGTCAATGTCCAACATTGCCTCATCATAGCTTATTGGATCATTATCCAAAAGGAGTCCCTCTTCATTGTCTTTTGACAATAGGTATAGCCTTTCAGGCGCCCTAGAAACCCTTTCGGATCTCCGAAGAGGTTGTGTTTCAGATGGTCCAGTCTCTACTGGTATGTTTTCCGTGGTACTTAGTGGAATTTGTGGTTGTTCTTCATTAAGTTCTATGACTCCGCTATTCTTTGAGATGAACTCTTCCTCTAAGAATACAGCATTTCTCGAAACAAACAACTTTTGTTCAGAGGGGTCATAGAAATAGTATCCAACAGACTCTCTAGGATACCCCACAAATTTACATAAGATGGATCTCATATCCAACTTACCTCCCACTAACTGCTTTACATAAGCATTACAACCCCATACTCGTAAATACTTATACGAGGGTGATTTACCACACCATATCTCATAAGGTGTGCTGGGTACAGCTTTACTTGGCACTCTATTCAAAATATGTGTCGCTGTTTCTAAGGCATAGCCCCAGAATGAAAGAGGTAGATCAGTGGAACTCATCATTGATCGAACCATGTCCAACAATGTTCGGTTCCTTCTTTCGGAAACTCCATTGAGTTGTGGAGTTCCAGGAGGCGTCCACTGTGAGATAATCCCATTATCCCTTAAATAATCAAGAAACTCATTAGTTAAGTATTCACCTCCTCGATCCGATCGAAGAATTTTAATACTACGACCAATTTGTTTCTCCACTTCATTTCTTAATTCTTTGAACTTTTCAAATACTTCATATTTGTACCTTAATAGGTATACATAACCATACCGTGAATAATCATCAGTAAATGTTATGAAATAGTGATAGTTCCCCATAGCACTAACATTTAGTGGTCCACATACATCTGTATGGATCAAATCCAACAGACCTTTAGCTCGCTCCACTTGTCCAACAAATGGTGATTTTGTCATTTTACCTTTAAGACATGATTCACAAGTAGGTAACCTTTCCTCTCCCCTAAGGTCGAGTTTTTGTCCTAATTTGTGAATCCTCTGTTCAGATATATGACCTAATCTAGCATGCCAAATTGTGAATGAACTATGATTATCTAATTTCCTTTTATTTTGTTGAATGGTTAGGATAGGACTTTCTGGTGTAATGGTATATAAACCATTTGTCAAGTTTCCTGAATATATAAAAGTTGTATCTTTGAAAATAGAACATCTTCCATTTTCAATGACAAACTTAAAACCTTCCTTATCCAATATTGGAATAGAAATAATGTTTCTTATAATATCAGGAACATACAAACAATTTGAAAGACAAACTTTTACACCATTATTTAAAGCCAGATAAACAGTCCCAATAACTTTGGCAGCAACTCTTGCTCCATTGCCCATCCTTAGGATTGTTTCTTCACCTTCTAGCTTATTGCTTCTTGCCATCATCTGCAAATCATTGCAAATATGTGAGCCACAGCCGGTATCTAATACCCAAGAAGAATCATTAACTGATAAGTTAACTTCAACAAAATAAATACCTGAACTCTTCAGACTAGCAAGATACTCCTTGCAGTTCCTCTTCCAGTGCCCAGTTTTGCCACAATGAAAACATTCATGATCGGCCTGAGAATTAACCTTCTGTTTGTTCTTCCCTTTATCATTATATGCCTTCTTGTTGGGCTTATTGGGAACCTTTCCCTTCCTCTTCCTTTTCTTAGACTTAGTAGCCTTTGATCCGGAAGTGGATCCAACAAGAAGTACCGGCTTGTCCTTTTTAATGGTGGACTCAGCCGTCTTCAACATGTTTAATAATCCTGGAAGATCAGTTTCCATATTATGCATGTTGTAGTTAACGACAAAGTTATCGAATGACGCTGGCAGAGATTGCAACAATAAATCCACATAGAGTTCATTATCCATAATGACTCCAAGTGATTCGAGTCTTTCCACAAGAGCTATCATCTTCAGTCCATGATCATGAACTGAAGAGCCCTCGGTCATACGACACCTGAAAAGCTCTTTAGATATCTGATATCTAATTTGTCGCGTCCGATCACCATACAACTCTTGCAGGTGAGTTAGGATTTCAGAAGCATTATTCAGTAATTCGTTCTGTCTCTGTAGCTCATTAGACATTGATGCTAGCATGTAGCACCGAGCTTGGAGATTGTCATCAACATGACGCAAGTAGGCTCCATACTCTTCAGCAGTCTGATCCTCCGGTGGAGGAGGAGGAGCTGTTTCCAAAACATACTCTCGCTTCTCAGACTGAAGAACAATCTTTAGGTTCCTCAACCAATCATTGAAGTTGGGACCAGTTAATTTATTATGATCAAGGATACTCGCGATTGGATTCTTAGCCATTTTAGTAGTTTGATCTACAAAAATAACAAACGAAGCAGAAAATAATTAGACTATGGAATTTATATTCATTTAATATTAGGTCTTTAACATTAAATGTCTCCCACTAATTTAATTAGAACCTCATTATAATTATGAAAATCATTATTTTCATAGTGGGCTTGAAGTCCAATAAAAATATTTCATGTCCCAATTTTATGATGCCACCATGAAACAATTTTATCGGTAGTCAACTTTTTGACAATTGTATCTCTATACAACCTTCAAGATGTTTTGCCTCACCTTTCCTTATATACCTCAATTTTATGACTCCATATATATTACTCGGTGTCAAATCAAACCCATCAAAACTTTCATGATAACGGCCCACCAGAGTGTCCCACGACTCATGGCCAACACAAAGAGGAATCCGTCTCACGAATATCAATATATTTAATAGAGTTCACAGCTTTCGACATAGAATCATCCCACGACTCGTGGCCAATGATAAAACATCGTAGCATCTCATGTCATCTACTTTTGATGGAAGGCCGGGATTAATAAGTTCCAACTTATTTTTATCCATTATTGATTTGATATGGAATTAATCAAATTAATCCGTTTGGGTTCCTTGATCTCATCGATTACCATCTTTACGTTTATTTACCGGTTTCAGTCATCTAATGAAACGAAAGCGTAAATAAACCTAACATACATCTAATGCATGGTGGGATGATCATGTCCTTGCCTATTCGATCCATTCGAGCCAAAATGGATCTATGCCTATGTACGTGATAAAACAAATAATAGAACTACTTCTATTACATTTATTCTATCTACCCGTACAAGCACAGGCCTTCGAGATTACAACTTGTAAAATTACCCACACATGCGTGGGCCTTTGTCATCGAACGGTCTCCACCTTGATCTAATCTCTAACGATACAAAATTTAAAATTTTACAAATTTCATCTCAAGAGACTCGCAGGTCTCGATAAATTACATTTCTTCAATCATATTGAAAAACATAATTAAACATCCATTCATTCATTCAATCACATTGAAAATGAAAACATACATTCAATCATATTAAATATGAGGCTCATGATCATCCCTAAATCATTCATCTAATGAATAATAATTTTTTTTTTTTATTTATTTTTTATTTATTTTTTTATTTTTGTTAATTAAAATATTTATCTCATAAACATTTAATTATCTTGCTTATCTCATAAGCAATAACAAATCAAAACCTGTTTTAAAGACGATAACCGTGGCTCTGATACCACTGTTGTGTTCGCTAGTACCGTACGGGCTTTAAGCAGCGGAATTTAAAATTTTTCAAAATAAGTATTTATCGTATAAATACAACACCCGTACATATTAATTGCGAATTAACTGATAGTCATCTTTAAAACATGCATCATATACAAATTTTGATTTGTTATATAAAATAAATACAAATACAAAGTATTTACCGAATGTCTTGAACTCCTTCAACGACGATGTGGATTGTGGGAATCGGTTCCCGGTTTGATAACTTCAACGGATTGATGTTACTCACTTTAGGAATCCAAGTGTCTTCCCTCTAAACGTATCCACCCTATCAAGCCCGGTTCCGACGACCTTCCTTCGCTAGTAGGAATGTCTCGGTTTTCTTGTATAGGAATATGTATGAATTTTATTTTGGGAATTTTCAAGAACTCTTTCTTGATGTTTATGAAGAACTATTCTCCTTTCTAACACTTAGAAATTTTAGGAATGAATTCACCTTAAATGCAAAACCATTTTGCATCTATTTATACTAAACCTTTTAGCATAAAATAATCAACATTTAGTAATATTTAAATAAAATCAGATTTTATTTAAATAATATTTACTAACTATTGACTTTGAATTTACTAACTATTGACTTTGAAAATAATAAATAATGTTAAGTGGTTCAAACCACCTTTAACCACCATTTTATTATAATCATATTTATTATTTTAATCCTTAAATCATATTTAAAGATAAGAATAATAATAGAATAATAAATCTTGAGAATCTTTTCAAGACTTTATTATTATATTCATTTTCCCAATTTACATCCATATTATAATAATCATATTATTATTATTTTGGTTTGGAAATTTAAAATCAAATTTTAAATTCCAACATATTAATTTAGTAATTACCTTAATTACTAAAGTAATATCCAAAATGTAATTAATCAATCTTATTGATTAATATATTCCTTTTAATTGATATCTAATCAAATTAAATTATGTCAATTAATTCTAACTCTTTAGAAATACAATTTTTCACCTTTGTTCATAATAGGTATGACCTTTTAGGTTCACCTTAATACTAGTAGTGGGTTTACAACTCTTTGTAATTTGAGTTAATCACATTAACTCTTATTCATGAATTAACCCTTTAATTCAAGAACCCACATATCATGGGAACACCTAGCAAGTAGCATGAATCTAGTATTAAGTGAATAGCGAGTAAACCTATTCCGATTACAACTCCATACATGTAAAATCCTTTCGACATCTAATTTCCCGATTAAGTCTTGGGTATGATTTTGTCGAAACCCAAATTGACTTAATAACTATGATTCTATTTCAAGTTTATTAACCCTGTTATGAATCACTATTCATCTCTGCCTTGGCCAAGGACTTTGGATTAATAACTATGAAACACATAGGAAATTCACTTATCTTCATAAGTGTCGAATCCTTTATTGGCCACTAACAAACTTCCATACATATTAACATAATACCCAACTTATCCCTTTAAACGATAGTGCTAGCTACCAAAAGGATAAATCAAAGTAGAATGTAATATGCACAAAGTTACCATTGTGCCTCAAGTCTTAGGATTAGTCATGTACTATTGTAACATGAAAATTCTTATTCGACTGAATAAATTCTTCATTAAGAATTTTCATACGGTCATGTTCAGTGAACTTGTTCTCTAACAAGCACCCACATAAATGTACTTACGTCTTACGCTAATGTTGATGGAATGCAACATTCTTGTCCAACAAGCATACAAACTATGTGCAAGTCTTTTATGGATTATTCGATATCCCATCTCGAAACATCCATCGACTTGGAACTGTATTTAAGATCACGGCTTTCAAGGTATGTTCCATGATCACCATCTCTATGCGCAACCATACCTTATAACCATAAGTGATCTAGGGATTTTATCTTAAGTGCAATTATAAGATAAATGCTTTCTCTTAAGATAAAGAAATGCCTTATTCATAATATAATTCCAATAGACTGTATTTACAAGTAGAATACGTCCAATTAGATTGGAACGCTGGGTACCCTACTCTAACAAAAACATCCCTAGAAAGGTGTTGAGGCTCCTCCCGATCAGATATGCGATGATTCTCATGTACGCCACTTTGGTTCAAAGTTAAAATAGATCACGAAAGAAAAATTGATCGCCGTCTATCTCGAAGCTAAGGTATTCTCAAGTTGACCTTCGGATCGACTTTGCGAAGTTCCTGCACACGGTTCGATATCAGATAAGGATCAATAGAAACTGAAATTCGATGCTCAAATCCATCCCAAAAATTCTACGCAAGGAAAAGAAAATCAAGTGAATTTGTCACGGAACGAAAATCAAATAATAAGAATGGGTCACGAAATACAATTCAAACTTGACTACTAAGTGAAAGGTAGTAATCAAGGGCAAAGGAATAACACTCGGGTAGAAAAGGCGTGAACGGTAGGTTAAAGGGTTGAAAACGGATCAAGCTCGCACATTAATATTTGCTGCAAATTTCCAGAAATGTGATTGCACGAAGTTCGTATCTTGAACGCATCCCCTGAATGAATCTTGCGCCGTTTGAATCGTAAGAGACAAAACTACAATTCAGATGAAGACATCGAGGTTCCCCGATTACTAGAAGCATGCCAAAAATAGCCAAAATAAAAGACTCCAACTGTTGCGGTTTACACGAAAAACCGACTATGCAATGATCAGGTTTCCGGCGCAAATCTCGATAAAAATAAAATGATAAACACGCGATTCCTGTTCCTCATGAAAGGCAACAGGCTGATCTAAAATTTACAAGAAGACTTCAAAAAGAAACAACGAGGTTTCAGGGTTTAAACAACCATGGAAACAGATCACCCACAAATCGAAAAAATTAGGAAAACTGGACGCGCACTCGCAAAACTTTGGCCACATCATCCAACACAAAAATTAATAATGACTTGGTTCCTGCTCAAGATGAAGCATAAGAGATAGAACTTTAACTCATTAGAAGAGTTTCAAAGCCTATCGACCGAGTTCAAGGGGTCAAACAGCGACTAAACAGTCATCAATGAAAGGTTTTCAAAAAGAAGTTTTTCAACAAACTATTACAACGTACGAAAATCACGAATCGAAGGTTCGGATAAAGTCAAGGCTTGAATTAATTTGGCAACAACTCAGCCATAAATAACAAAATAAGAGGGTATCAATAACTCAACAACAGAGTTCTAATACCCACGAAGAATTTCACAAGACAAACTAACAAGAAATGAACGGATAATAACGAACAAATTATAATAAAGGGAAAATCAGCCATCAACCCGATTCCCACGAATCTACTCGCACAAGTGGTCGGATCATCGACATGAAACCGACATTTAGACTCCATTCCCGATTCCCATTCACCGGGTACTACACCCATCTAATAGTTCAAGCTACAATAGTCACAGACTTCCGATTAATCCACACACCCGGGACTTCTTCGTTTGTCTGTTCCCTTTACTTAAGCCTTCTCTTTCGAGATAGCTTACGAATGATTCTCACTCGATGGTACTAAACGGAACTCATAACGAGTGCACTGCTATAGACCAAACTTAACTCGATAACACCAACCCGAAAACTCACAACAAACATCTCTAAAGTCGGCACTTAACTCTACACCACTAGAGTTCAAGTCTGTATAAACGGAGGGTAAATTCCTAAGCCCCAATAAAAGAACAAACCATAATCACGATATCGATAATAATCAAAACAATAAAACTCATACCTCGAGCTGCCGCGGCGAGACGAAGCGAGTGGTCAATGGTCATTAAACACTTAATCACATATGAACCAGTCTACAGAAAAGCAAGACTGGCTCTGATACCAAACCTGTTTTACCGAATTTATTTTATAAGAAGCAGAGTATTTTTTTTTTAATCCAAGTTAAAACATTTATCGAGAAGCGGGCGCTACTTACTATCCACAACAAACAAATAATAACACCGAATCAATCAATCGATAGAACCTACACATGCTCGAGCTATCAGAATAACAATCTTAATAATCATAAATTATAAAACCATTCCCAAACGACTAGCATGAAAGCAAGGTTCAAACGAAATTCAACATAGTTCGAAAACGACGAAACAAATAATCTAAAGTGCGATAGAAAATAGATAAATATCAAGTTTATGCGGAAGCATAGGTTTTCAACACATAATGACCACCATCTCGCTCGTCCTACGCCACCGCCTCCAGCTCGTCTCAACCTAGAACAAAGGAAGAGAGAAGACAACAAAGAAAATAATGGCGGTGAGCAACCAACAAGCTCACCATTATCGCACGATTATTCCGTATAATAATTTTACAAACAAGTAATCGCAGGGTACAATATCAATACCGGTATGCATAGAATTCATAGCCTAAATCCCCTACCCGGCCCTACCGCAAACATCCTATGTACATACAACAACCTTCCGGATACGACGGCATGGCTGTAACTGGAAACCTTCCCACCCCCGGATACAACGGTACATGGGATCCTTTCCAGAAGACAGTGAAGTTAAATTACCCCTCCGCTCTACACGGATTCGAGTAAATCAGACAATCCCCTCCGCTCTACACGGATTCGGGCGTCCACCTCCCGGATACAACGGGCAGGCGACTTTTACTGCTTTCGCATTCATCAAAGGCACTATCGTTTGGGACACTTAGACTAGAGTTCTCATGCATACAATAATTTTCAAAAGAAACATTACACAAAATAATAAATGCGATAAATATGGAATACATCATAAATGTACCTACCTGATAGCAGCTACAGTTCAAAGTCACAAATCTCGAGGTGAGGCGAGGTTCAACACCTCTAGACACCTACATAAGTCCAAATACTAAAGTCAACACTTTAATCTAGACCTAAGTAGCAAATTCACAAGTTAACTTAGCCGAACTCGGTTCGACCAAGTGGTTCGTGAAGTTCTGTGGATATGGGAAAACTAGGACTTAGACTCGATTGTTAGTGTTATTTTTGTTATGTTTTTTAATGTTTTTTATTATTATTTTTATGTATTTTTAGTAAGTTTGTGGGATTTTGGGTAGTTTGTAGTTTTATTTAGTAATTTGTAATATTTAAGTATTTGTGTGGAATTTTGTATATTTTTCTTGTATTTTTCGAGTATTTGTAAAATAAAGGAACGGTCGAAAATCTCGGAAGAGCAGGATTTTGGAAAGTTATTGAGCATGATCACATTAATGGAAAGAGGAGCTTGTTAGCTACACACAGGAAAAAGCGGAACTCGATTTCGAGTTCGGATGAGTTCGTACGGAACCGAAGAGTAAAATCGAGCGTGTTGCCGACACCTTGGAAGTTAAAAATCCTTAGATAATTGTATTCTGGGTGAAATTTGTATTGGCATACATCATTGAATAGAGGGGTTCGTTAGCAACGTGTAGAAAAAAACGAAACTCAATTCCGAGTTCGGACGAGCCCAAAACGAGCCCGAGAAGCAGAGCTGCCCGAGACGTGCGCGAATGTGCGCGGAAAAATTCATTCTCGGATTTTGTCCGAAAATTCCAACATTTCTCTCATTTTTCCTATCTTCTTTGACCTTTTCTTGCATTTTTCTTGGTGGTTGAATTATTGTTGAACTTTGGTTGATGTTAGTTGATGTTAGTATGCTATTTATATCTATAAATAGCAACATTATCATCAAACAAAAGGGAGAGGAAAAAGAAAAGGGAATTTTTCCATATCATTTTATCTTTCCACATTTCTATTTTTACTACATTTGTAAGTTTGAATTTGTAAGATTAAATTGTTGAAGATTGTTGAAGTTTGGACATTAAGTTTGCACTTGCTCTAGCTTGTGGATTACTAGTAAGTTTTCTTTTTATTTTATGTTTATAATGGTTTATTTACATAAGAATTTTTATGTTAAAATTACTATGAGAAGCAAGAAAAATAATTCCGGGACCTCTACAATATGCTTTCAAAAGTGAATGTAAACCTTGCACTTCTTGACGTAATCAAGAATATGCCGTCTTATGTAAAATTTTTCAAGGACTTGGTGACAAAGAAAAGAAGATTCGAAGATGGCGAGAAGGTTGTGGTGTACGAAGCGGCTAGTACCATGCATCACGACTTACCCAAGAAAGAATGTGATCCTGGGGGTTTCGTGATCAAAATAGCCCTCGGGAATGGAAAAGAAGCTTCGGGGATGCTTGACCTTGGAGCTGGGATTAACCTTATGCCGTTTTCGATATTTCAACGACTCGGTCTCGGAGACTTGAGACCAACCCGAATGTGCCTCCAACTTGCCGACCGTTCAATACGATATCCCAAAGGAGTGNAGAATCCCTTTTCCAGGCCGACTCCGGGATGAGAAGCAAGAAAAACATTTCCGGGACCTCTACAATATGCTTTCAAAAGTGAATGTAAACCTTCCACTTCTTGACGTAATCAAGAATATGCCGTCTTATGTAAAATTTTTCAAGGACTTGGTGACAAAGAAAAGAAGATTCGAAGATGGCGAGAAGGTTGTGGTGTACGAAGCTGCTAGTACCATGCATCACGACTTACCCAAGAAAGAATGTGATCCTGGGGGTTTCGTGATCAAAATAGCCCTCGGGAATGGAAAAGAAGCTTCGGGGATGCTTGACCTTGGAGCTGGGATTAACCTTATGCCGTTTTCGATATTTCAACGACTCGGTCTCGGAGACTTGAGACCAACCCGAATGTGCCTCCAACTTGCCGACCGTTCAATACGATATCCCAAAGGAGTGGTGGAAGATGTACTTGTTCGTGTGGGGAAGCTCATTATTCCCGTAGATTTTGTTATTCTTGACGTGGGAGAAGTACACGAGAATGGGAAGGATCACACTATCCTTCTCGGAAGACCATTCATGGCCACCACCAACACTCTCATTGATGTAAAGAACGGAATGCTAAACATGACTATTGGGCTAATCCGTATCCATTTCAGTTCGAGATGCCACATCCGCATCCTCGGCGAATTTTATTGAAGAATGTGCTTTTATGGATACAATTGATCCGTTCATCGGAGAAATGGCCCAACAAGAATGGGAGGAGAGGCATACACACGACTTCGACAATGGCTCAGAACCAACTGTTGATCTTTGTGAAACCAACCAGTCAGACATTAAACCGACACTAGAACTCAAAGAATTGCCCCGACACCTTAAGTATGTATTCCTCGATGATGCACAACAAAAGCCGGTGATCATTTTTGCCGAGCTTGCGCAAGACGAAGAGAGAGAGCTACTTGAAGTACTTCGGAAAAATCAAAAGGCCATCGGATGGAGCCTCGGAGATCTTAAAGGCATTAGTCCCTCCACATGTATGCACCGAATTGTATTGGAAGACGGTGCTAAGCCATTTCGGGATAGCCAATGGCGGCTTAATCCGAATATGATGGAAGTTGTTAAGAAGGAGGTGTTAAAGCTCTATTCTGAGGGGCTTATATTTCCGGTGGCCGATAGCGAATGGGTGAGCCCTATCCATGTGGTACCAAAGAAAGGCGGTATCACTGTTATTGAGAATGAGAAGAAAGAGATGATTCCGACCCGTATCACTACGGGATGGCGGATGTGTATCGACTATCGGCGACTCAATGCCGTGACGAAGAAGGACCATTTTCCATTGCCTTTCATTGATCAAATCCTCGACCGCCTATCAGGACATCAATACTACTGCTTTCTTGATGGTCTTTCTGGCTACTACCAAGTAGCTATTGCTCCCGAGGATCAGCACAAGACCACGTTCACATGCCCGTTCGGAACCTTTGCCTTTAGACGGATGCCTTTTGGACTTTGCAACGCACCCGGAACCTTCCAAAGGTGCATGTTTTCTATCTTCTCCGACATGCTCGAGGACTTCCTCCAGGTATTTATGGACGATTTTTCTATCTTTGGTGATTCTTTTTCTCTTTGTCTCCGGAACTTATCTCGAGTTCTTGAGCGTTGCATTGAGTCTAATTTGACTTTAAGTTGGGAAAAAAGTCATTTTATGGTAAAAAGTGGAGTCGTTTTGGGACACGTTGTTTCTAGTCGAGGGATTGAAGTCGACAAAGCCAAGGTCGATGTGATTGAAAAACTTCCCCCTCCAGTAAATGTTAAAGGTATAAGAAGTTTTTTGGGTCATGCGGGTTTCTATAGGCGTTTTATAAAAGATTTTTCAAAAATTAGCCAACCCTTGTGTCGCTTGCTTGCTAATGATGTGTCGTTTGTCTTTGATAGTGCATGTTTAGATGCTTTTGAAAAATTGAAAAATAAGCTTGTGACAGCACCTATTGTGATTGCACCGGATTGGTCGCTACCTTTTGAAATAATGTGTGATGCGTCGAATCTTGCGGTTGGAGCTGTTTTAGGTCAACGAGTTGATAAATTACTTCGAGTGATTTATTATGCTAGCTTGACTTTAAACGGCGCCCAATTAAATTACACGACAACCGAAAAAGAACTCCTTGCCGTGATTTTCTCTCTTGAAAAATTTAGATCTTACATTTTGGGATCTAAAGTAATTGTGCATTCTGATCATGCGGCACTAAGGTATCTTTTGAGCAAAACTCAATCGAAACCGAGACTTATTCGGTGGATTTTGCTTTTACAAGAATTTGACGTTGAAATCCGTGATAGAAAGGGTTGTGAGAATGTTGTAGCGGATCACTTGTCTCGTATCATTCCGTCCGATTCTTCACTAGCATTGCATGAGCATTATAGAATTAATGATGATTTTCCATATGAGCAATTGAATAAAGTGTCGAATTATCCATGGTATGCGGACATAGTGAATTATTTGTCCGATGGTGTTCTGCTGGCTAACCTCTCTTTTCAAGAGAGGAAACGATTTGTTGCTTTGTGCAGGAACTATTTCTGGGATGACCCGTTTCTTTACAAGATAGGCAAGGATGAGGTGCTACGAAGGTGTGTTCCCGAGGAAGAGCAATCGGATGTACTTACCTTTTGCCACGAGCTTCATTGTGGAGGTCATTTTCAAGGACGAAAGACTGCCTTTAAAGTCCTCCAATCGGGTTTGTTTTGGCCTACTCTTTTCCGCGATGCTTATAATTTTTGTAAAACTTGCGACCGTTGTCAAAGGATTGGGAATATCGGTTCCCGAAATGAAATGCCTCTAGTTAACAATTTACAAGTTGAAATCTTTGATGTTTGGGGCATTGATTTTATGGGACCGTTTCCTAAATCCTTTGGTTTCGAGTATATCTTGCTTGCCGTTGATTATGTGTCTAAGTGGGTCGAGGCTATCCCCACCAAGACATGCGATGCTAATGTTGTCGTTAAGTTTTTGCAAAGTAACATTTTGAGTAGGTTTGGATTCCCAAGAGCTATCGTGAGTGACGGAGGCAAACATTTTTGCAACCGTGTATTTGCGAAATTGATGAAAAAATACGCCATATCACACAAAGTTGCGACACCATACCATCCTCAGACATTCGGCCAAGCAGAGACGAGCAACAAACAAATCAAGACTATTCTCGAGAAAACGGTGAATTCGTCCCGGAAGGATTGGTCGCGGCGACTCGATGATGCGCTGTGGGCTCAACGGACTGCATGCAAAGGGGTGTTGGGAATGAGTCCTTTTCGGCTCGTTTACGGAAAGGCGTGCCACCTCCCGGTTGAGATCGAACACAAAGCATTTTGGGCGATAAAGAAGATGAACTTTGACCTTGATACCTCCAGAAAAGAACGACTGTTGCAGCTCTCGGAACTTGAGGAATTGAGGAACGAGGCATATGAGAATTTGAAGATTTACAAGGACAAGGTCAAACGACTACACGACGCTCGCATTGTTCGAAAGGAATTAGCACCGGGTATGCAAGTTCTACTTTTTAACTCCCGACTTCGTCTATTTCCGGGAAAACTTAAGTCCCGGTGGAGTGGCCCGTTTATTATCGATGAAGTCCTATCTTTCGGAGCAGTTCGACTCCGAAATTCATCTACCGGTGAGTTATTTGTTGTCAACGGACAAAGGATAAAGCCATATATTGGAGGAGAAATCGGGAAGAAGCATGTCGAGACCGTCAATCTCGGCGAACCACAGTACGATTGATCGTTACAATGCCGAGCTCTAGGCAATAAATCGAGCACTTTTGTATATATTATTATAAAAAAAAAAAATAATAAAAATTGAGATCCCGAATCATCGTGATGTGTTGAAGAAAATACCGGCCCATGCACGATTCTTCAAGAAAGTTGCCACGAACAAGAAAAGGTCCGACAGTGACGGGGATGTGATAATCTGTGAGGCAGAGAGTGTTTTGCATCATCTCTTGCCAAAGAAAGAAATAGATCCTGGAGGCTTCGTGATCAACATTGCCTTCGGGAATGAGAAAGAGGCTTTGGGAATGATCGATCTTGGAGCGGGCATAAATCTCATGCCACTATTTGTTTATCGACAGTTCGAGCTTTAAGGGTTTGAAGCCTACATCCATCCTCCACCAGAACAACCCGACGCACAGTTATTTATCACTGTGCTTAGTACGTTTTTCTTTCTTTTTCTCTTTTATTTTGTACAATTTGTTTTAGTCGGTTAGTTATACTCTCTTGCACCGCGAATCGACAATGGGGACATTGTATGATTTTAAGTGTGGGGGAGTTTTACGTGAATATGTGGTTAACCATGTTTTCACGTAAGCACGAAAAAAAAAAAAAATTGAAAGAAAAAAGAAAAAAAAAAGGAAAAAAGGAAAAAAATATATATATAAAAAAAAACAGAAAAAAAAATTAAAAAAAAAAATTGTTTGAATTGTTTTGTTTAAGTTTTTATCTTTGTTCGGGACGAACAAAGAATTAAGTGTGGGGGAGTTGTTAGTGTTATTTTTGTTATGTTTTTATTAATCTTTTTTATTATTATTTTTATGTATTTTTAGTAAGTTTGTGGGATTTTGGGTAGTTTGTAGTTTTATTTACTAATTTGTAATTATTAAGTATTTGTGTGTAATTTTGTATATTTTTCTTGTATTTTTCGAGTATTTGTAAAATAAAGGAACGGTCGAAAATCTCGGAAGAGCAGGATTTTGGAAAGTTATTGAGCATGATCACATTAATGGAAAGAGGAGCTTGTTAGCTACACACAGGAAAAAGCGGAACTCGATTTCGAGTTCGGATGATTTCGTACGGAACCGAAGAGTAAAATCGAGCGAGTTGCCGACACCTTGGAAGTTAAAAATCCTTAGATAATTGTATTCTGGGTAAAATTTGTATTGGCATACATCATTGAATAGAGGGGTTCGTTAGCAACGCGTAGAAAAAAACGGAACTCAATTCCGAGTTCGGACGAGCCCAAAACGAGCCCGAGAAGCAGAGCTGCCCGAGACGTGCGCGAATGCGCGCGGAAAAATTCATTCTCGGATTTTGTCCGAAAATTCCAACCTTTTTCTCATTTTTCCTATCTTCTTTGATCTTTTCTTGCATTTTTCTTGGTGGTTGAATTATTGTTGAACTTTGGTTGATGTTAGTTGATGTTAGTATGCTATTTATATCTATAAATAGCAACATTATCATCAAACAATCATTTTATCTTTCCACATTTCTATTTTTACTACATTTGTAAGTTTGAATTTGTAAGATTAAATTGTTGAAGATTGTTGAAGTTTGGACATTAAGTTTGTACTTGCTTTAGCTTGTGGATTACTAGTAAGTTTTCTTTTTATTTTATAATGGTTTATTTACATAAGAATTTGTATGTTAAAATTACTATGAGTAACTAATTTTCTAACTAGGGTTAGGGGATAATCGTTTCGGTTTATTATCGTTTATAAGTATTTTTATTGCTCAATCTTTACAAATTTATTAATATTATGGTTAAATGTTTGATCACCATTTTAATCTACATAATCGATTTCATAACCGAAAGGGGCGAAGTTGATAGAACTTGATTTGTTTAGAATAGACATGTTCGGAAACGTATTGTTTATGTGTTAACCGTTCCACTAATTCATTTATTTAAGTTTATTCGTATATTACGAGAGTTAGTACGGATAAACCTCTAGATGAGTAAATTAAGTGAATCGTTTAACTGAGTAATTTAATTACCGATAAATGTTAATAAAACAGGAATTGATTATCCCCAATACCCTAGACTTTTACATTTATTAAAACTTATCTATGTCATTTTAGTTATTCTCTTTTCTTCCTTAAAACTTTATAGTTTGAAAGTATTTAACTAGTAGAACAATTTATTTGTTTGAAAGTTTTTACTAGTAGAACAACTTATAGTTTGAAAGTATTTAACTAGTAGAACAATTTATTTGTTTGAAAGTTTTACTAGTAGAACAAATTTTAGTTTGAAAGTATTTACGAGTAAAACGATTTTATCGTTAGAAAGTATTTACTAGTAAAACGACTTTATCATTTGAAAGGTTTTCAGAGTAAAATGACAGCATTTATGTTACTTTTAATTTAGTTTAAAACCTCATTATTAAATTGAATTAGAATGTTTAGGAATATTTTCTCTTTTGTGAATTGAATAAACATACAATTTAATCCGGCTAACCTTCCTTAGAGAACGACCCGAGTCGGGTAACTCGGTTATTACTTGCCCAAAAATATTACCAACACCCGCGCCGCGCCACCCGTGTCTCACCGCGCCGCGCCAGTGCCACGACATGGACTGCAGCTCCCAGGCATCCCAGGCCCCGCGCCGCGACAGCCCCGCGCCGCGGCACCGCAACTCCTCGCGCCGCTCTGCTTCCTCACGCCGCGGTGTATGGTTCTCTCGCGCCGCGGCACAACATCTCCACCCGTGTTGACCTGCGCTTATAAATATAAGATCGGGATCGATAAAAAATTCATTCCCCCTCCTGGGGACGCAAACCCTAGCGAGAAAACACGACAAAAATTCTTTTCTCTTTCCCTTCTCCTTCTTCTTTTCGTTTCTTCTTCTCTTAATCTTTTTGTTCCATTTTTCTTCTTCTTTTTATTGCTATCAAGGATTAAGCTTTGTATTTCGAATTCAACTTTGGAACTTGAATTGATTGTAATTATTCCTTTCTCTTATTTGATTCATGAATAATGGTTATTTGAGAGAAATGATTATGATTGTTGAATTTGATATTCGTAGATAAATCTAATTACTAGGGATAGGGGATGATTGTTTTTGTTTAATGTGCATTTATCGGGCTCAAGATTGTTCATGCTTATGTGAGTTGAATTAATTCAGAATTGATGAATTTGTGCTTGATTGATTGATATAATCGAAGAGTGACACTTCGATCTTGCGATTGGAAACAATTGAATGTTAATTTGTCGACCTAGGGTTTGTCAGTTCTGTATGATTAGTTGATTAATCACCTTCTAGTTAATTAGCGACTTTCAGAACCGAAAGGGGAGAGGTCGTAGACCTAGGCTCGCATGAGGTAGATGATTTCGTAGTTGAATAATCTATGGGTTGAGATTGAAATACGTGCTTGTCGATGACCCGTCCCTTGTTACGAAATGTTATTGGGATTGGGATAATTGGCTTGTGTTGTATGCTCGAGCTTGTTCGTCTATGTTCAATCCCTTGTTACGAAAAGTTATTGGGAGCGAATCGCTAGATGTTTAAGCGAGAGTGTCAATCTCGAACCGAGCAATTGATTGCCCGGCTTTGCTAGAACTTGAATTAATTATCCCCGATTCCCTAGTTTCTCCATCTTTGTTTCGTTTATATTTTTAGGTAGAATATTGTTTTTATATTATTTCTTAGTTGGTAATTATTCGACCCCCATTCTGATTAGAGTGTTTAGAATTTATTTACGTTTTGTGTGTTATCGATACCAAAGCTAAATTCCGAACCGCCTTCCTCGTGAGATCGACCCGGGAAACGAATCCTTGATTCGGTACTCGGTAAAATAAAGTAATTTGTACACAACACCTATGTTAAATTTTGTGCGTAGGAAGGAAAGTCTTTTCCAAAGATTCTATATAATATAGCCTTTGGCACCTCAAAAATGCCCAAGAGATTGAGTCGAAGGCACTCAAACAATACATATAGGTGGAAAGCTTCAATAGGTCCCCGCTGAACCCCATACTACTTATGGTGCTATGATGGGAAATTGAAGTTCATATATATGTGAATGTGTGTAGACGAACTCGTCGATTTTGAGAAATCGAACGAGAGCTCGTCATTCTTGTATAGGACTGTGGAAAATGGAACATTGTTGAGTTCTTGGCCTTATGGCGAAGGCCTCGGATGAATTCGTCGTAAAACGAGTCGGTTATGAATTAATGAACTTGTATTGTCGCTGTTATTATATATAAATTATGATAAATTGTATGCTGCTCGTATTGCCGTGAAATTTTGTGTGATAGTCCCTCTGCTAATAATACAGGTTGTGTAAACATTTCGTATTAAAATGTTAAGTATAGCTATTTTTAATAATTGTATGAAATTCTTAGCAGAATCTTGTTAAATGCCTATTAAATTGAGTTGTGCTCCAAAATTTATGAAATTTTAGTATATCGTTTTCCTCTACGTTTTATATGTCGTGTAAAACTTTTAGAATTTTCAAGCTTCGTTTGCTATGTGTAAAAATTATTTGTTGAATTCTGCAGTTTTGTAATTTAATTTTAATAAATTGATCTTTTGCGCTAAAATGCTGAAAATTTATGACTAGGTCTATTTTGTGATGTGTTTCAGCATATAAAAAGATGAGAATTTTTAGAATTCATTTAGGTTCTGTTATGTGGAAAATTTGAAACTTTTCTGAATGTTGTTTTAATTTTACAAATTCACATGCTAAGTGTTTAAGGCTGATATTTTTACATGCTGTTGTTCATATGTTGAAGTTCCTTAGATGAAAAATTTGAAGGCCTGAATCGTTCATTATCTTAGGTTTTTAATTTAGGCTCGTTTTATTGAAAAGCTTGCTCGAATTTTATAAAATAACACAATTTGAGTATGGGGCTAAAATTTGGTGGTTTTGCTTAACTCTGGAAGGAGTAATTTTGGTTAAAATTTCAGAACTTAAGTGATAGGGTAACCTGACCAACTGATTTTATGTGATTAATGGTCATTATTTTCAAAATATAGTTTTGGAATTAAAATCGGTAATCGACTTGCTTTTCATTTTATTGAGTGTTTGACTTGGTCAATCCATAGATGGATTTATTTGAACTCCCATATGTAGTTTGGTTGAGTCTTGTGTCGAGTCTAAGTGTTCCAACGTCCATAGGACTTCACGAACAACTTAGTCGAATCATGTTCGGCTAGGAATAATTGTGATTTCCGTTTAAGTCAGAATAGATGTTGATTATAGCCTCTGGACTTAATGTAGGTGTTTGAGGATTCGAGCCCTCGACCTACCGACCTGTTTGTGTGACTTTTCTACCGAATTACCAGGTGAGTTTTATTTATAAATTTGATATGCTGTAAATGATATGAATGAATGTTAATTATTTGTGGTATGATCAAAGTATGCATGTGAACCATGTAGCCTTCGATGTGAGCTGTACCGACCGTCCAACGGTTATCCCCATAGCTATAGAACATACCCGTTGGGTAATCTCCTTTGAGAATTTACTCCTTCTGGCTTGGGCACCGATAGAAGCCCGAGGGGCATTCCGTATTTTACTCCGCAGTAGTCTATGCATAGGTGTGCACATGAGTCTTGATTTTATGACGATCTTATGAAGATATTATGACGATCTTATGACGATATTATGATGACAGGAGATTGGAATATTAAATTGATTCTTATTCATGCTGAGATCATACTGTTGATTTGTTTGATTAATGTTTACTGCATAGTGGTGAGCACTACTTTTTCCTACTGTGCTCATCCCCACCTGAAATTCACGTTTCAGGTTAAGCGAGGCAGGCACGATGGCGGGGTAGAGCGAGTGGTGGTCGGCCTATATGACCGGTTTTATTATTTGTTAAGCTTCCGCATGTATGAATTCTGGATTTTATGACTATGAATTTGGAGTATTATTGCATTTATGAATATTGGATTTTATGACTTGAATAATGTTAAGGTGATGCTCATTAGAATTTATGAATATTATTGAAACCCGATTTGGGTGATTTATGAATTTTGAGAAACCCGTTTCGGTAGATAGTAATATTGTTGATGATTGAGTTTGATGATTGATTGAGTATTGAGAAAATTGGTTAAGTATTGAAGTTCGTTTTGAAAATGACTAGCGCCTCAGGTGTTTTGAAATAAATTTGAAAAATTTATTCTGATTTTCGGCAAATAAAAGTGGGGCGTTACAAGTTTGATATGAAGGACTTAGGTGAAGCAGGACACATTCTTGGTATTAGGCTCATTAGAGACCGTAAGAAGAGAATGTTGTGCTTATCCCAGTCTTCATACATAGATATTGTCTTGGCCAGATTCAGCATGCAGGATTCCAAGAAAGGTATGTTTCCTTTCAGACATGGAATACCTTTATCTAAGGAGATGTCTCCTAAGACGTCTAACGAGATAGAGGAGATGAAGAAAGTTCCTTATGCTTTGGCAGTAGGAAGTCTCATGTATGCAATGTTGTGCACTAGGCCAGATATTAGCTACGCCGTTGGCATGGTAGCTAGATATCAAAGTAATTCGGGACGGGAATATTGGTCTGCAGTGAAGCATATACTCAAGTACCTGAGAAGGACTAAGGAGTACATGTTAGTTTACCGTGCAGGCAGCTTGTTACCTCTGGGTTACAGTGATTCTGATTTCCAGTCAGATAGGGATGAAAGTAAGTCAACCTCAGGTTATGTGTTTAGCTTGGGAAGTGGAGCCATTTCATGGAGGAGTGCTAAGCAGAAATGCGTGGCAGACTCCACCATGGAAGCCGAGTACATAGCAGCCTCAGAGGCAGCGAAAGAGGCAGTTTGGCTCAGGAACTTTTTAGTGGACTTAGAGGTTATACCGAGTTTGCCACGCGGTATCACCGTGTACTGTGATAACAGTGGAGCAGTAGCGAACTCAAAAGAACCTCGAGCCCACAGGGAAAGCAAACACATAGAGCGCAAATACCATATGATTCGGGATATCGTTGGTAGAGGAGACGTTGATGTTGCCAAGATTGCATCAGAGGATGCATGTCATAGGATCGACATAGGTCTTTTAGAATAACGGATTGATAGGACTATACTGTAAAAGCGAAAGCTTTAAGTATAAGTGGGAGATTGTTAGTGTTATATACTGAAAGCTTGACTTTGCATGTTATTACACATTTACACTTTATGAATGAGAATCATGTTAGATTAAACAAGTTCTACGTTCTGTTGTTCTGCACTTAGATAGGGTGGGTCGTCATCGGACGAACCGAAGATCACTCTATCAGTCACTTGCGAACAAGAATAGTTGTTCACAACCTAGATGGACATGAACACCCCATCTGAACGGTTGTAGTGTCAACTGTACAGTTTGTCTTGACTGATTAGTTGCACTAGTACATTTATGTATTAAACAGGATCCCAGAGAGGAGAAGTTCATTATATACTGATCGTCGTAAATGAACTAGGCCTCGGTTAATTACTGCGTTCTCTTAACCCGTAAGATATTAAACAGGCAGATATATATAATATATATTACTTTGATTCACATGGGTGAGGTTCAGTTCGCTGGATTAATATTCCTACTGTTTTTGGTAATATTATTATATATAGGATGTGCTGTTAGGATATTTACGGTCACCATGTGCGTTAGTTTGATGATGTACCCAGAGTGAATTGATGAAGGATTGTTATGCTAAACCCTGCAGGTGGATTAAGTTCCGGCATAATAAGAATGTGATGGACGAGCGCTAGCTTCGGTGAAATAATAATAAATTAATGAATTCTTGATTGTCAGTAATCGAATTAATTAATGGACATTATATCTTAAACGTGGGGAGGTAAATCGAGTAATTATTACTGGAGTCTCAAATGTAATTTGGGCTAGGAAAAGGGAGTGCAATAATATAATGTTGGTGGCCCATTAATATTATTTAATTAATTAGAGGAGTGGGCTTGACCCACAGTTAGTCTAATTAATTAAGGAGCCCTTTTTCTAATCTCCTAAGGGTCCCTACTGTAGCTCAATATATACATCATTAAACTCATGAGAAGAGAATCCCAATCTCATTCTAACAAGATACATGCCCCACGCCTCTCTCTCTCTCTTGATCTCATTCGAGCTTTATCTTCTTCTTGTTGCTCCACTGGTACAAGTAGAAGAAGGATGTATTGAGTAATACAGTAGAAGATCTGTAGATAAACCGAGACGAAATATATTTTGACCTACAGAACTAACCAGAAGTCGACGTACAACATACCCAGATGACCGTCTCGACGAGAGCTTTCCATCGCCGCCGATATC
Source organism: Striga asiatica (assembly GCA_008636005.1). NCBI lineage: Eukaryota > Viridiplantae > Streptophyta > Magnoliopsida > Lamiales > Orobanchaceae > Striga > Striga asiatica. Next base: position 212,563 of record BKCP01005139.1, read on the forward strand.
GTCGGAATTTGATGTCTCACGCGCCCTCATGCGCCGCCGGAAGCTCCCAGGCTGCAAAGTTTCGTTTTGATCCGTTTGCATCTGTTTGATCCGGTTTTGATCTGATCTTGTTCGTGCAACTCAAGACGTGATTTACGGTCAATCAATTGCGGTCAACCGTTCGTGGTCAACCAGATCTACATAAATTTTAAATCGTAAGTTATCTACGCCAAACCTTTAGATCCGCTGTGCATACGTTTACGTTTGCCATTGAATTCATGACTTGTACATAACGAGATCCTCAAAGATCCCAACACTATGTTCTATTGTTTTGCACTTAGTTAGAATGGGCCGTCATCGGGTGAACAGAAGATCATTCTATCAGTTACTTGCGAAACAAGAATTGTGGTTCACAACCTAGATAGAAATGAACACCCTATCCGAACGGTTGTATTGTCAACGATACAGTTGGTCTTGACTGATTAGTTGCACTAGTACATTTATGTATTGAACTGGATCCCAGAGAGGAAAAGTTCGTTTTATACTGATCGTCGTAAACGAACTAGGCCTTGGTTAATTACTGCGTTCTCTTAACCCGTAAGATATTAAACATGTAGATATATATATATATATATATATATATATATATATATATATATATATATATATATATATATATATATATATATATATATATATATATATATATATATATATATATATATATATATATATATATATATATATATATATATATATATATATATATATATATATATATATATATATATATATATATATATATATATATATATATATATATATATATATATATATATATATATATATATATATATATATATATATATATATATATATATATATATATATATATATATATATATATATATATATATATATATATATATATATATATATATATATATATATATATATATATATATATATATATATATATATATATATATATATATATATATATATATATATATATATATATATATATATATATATATATATATATATATATATATATATATATATATATATATATACTCCTTGGGTGAGGTTTAGTTCGCTGGATTAATACTCCTACTGTTTTGGGTAATATTACTATATATAGGATGTGCTGTTAAGATATTTACGGTCACCATGTGCGTTAGTTTGATGATGTCCCCGGAGTGAGTTCATGAAGGATTGTTATGCTAAACCCTGCAGGTGGACTAAATTCCGACATAATAAGAATGTGATGAACGAGCGCTAGCTCCGGTGAAATAATAATAAATTAATGAATTCTTGATTGTCAGTAATCGAATTTATTAATGGACATTATATCTTAAACATGGGGAGGTAAATTGAGTAATTATAGTTTGAGTCTCAAATGTAATTTAGCTAGGAAAATGGAGTGCAATAATATTATGTTAGTGGCCTATAATATTATCTAATTAATTTGAAGAGTGAATTTTGCCCACAGTTAGTCTAATTAATTAAGGATTCCTATTCCTAATCTCCTAAGAGTCTCTCTGTAGCGCTATATATACATCATTAAGCTCATTAGAAGAGAAGAATTCCACAATTAATGTGAATAATTTGGCCGCCCCATATATCTCTCTCTCAGTTCTCATTCGAACTTTATCTTCTTCTTGTTGTTGCTCCAATGGTACAAGTTGAAGAGGTGTTTGAGTAATACAATACAAGATCCAAAGGTATTCGGGACCCGGTGATTATCTTCAAGGAGTTGACGAACCACGACCCGAAGGCTGCGATCTGCCAACCCAGACTTGCCGGACGACCACCGCCGTGAACCGGAGCTCCGCCGTGACCAGCCCGGCAAGGCCCGACACGACCGGCAGCCGAGAGACGCGACCCGGCCACCCGACGCACACGACCCGTCCGATCCGACATGACCCGATCCCATGATCCCGTTTGTGTGATCCAGTTCCGTTCGTGTGTTGTTCCCAGTCATCCCAAATCCATTAGATTCAAAAAATTTTAAGTCGTAAGTTTTCTACGTCAAACCTTTAGATCCGCTGTGCATAGGTCTACATTTGCTATTAAATTCGTAACTTGTACATAACGAGATCCTCATAGATCCCAACAAGTGGTATATTTGATAAGATGTGTTCAAACGCAACCATATATATTGAATTATATTCGCATAACTCGGTTTTGCAGGAATAAGTTAATCCACTATTTTGGCCGACTATGTGTTTGATGAATGTTGTTGAATGTGATGCATGGTTTTAAATTCATTTTTAAAGTCTCGGACATGTCGAGGAATTTGATGGATGAATGTTTGTAATAATTATTCGTCCAGGGGGTTCACCGGATAGATTTAATTATTTGTTTAGAAAGCATATACGTCCATTCGTTGGATCTAGTATTGGATTATGTAATTTTGTAAATTATAATTTTTGTATTGTGTTCGTGTGTTGATGACCGGGAGATCAGAAGATGTCAACAAACCTCGAAAATCCAACCAGATCTGAGCCCGATGAACCGACTGATGGTCAGGTGGTGAACGGCGGCCACACGACCCGGCTGGAGGGTGCGACACGACCTGTGTGCGCGCGAAATAAAATAAAAAAATTCGGCTAGATTTTTCGGCCAACAGACGGCGGTGGATAGGCGGGCGACGGCTAGTGATGGAGGTTTTTACTTGTTGGACAAGCAGTACAATATCAACCAGGATTCTACTGTAGTGGGAGTTCCAGTTGGACAAGGAAATAAACTGTCAATGTTTCCTTGTTTAAGGAGACTCAATATTTAATGGTCATAATAGTGAATTTATTTATTTAAATTTATTATGCCAATTAAATATTTATTATTTATGCATGTTAATTAATTATTACTTTTGCATGGAATTAATTTAGTATTGCATGAATAAGCATGTTAATTAATTATTGCTTTTGCATAAGAATAATTTAGAATTGCATGGGTAATTATGCATGTTAATTAATTATTGTTTTAGCATATGATTAATTTAGAATTGCATTAATTATTATACATGTTAATTAATTGTTGCATTTGCATGGGTTAATTTAGAATTGCATAAATATTTAAAAATCCTCATAAAATAATACTAAGTTTGAGAAGGGATTTTAAATTCAAGTTAATTGTAAAATTCCTAAGGCCTCCATTTCTAATTTGTCGGTAAATCAATTAATTGAAGTATGGGCTTCCCCACGGATGACATCACTAAAATTAATTGTAGGTAATTACCAGGACGAATTTCTAACATTAGACGGTTAGAGGAAAAGTTATAAGAGCGTACGAGCTTCCCCACATGGGACGTATAATCTATTTTAACGACCTCAGAATCGATAAATGGGATTCACTTAGAATGTGATTTAATTTATAAACTCCCCACGGGGTCCCTGAATTTTATTGCATGGTCAAAAGGAGACCGACTATTAATTTCGTTCGTCATGAATTTGGTTTTGACTTATAGAAATTAATGGGTTCTTGAAAAACACTTATCTTACAAATGTTGAGTATGTAGGGCGACCCACGTAGCATGCATTACTCACGGTGTGTAAAGATGTCGGTGAATTTAAGTTAATGTTGTTTTGAGGATATCAATGTTAACAGTTAAATTTAAAAGTGTTTAATCTGTAAAATTTATTTGCATGATTCTAAAGATATTCATCATGTCGTTCAATCCGTTGTCTGTCATTCTAAAAGAAAATCAACTTACTGGTCCTAATTACAAAACAACAACTCATTAATCTCAAACCATTTGATTGGAAGAGGAACTTAGACATTGTCATGTCGATCACCATGGCTAAGGGCCCTCCCATAAGAGAACATGTCCAGAAGCTGATGAAGTAGTTCACTCGTATGGAGTCTAAAGGTGCACTCATTGAAGAGTGTATCATGGCTGACATAATACTCTTTTCGTTGCATAAGGACCTCAACCAGTTCTCCTATAGTTACGGCCCGGTTCTTCGGAATATGCCAGTGACTGAGCTGATTGGGGAACTTGAGGTGGCTGAGAAGATTATCCATAATAAGCGAGTGATGATTCATGCAGAACGAGATGGCCTCGTTCTCTAAATCCGTAGGGATTAAGAGGAAAAAGAGCTCTGTTGAGGAAACAGTTGAATCATCTAGAGCTGCGAGATCGGGACAGAAGGTCGACTCTGCTCTCCTCAAGAAAGGTAACTCTCTTATTAATGTCGTAGAAATTCAAGGAGAATTGGGAAGTTGTGGAGAAGCTTCATGGTAAAAGTATCAAGTCACTTCAATCTGATCGAGGTGGCGAATACTACTTTAGAGAGTTCAAGACATACTTATCGGAAGCTGGGATTTAATCGCAACTGACTGCACCCGACACGCCCCAGCAGAACGGAGTTGCAGAGAGAAGAAATAGGACTCTTATGGAGATGGTTAGGTCTATGATGAGGTATTCAAGGTTACCATATTCGTTTTGGGGAATGGCGTTGGAAACAACATCGTACATATTGAACTTGGTTCCATCGAAGGCAGTAGAGACTACTCCTTACGAATTATGGAAAGGGCAAAAGCTCGGGTTTCACATTGTAGTGGACCCTTAGCTTAATTGATATGTGTTTACTGTAACTATGGATATAGTGAATTGGGGAAGAAGAAAAAGCTTAGAGAGAGAAAGTAGAGAGGGACAGAGAGAAATGTAGAGAGATAAAAGATAATTTTCTTCTTGGCTTTTTCATTCCTCACGCACATGCTTAAATACAGTGTAATATGGCCCACTATTAACCAACTATTCACCATACAATTTACCCTCTCACTAAAACATAAAACTAAAACATAAATAATTAAAAGATGTCAAATAGACGGTCATGATACTTGACTTCATATTTTTTATCCAATGTCTTCCATCTCGCCAAGTGTCGCTTCTTGGTCAACACCCATGTTGCCATCAAAACCCGCTTTCTCATCTTCATCTTCCCATTTTTCTTTTGCCTGAACCCTAATTTTCCCAAACTCCATAGGAACTGTACCAATTTCCTCCAAATCTCCTTGATTCACTACAATACCGCCCCCCTTTTGAGATCCTTGTCCCCAAGGATCAAACTTTGGGAACTTGCGGCGTAAAAAGGTGTCGTCTTCCCAAGTGGCAAGAGGTGCATCGGCCGGCGACCATTGAACCAGAGTTTGAGAAATGGGTCGTCCTCGCCGTTGGATCTGGCGGTGGTCCAGAGCGTCCAGGGGAAGAGCAAGGAGAAAGACCTTTTCCTTTTCTTCGATCTTCCTTCTCATTTGGCGGAGACCTAAAACAATGAAATCAGCAAGCCCCTGAGTCAGGGGGGCGTCCCTAGCGTCCCTCTCGTACCGGTGGTCCACGTGAACTGAAACTATTCTTTCCGGTGAATTTATCAGCCTCGTACTTGGTTGACTATCACCCGACCCTCGCCGTCGATTGGTGGGAACTCAGTAGAAGCAGATTCCGGCAGATTAATACTGCGCTTGAGCAAAGAGACATGGAAGACGGGATGCACACGAGAACCCTCTGGGAGGTCCAAACGGTAAGCTACTTCACCAATCTTAGCTAGAATTTGATAGGGTCCAAAAAAATGGGCAGAAAGTTTAATGTTTTTGCGAAGGGCGACTGAGTTTTGCCGAAAAGGTTGCAACTTGAGGTAAACCCAGTCGCCAACTTCAAAGTGCCGATCACTCCTGCCTTTGTCTGCATATTGCTTCATTCTGTTTTGTGCGTGAAATAAATTTTCTCTGAGATCCTGCATAATATGCTTCCTTTGTTGAACAAGGTATGAGGCCTTTGAGTCAGATGAGTGCATATAGGGGTCTAGTGAGAAATAAGGTGGGGGGTAACCATACAGGGCCTCAAAAGGAGTGCATTTTAGGCTAGTGTGGTAATTTGTGTTGTACCAGAATTCAGCCAAAGGTAGCCATTTAGCCGAGTTCTTAGGATTTTCAAAAACCATACCTCTGAGGTAATTCTCGAGGCACTGATTTACTCTTTCTGTTTGTCCATCTGATTGCAGATGATAGGCTGAGGTAAGTGCTAATTGAGTACCAAGGAGTTTGAATAACTCCTGCCAGAAAGTGCTGGTAAATATCTTGTCTCTGTCTGAAATAATGCATAGGGGTTGACCATGGAGTTTGTAAATAGTGTCCAGAAAAATCTTAGCCACCAAAACAGCTGTGTAGGGATGTGATAAAGGAATAAAATGACCATACTTGGTCAGTCTGTCAACCACAACAAGAATGACATCCTTCCCCATAGACTTAGGCAACCCTTCTACAAAATCCATTGAAATGTGAGTCCAAGCTTGGGAAGAAATAGGAAGTGGTTGTAGCAGCCCCTTATACTTTCCACAATCAGTTTTGGTTTTAGCACACACATCACACATTTTCACCCAATCCAGAACCTCCTTTTTTAGGTTTGGCCAATAGAAGACCCTTTTAATCCTCATATAAGTAGCTTGGGATCCAGAATGTCCACCTAAGGCAGAACTGTGCATTTCCTTGAGAATGGTTTGCCTCAATAACTCATCCTTCCCCACAACTATTCTGCATTTATATCTGAGCACATCCCCCAAGAGTTCATAATCAGGATAACTAGTTGGATCTACAGCTTTACTTTGAATGACCATCTTGAAGTGAGGATCATTAGTGTAGCTAGATGAAATCTGCTGCACCCACTTAGGTAAAACAGTGGTAATAGAGAAAGAAACAATTTTCATCCACCCCACTCCTTGACAAAGCATCTGCACATTTATTCTCTGCCCCCTTCTTGTATTGTATCTCATACTGAAAACCTAGGAGCTTTGATATCCACTTCTGTTGCAAGGGAGACACCACTTTTTTATGAAGTAAATGTTTAAGTGCTTGCTGATCTGTTTTGATAATGAATTTGTAACCCAATAAATAATGTCTCCACTTTTGAATAGCCATAAGAATAGCTAAAAATTCCCTCTCATAAATTGAAAGTGCTTGGTTCTTAGGACTCAAAGTTTTGCTCATGTAAGCAATTGGCCTGCCTTGTTGCATTAAGACAGCCCCTACTCCTTGACCACTAGCATCAGTTTCCAAAACAAAAGGTTGAGTAAAATCAGGTAACCTTAACACAGGAGCACTAATCATGGCTTCTTTCAGTTTGAGGAAAGAGTCAGTAGCATCTGTAGTCCAAGGGAAACCACCCTTTTTAAGTAGGTTTGTCAAGGGCTTGCTGATAATGCCATAATCCTTGATGAACCGCCTATAATATCCAGTAAGACCAAGGAATCCCCTTAACTGTATGAGGGTAGTAGGAATAGGCCATTGAACCATAGCTGCAATTTTTGTAGGGTCTGTGGCAACACCATTCTTAGAGATAAAATGTCCCAGATACTCCACTTGTTCTTGACCAAAATGGCATTTGCTACTCTTGGCATAGAGTTTATGAGCCCTCAGAATGGTCAGCACTTCTCTGAGATGTGCCACATGATCCTCCCATGTCTTACTATACACCAAGATATCATCAAAAAAGACCAACACAATTTTTCTTAAATGGGCATGAAAAACTTGATTCATGAGTGACTGAAAAGTGGCAGGGGCATTACAAAGTCCAAAAGGCATAACTAAAAATTCAAATTGCCCATGATGTGTGTTGAAAGCTGTTAAGTGTCTGCTGTTTGGCTTCAGTAAAATTTGAAAGTACCCTGATCTGAGGTCAATCTTAGAAAAATGCTGGGCACCATTCAATTCATCCAATAATTCATCAATGATAGGTATAGAAAAATCATGTTTAACTGTGTGGTTATTTAAAAATCTGTAATCCACACACATCCTCCAAGTAGAGTCTTTCTTCCTTACCAATAGGACAGGAGAGGCAAAAGGACTATTACTGTGCTGAATCAATCCTGACCTCAGCATGTCCTCAACAATCTTCTCTATTTCAACCTTTTGACTGTGTGAAACCCTGTAGGGATGTTGATGCTTTGGGAGGCTGCCATCTTTGAGGATAATTTGGTGCTCAACTCCCCTAGATGGTGGTAGTCCTTGAGGCTCAGCAAAAACGTCAGAAAATTCGTCTAAAAGGTCAGTGAGATTAAGGTGGCAAGAAGAGCCATTTTGTGGCATTTTAACCCAAAAAATCTCTTCTATAGTAGTAGGGACTTCACAATGCACCATTTTGTAGAGTGTTGGGCCGGAAATCAGTGTACAATCCACTCCTGAAGTGAGTGCCTGGATTTTAACTTTTTTCCCACCCACTGTAACAGTAAAAGTCATCTTATCATAGTCTAACTCAATGGAAGTACAAGACTTGAGCCAATCCCCCCCCAAGAATTAGGTCACAACCCACATTATCTAGGACCCTTGGTGAGAAAGTGAAAGAATGTCCCTGCATCTTCCATTTGAACCCAACCACTTTACTAGAGCTAATCATTTTATGTCCATTTGCAACCTTAACCATAATAGGTTTTGTTGTTTCCAACTGACAGCCCAACTTCTTTGCCATAGAATCCTGAATGAAACTAATAGTACTGCCAGTATCAATGAGAATGTGTAATTTCTCATGTCCAACAGTGCCAAATAATCTCATGGTTGTGACCCCACTTTCCCCACTGACTGCATGTAAGGTAACCTAGATTTCTTCCATGCAAGAATCCTCCAATATCTCTGAATTGTTGTCACTGGAATCCTGGGAATAAAGGGATTCCTCCTCTTCAGTCATCATCATATAAGTAATTCTATTTTTGCACCTATGCCCTTTAGAAAATAATTGATCACAATTATAGCAAAGGCCTTTTTCCCTTCTGGCTGCCATCTCTGATGAGATAAGTAGTTTAAAGTTAGGTGGGTGAAGGCTTGTAGGCTGTTTAAGAGTGGTGGGTTGAAAAAGGGAAGGTGGTGTGTCTTGTTTTTTGGGAAATGGTGTATAACCCAAGGTGGGCCTGCTACCAACTTTCAATCTCTTGGAAATGGCATCAAGAGTATTCAATTGTCTTTTGCCCAAATAAATAGTCTGTTGCAGGGTTGTGGGCTCAAACATTTGAATAAATGATTGTAACTCTTCACTTAAACCACTGATAAAGCTGGCTATAAAATACTCTTCTGAGTAGCCACCACTGTTAAGCAATAGCATACAGGCCCGAAGTTCCTCAAATTTATCAACATAGTCAATGTAGGAGCCTGTGTGCTTAAGCTTATTAAACTCAACAATAATTTTTGCCTCTTTGAGAGCCTCAAACCGGGTAGAAATAATTTCCAAAAATTGAGGCCAGGTAAGGTCTTCCTGGTTGTGGGGAAAGTTTTGAAACCATTGGGAGGCCTTACCCTCAAAGTGCATGGCAGCTAGATGAACTTTCTGAGAATCTGGCATAACAGGCATGAGTCTGAAGTATGATTGACACTTAAGAATCCAAGTACGAGGTTGAGAACCATCAAATCTAGGAAATTCAATTCGAGGAACAGGACTGGGGATGTTGTTTGTGGGGTTATCAGTGAGGTATCTGGTTCTCTGTGTGGTGTGGGAATTGGATCCATGAGGTGGACCCAAGACTGAATCATCAGTTACCTTAGGATTGAGGAATTGAAGCTGAAGAGAGGCTAATGTATCAGCTAAGTGATCAAGTTTGCTGGTGAAACTCGTTTTCAAATCATTGATTTGGTCTTGCATTTTCATCTCAGCTGCATCCCGTTTTAGGCTTTCAGTTTGAAGAATATGATCTAATTTTTTTTGTGCTTCCTGCAGATCTTTGAATTGAGTGGCCTCAGCCATGATGAAGAGGAAAAGCAGCCTGGGTGATACCAATTGTAGTGGACCCTTAGCTTAATTGATATGTGTTTACTGTAATTATGGATATAGTGAATTAGGGAAGAAGAAAAAGCTTAGAGAGAGAAAGTAGAGAGGGACAGAGAGAAATGTAGAGAGATAAAAGATAATTTCCTTCTTGGCTTTTTCATTCCTCACGCACATGCTTAAATACAGTGTAATATGGCCCACTATTAACCAACTATTCACCATACAATTTACCCTCTCACTAAAACATAAAACTAAAACATAAATAATTAAAAGATGTCAAATAGACGGTCATGATACTTGACTTCATATTTTTGATCCAATGTCTCCCATCTCGCCACGTGTCGCTTCTTGGTCAACACCCATGTTGCCATCAAAACCCGCTTTCTCATCTTCATCTTCCCATTTTTCTTTTGCCTGAACCCTAATTTTCCCAAACTCCATAGGAACTGTACTAATTTCCTTTAAATCTCCCTGATTCACTACACACATATTCGAGTGTGGGGTAGCCCTGCACACATTTTGGTGCAGGAGGCTGGCAAATTGGAAAAGCATTTGGAAGCACGAGTTTTCGTTGGCTATCCTAAGAAAACGAAAGGTGGATTATTCAATAGTCTTGAGGATCAGAAAGTGATTGTTAGCACAAACGCTAGATTCTTGAAAGAAGACTATATTATGAATCATAAGCCTGCAAGTAGACTAATTTTAGAGGAGTTAAGGAGTGAAGTCTATAGTTCCCCATCGAGTGCGCAAGTAGATACATCACATAATACTGCAACACGACACACTGAGAGTGTACAAGTGCGGACAGTACCTCGTCGTAGTGGGAGGTTTTCTCATTTTCTCGACCGATAAATAGGTCTTGGAGAGTCATCGGATTCAGTTCCAGGAGACCTAGAATCGGACCCAAGGACCTACAATGAGGCACTGCAAGATAAAGATGCAGATTCATGGAATGTTGCAATGAAAGTTGAAATGGGGTCAATGGACTCCAATCAGGTCTGGGATCTTATAGAACCACCCGATGGGGTACGACCCATTGGATGCAAGTGGATCTATAAGAGAGGATCGAATGGGAAGGTGAAAACCATCAAAGCTAGACTTGTTGCGAAAGGTTATACCCAGATCGAGATATTGATTATGATGAGAACTTTTAGCCTAAGTCCATTCGGATTCTTTTGGCTGTAGCCGCTCATATGGACTATGAGGTCTGGCATGGATGTCAAGACAACTTTCCATAACGGGAACCTTTAGGAGGACATCTATATACAGCAACCAGAGGGATTCATTGCTAAGGGACGTGAGCATCTAGTGTGTAAGCTTAATCGATCTATTTATGGACTGAAGCAAGCTTCGAGATCTAGGAACATCCGTTTTGACAAGGTGATCCAGTCGTACGTCCACACAATTTCCGAATGAGCAATGTGTGTACAAGAAAATCAGTGGGAGCGTGGTAGTGTTTCTTGTGCTTTACGTAGATGACATACTGCTTATTGGAAATAGTAAGAAGGAGTTATCAGACGTAAAGGTGTGGTTATCTAAGCAGTTTGATATGAAAGACTTAGATGAAGCATGACACATTCTTGGATGATATTACACTTTTACCCTTTATGAATGAGAATAATGTTAGATTAAACAAGTTCTATGTTCTGTTGTTTTGCACTTAGATAGAATGAGTCATCATCGGGCGAACAGAAGATCATTCAATCAGTTACTTGCGAAACAAGAATTGTGGTGCACAACCTAGATGTAAATGAACACCCCATCCGAACGGTTGTAGTGTCAACGGTACAGTTGGTCTTGACTGATTAGTTGCACTAGTACATTTATGTATTGAACATGATCCAGAGAGAAGAAATTCGCTTTGTACTGATCATCGTAAACGAACTAGGCCTCGGTTAATCTCTGCGTTCTCTTAACCCGTAAGATATTAAACAGGCATATATATGCAGTATATATTACTTTGATTCACTTGGGTGAGGTTCAGTTCGCTGGATTAATATTTCCTACTATCTTGGGTAATATTGTTGTATGTCGGATGTGCTGTTGGGATATTTACGGTCACCATGTGCGTTAGTTTGATGATGTCCTCGAAGTGAGTTCATGAAGGATTGTTATGTTAAACCTTGCAGGTGGATTAAGTTTCGGCGTAATAATAATGTGCTGAACGGGAGCTAGCTTCGGTGACATAATAATAAATTAATTAATTCTTGATTGTTAGTAATCGAATGAATTAATGGACATTATATCTTAAACGTGGGGAGGTAAATCGAGTAATTATAATTGGAGTCTAAAATGTAATTTGGGCTTTGAAAAAGGGAGTGCAATAATATTATGTTGGTGGCCCATAATATTATTTAATTAATTAGTGGATTTGGTCCACAATTAGTCTAATTAGTTAATGAGCCCTATTCCTAATCTTCTAAAGTTCCCTACGTAGCTCTATATATACGTCATTAAGCTAATGAGATGAGAAGAATTCCACAATTCACGTGAATAATTCAGTTTCCCCATATCTCTCTCTCTCTCAGTTCTCATTCGAGGTTTATCTTCTTCTTCTTGCTCCACTGATACAAGTTGAAGAGGTGTTTTACTAATACAGTAGATCCAAAGGTATTCGAGACCCAGTGATCATCTACAAGGAGTTGATGAACAACGACCCGAAGGCCGCGATCCGCTAACCCAGACCCGCCGGACGACCGCCGGTAAGGCGCGACATGACCGTCAGCCGAAAGACGCGATACGACCGACGCACAATCTACGACACGATCGATCACGACCTGACCACCCAATGCACACGACCAGTTCGATCCGACACGACTCGATCCTGTCATCCCGTTCGTGTTATCCAGTTACATTCGTGTGCTGTTCCCGGTCATCCCGAATCATCAGATTCAGAAAATTTTAAGCCGTAAGTTTTCTACATCAAACCTTTAGATCCGCTGCGCATAGGTTTACGTTTTCTATTGAATTCGTAACTTGTACATAACGAAATCCTCATAGATACCAACACCAGAAAATTCCGACAACCGTGTGTCTGATGACAAGGAAGTGTCTTCTGTTGTGGACAACAATGTCAGTGATGATGCCGAAGGTGATGGTGCTGATAGCCCTCTCATTATGGGAAATTGAGCAAGTGGCTTGCTCTTGGTCTTTTTGTGAAGAGCCTCACTCCTCAAGCCAATGCACTACAGAAAATTGGTTCCTTGAATTGGACTCCCACCTTGCACAAACAGTTTGTGACGCCAATTCAAGCAAGGGTGATTTTCCGCATTCCATGCGGTTCTCCATTCGACTTGGGGTCTATTATTTTTGACAATGTGGTGTCATTTGTTGAGATATCCAAGCCTCACAAGTTATTGCCTGTTTTCTCCACTGTCTATGTTATTCTGACCAAGGCAGGGATCAAGATGGATCCTCGTGTGGGTGATGAACTCTCTCCTACTCTGAAACCACTTGCTCTTGGCGGAGTGAAGTTAGTTCCACGGCTTCCTTCCATGGTTAAGGCATTTGATGTTCCTTCCCAGCTCCGGGGATTCCTTAGTCAACATGTGGCTGTTCTTACTGGACTGGAAAAGAAGTTGCCTGATCAGCGTCGTTACTACAAAGAATTATCGGAGCTATGAAGACACGTGCCCCCTTGACATCTAAATTGAAGAAGGGAGAGAAGAAGAAGGCTGATAGTAAGGGGGAGAAACCAAAAGAAGGTTCCAACGCAAATGGGAAGAGAAAGGCTGAGAGTAAGGATGCTGCTGCCAAGGGTAAAGAGAAGGTCGTTGAATCTAAAGGTTCAGATGCTGAAGAAGAAGAGGAGGCTAAGTCAGATGAAGAAGAGGAAGAGGCTGGTTCGGAGGAGGACACTGAAGCTGTAACGCCCCGTCTTTTATTAATAAAGGAAAGATATTAGCTTCCGAGTTTAGCTATTTCCTTTTATTAATAATGCTCGTTTTGAGTTCCGAGCCTAGTTATTAAGCTATTTAGTTTTAAGTTCGATTTTAGGTCGAGAGTCGATTCAGTTTAATTTTATTCAGTAACCGAGTCAATTTCAGTAATTAATTCCGATCCGTTTATTTTTATAAATGGACATTAATAGTCAGGATTAATTATTTCAAATCAACGAATTAATCGAAGTCGAGAAATATTTAAATTGTCGATCGCGATCGGAATCGATCAAGTTCGACTCGAGTTAAGTCGTGTATAGCCGAACCCTAACGAACTTATGTAGTATTTCTCTTAGAATTTTTATAAGTCTTTAGTTATCAAATCTATATATATATAATAAGAATTACTATTTATCAAAAATAGTAGCAAAAAAATAAGTCAGAATTTAATGCAGTATATAAATAGTAAGTTTTACTATTTTTTTTATTTTTTGCTTTAAAAATTATATAGCGTTAAATGTTACCTTAATTTTGGGTTTTACTTCATTTTATTATTTAAAAAATTCGATTAAGGTTTATTAAGTGTGTATGTTTTTATTTTTATTTTTATCAAGCTATTTTATTAAATCTTTTGTGGTTTATTTAGATTTCGATTTATAAATATTTTAATATATATAATTTAAATTTAAATAAATTTAAATAAAATTAAATAAAATGTGTTGCTTAGATATCTAAACAATTTATAAATTTAAATTGATAAATAATTTATAAATCTCTATTTTATTTAAATATAAAATTTTATTTAAAATAATTTTAAATATAACAAAATTTATTTAGAAAATCGTATCGATCCTACCAATTCAACCGACTGATGTTGACGAATTCGAGAACAAATATATTATTCAAGCGAACTAGACTGGTTATAAACCGGTTCTCGGTTCATCCGGTCGGACTGTGTCCAACCCGGTTTAATTTAAAAACAATGGATAAATCATGATTAATCTTATTTATATATTTAATTTATAATACAATCGTCATATTATTTCCGTGCATCGCACGGGTCATGCACTAGTTAAATGTAATTAGCCTAAGATTTAGTCACTCATGGTCCAAGGAAATTATCTCTCCCCTAGTATTAAATGACGCGCCTAAATTGTTTTCAAGCTCGTCAATTTCTCGTGCCTAAGTGATTTATGCTTAAGATTTTAATGATCTAATTCGGTCAATCTTGATCAATTGAAAGGATAAAATGTGAGAAGGCTTAAGAGGTGTGCAAGCCGCCTAAATGAATGACTAAGCTACTTCATTTGCCACTAACACTTCTCATAAAGACAACTGTCTTCATAGACTTAATTTGAAATCCTTTATCTCTTGTCTTAGGTCTATATAAACATATTAACCAGGTGTTAGATGGTTTTTCTCCATCACAAGCATATACACTTAGTAAAAATTATAGAAAGAAAGCCGAGAAAAACCGAGACCCGAGCCCTTCTTCTCCATTTCTTATTTAGTCGAAAAAAGGTATATGGCTAAACTCGATTTTACCTTCTATATGGCCGAGAATAATGATTAAGATATTTAATGATCAGCAAAGATGTAGAATTAAGCATGCAAAAAGAAATTATAGAAATTGGGTCTTAAATTTGGGATTTGATGACCTAAAATCTCATAAATATGAGTTGGTTAACTACTGCTTTTATGAAAATCTATCACGAAAAAGGGTGTTGACCTTTTGACTCGTTGTCCATTTTCATGTACGAAAATAGTAGGGCCCTAACTGTTGAAGACTTCTCCTCATCGTTGGGTTTTTAAATTCTATAAAATGGGGTTGCGCCACGGTAACCTTTTTTCAAAAGTGGCAATAAAAGCCGGCAGAGATGGTTCAGTGATTTAATTGATTTTGGTTAATATTAGTTTAGCTGCATTATTGGATAACACCAATAATTCTCAATCAACCTCATTTAGCTTTAATTATGAGAGAACATATTTTTTGTTTAGGTTTATAGAGTTGGGAGTTGTTTGGCAAGAAAAAAATTGCCAATCTATATTGCAACATATTATCATGCATTTTTATCCATTGTCTGCTCCTTTACTCATTTTCTTTCTTCTCATAGTATCTCTTTTCAAACTTTTCAATATTCATTTTCATTCTAAAATTCTAATCCAGATTCAAATGGGTGTAGGAAGTTGGAACTGAACATTCCCTGATTAATTTCTTAGAGGAACTGAAAATTGTCCCAATTTTTTTTTTTTTTTTTTCAGNAACAAACAAACACAACTGTGATGAATCAAGCATCCCAAGAACATGAAAGTAAGAAAGTGTTGAATAATTACCAAGATATTCCACAGAACTGATTCAGTTACATGGAAAATGTCTAAATGATGTTCCAATCATAAGAAATCAATGTCACAAATTTCCACAGTTTTTTTTTCCTCAAATCATAATTAATTAGCAGGATATACATTTATTCTGCATATACACGCTCCACATCAGGGCTTCATTAAAATCTCATTCACATATTTAAGTACTTCTTGGGAATCAACTGTCCAGGCTACTGAAACTGGAGAAAAGCCTGACCATGGATTGTTTGAGTTCCATCTGTAGCATCAAAATTAGTTTCAAGTCAATTTTTATATCATATTACATACAAAAATTTCCCAAGAAAAGTACCATTTTTTAAAAATGAAAAAAGAAAGTTAAAAATCATACTTCTTCAATCCTTGGTCCATAAGTGTATGCCCGACACAAATGCCTTGTGTCTCAACCCGTTAAACTCCTTTCTTGAAGGTAAACAAATAAGGTCTCACTAGCGCCACAAAACTCACAGGATCGTGAAGAAAAATTCCTGAACCAAAAAAAAAAAAAAAATTACGTTGTTTTTCCATAATACTGGATTTTCATGGTTAGTTCCGTGTAGATTCCCCAATAAACTGATGAGATGAGGTAGAGTGTTTTTGTTCTTATAAAGCTATGAAAATTACCATATACGCCATCGGACTTCACATGCCAGTCTCGATAAAACTTGCAAATATCACATATGAACTTCGCGTACCGTCCTTTTGATTTCTTCAGCTCGTCTAGGTGCACATCTGAAGACAATATACGTTCAATTACGATACTATTATTCCAGTACAAATCAGCTCAGTTGAAGGAAATAAAAAACTTTTATCTCAATAGAAAACTTGAATTTTGACCTGTCATTTTGACTTGGGTTTGTGGTATTTATGCCAATAACGTCGATATTTGCCCCCGAAGTGAATACAATATCTGCAGCTTCTGGGTCTCCATATATCTGCCACTCACACCAAATTAAAATCATGATTTTTGGAGATTTTAAGTAAACTATAGCAAAATAAGTTTACATTTTTAATACACAAAAAATTACGGATTCTTTAGGTACAATCTCAGAAGATGAATGAACAAACAACTATAGAAAAGGCATGAATTACTTACATTTGCTTCGGCAGCAGGATTAACATTTCCCAAAGCAAAGAAAGCCCCACCAGGAATCACAATTCTCTTCACTTTGCTTGCAAAAGAGGAGTCTCTCTTTATAGCCTAAAATCGAGAAAAAGGGATAAATTTTGGGCACAAGTAATAACATGAGCAAAACTAATAACTGCGAAAATAATGACTAACTTACAAGCGCGAGATTTGTAAGGGGGCCCAATGCAAGTATAGAAACTTCACCGGGATATTCAGAGACTTTATCAACCAAAAATTCAGATGCAGATTTTTCGGATTTCTTGGATTTGGGAGGAGAAATTGAGATATTACCCAATCCATTTGAGCCGTGAACAAACTCTGCAATTCGTGGTGGTCCTCTCTGTTTTTATATTTAAATATGGTCAAGATATAGCTTACAACAACAACAACAACAACAACAACATACCCAGTATATTCCCAACAGGTTGGGGTCTGGGGGTCAGTTGTACGCAGACCTTACCCTTGTAATTATCCAAGGAGGCTGTTTCCGTAGCGACCCAAGGTGCATTGTGCCGTTTGATATATTTTTTTTTTCTAGAAACTTCACTAATAGAAGAAGCACTAGAATTTAATTGAGTCATTTTGATCTAGTCCATTATTAGCACAATGCCAGAAGAATTGTCAACAATGACTCTTCCAGCTCCATTTGCAACGGACAAGGTCAAGATATAGCTTAAATTAGGAAATATAATTCATGCTCATACATTCACATTTCAGAATAAAGAAAGGCTACTATACAGTTAACCAGTCATAATGTAACAGAGCAAGGGAAAATAACGCTAGTGTTCGAATTCTTGTACTCTATTTATTCAACGAGTGCCATTTTTTAGTTTACTTCTTATTCATTTGATTCAAATGCACACGTAATAAATCACATTGTCTAATTGAAAACCATTTTTACTGCAAATAAATAATCACATTGTCTATTTTTTATTATACCTTCAATGGTTCAGGATTTCCCTCTGCCACGGGCAAATCTGGACGTCCAGCAAGCTCACACTATCCTTTTTTTGCATTAAAATACATTAAGTGATCATGAACATGTCCAAAAAACAAGAACCGGAATGCAAATATACAGTAGCAAGGCACTGAAATTGATAAATATATATATTAAAAAAAAAAAAAAAAGCATACCAGAATCAATGCATCACGCGTGGCAGCTTCTGTAGTAACATTGCCAAATGTTGTTGTTAATCCTAATATCTCCAATTCAGGTGACTGAAATGCCATTAGTATTGCCATGCTATCATCTGCATATTCCAAACAGCATTTGTTTCAGAATAGACAACACACAAAATGTATTCTTTCATGTAAATCTCATACTCAATCAACATTCACTCAAAGGACTCAATATCCTTTCATGTAAATCTCATACTCAATCAACATTCACTCAAAGGACTCAATATCCTTTCATGTAAATCTCATACTCAATCAACATTCACTCAAAGGACTCAATATCCGAACCTTAGTGATCTTGAGCTTTTTCAAAACTGACTCCTCACATATTGAACTGGTGTTCCTACTCATAGGGAATCGGTGTTCTACTTTATAGATTCCGAATAATCTAATTGATCTCTCATATTTTGCCACTTAGTTACTATACAATTCATCCACTCCTAATTCCAGACAAACTTTTACCCCAAATAATCTGCAAGTTCACATTTTGCTCTATATATATATTTTTTCTTCTTTCACAAACACAGACTTCATAAATGATAATTTTCTAAACTATACCTTATCTTTGTCCAAAGCCTGATAATATATAGTACACTGAGCAGTCAAAAGGACAAAATGAAAAAGATCAACTGAAAAGTGATTCCAAAAGATGCCACATTCAGATTCCATCAGCATAATAAACTACACCAGCATAAAACCCAAATTGCCCAGAACCAATAAGCTAAAACCCAAAAAAAAAAAAAATAATAAATAAATAAATAAGCCAAAAAACTCCAATCTTTATCGCATAAATAGAAAACAAGGGTTCGTAATTCTTACCAATGCCAGGATCAGTATCAATAATAATCTTCTCAAAATTCTTTTTAATACCATTCTCCGAAAACATCAGTCCATCAATCCCATCGCGCTCAAGAATCGACATCACCTCTTTTTCTTAAAAAAAAAGAGACCCAATAAAATTGTAAAAGGGCTAAAGAATTTTAAAAGGGTCCCAGAAATTAAAACAAACGATTCAGGGTTTACGCAAACAGAATTTATGCTGGAATAATTTATTTGCGGAAACTCAAAAAAGAAGTATATAAAAAGAGTTGTATGGAAAAAATATACCCATTTGACAAACGTGAAAACGAAAAAAATCAACGCACCATTATTAAAAGAAGAGAGCTCTTTAGTAACCCTATGTCATCGTCGGCGCACGCTCGTAACCCGCCGGACGATTTGAAATCTGATCCTCCTGATCGCGACACCTTCGAGTTCACAACGATGCATAAGGCGCCCTCTCCTCTTCTGGAAAACGCCCGTTTGCAAAGCGCTCGCGAGTCCACGAAACCCTAGATAGCGGTCGGGCGGAGGATAACCTTGCGGAGCTCAAATCGGCAATGACGCCGGGGGCGGTGAGTTTCAGGGATATACTTGATCGGAATCGGCCTCATATTGACTTGGTTTCCGATGATGAGGGGGAAGATACATTGGATGATGTGATTGTTGACCGCCAAGGACCGTTACCGGATATTCGCTTCAAACCTAGCTTTTATGAGACTTTGCTTCTTTCTTGGAGAAACGTAGTGGTCGTGAAGGTGATGGGAGCAGCTTTTTCTCATTCACTCTTATATAACAAGCTGTGTGTGATGTGGCCTTTTATGAGTGGGTGTGACATGGTTGACTTGGAGAATGGTTATTTTCAGATTAGCTTATGCTGAACGTGGCTTGTTGGTGGGCCCTGGGTTGTTTCCAAACAATATCAGAAATATTATCTTCATGTTCAACCGTGGACTGATGAATTTGATGCCTCGTGTAATCAAATCCATTCTTTGGTGACATGGATTCGTTTGCCGGGTATGTCGGTCCATTTATATCATAAGCAAGTCTTTCGTACAATTGGAGATATCGTCGGAAAGATGGTGAAGGTTGATCATCAAACAGCGGCGCAAACGAGGGGTAAGTATGTGTAGAAAGGGATAACAGATCTAGAGTAGAGATATTTTGGGGAAATTTTCATATAACTTCTTAGCTCGAAAGAAAGAAAGTACAGAAGTGAGGATATAAGAACCCTCAGCTCGTTTTACATGACGAGGACAAAGTAGTCCTTTCACAATTAAAATGCAATAACAAAAAAACAGAAAAAATAAAGCACGAGTCTCATAATAAGAAAATGCGACTAAAACACCAAAAAAGAAAATCCATCATGCACAGCATGATCAATATGATGAAGAAATGATTATGTCAACAGTNCCCCCCCCCCCCCCCCTCAAGTGGGAATGGGTGAGTAAGCTCGCATTCCCAACTTGCGCAAGAAGAGGCAATGCTGAAGAGGCAATGTGAGAAGGAGCAATGAAGCCAGCGTTAAACATATCCCGCACCACATGACAATCGATGTCCAAGTGCTTGGTGCGTTCATGAAACACCGGGTTGGCGGTAATGTGCAAGGCTGCGTTGTTATCACACCACAAAGGAATGGGAAGAGAAAGGTGCAGATCAAAATCCTTAGCCAAATAAGAGAGCCATTTGAGTTCACAAACAGTGGTGGCCATGGAGCGGTATTCAGCCTCGGCCGAGGATCGAGAGACCGTTTTCTGCTTCTTGGTCTTCCAAGAGATCAATGCTTGGCCAAGGAAAACACAATAGCCGGTCAGAGATCTCCTAGTTAAAGTGCAGCTGCCCCAGTCTGCATCACAAAAGGCCTCAAGGTGTGTAGAAGGTTGACTGGCATAGAATAACCCTAGAGAAGGACTGCCTTTAAGATATCTGACCAGATGAAGAGCAGAAGACCAATGAGCCTTAGTAGGAGAATGGACAAATTGGCTTAGCTGTTGGACAGCAAAGGAGATATCAGGTCGAGAGAGGTTAAGGTATAAGAGCCTCCCAATAAGTCTTCTGTAAAGTCCCTCATCTGCCAAAGAAGAACCCTGTTGAGAAGACAGATTGATGCCTTGTGGAAGTGGAGTGACCACAGGCTTAGAATCTGTTAATCCCAAATCATGAATAATGTCTTGAATGTATTTCCTTTGACTAAGGAAGAGTCCATTGCCTGTTCTAATCAACTCAAGCCCCAAAAAAAACTTTGCAATTCCAAGATCTTTGATAGTAAACAACTTGTGCAAATAAGATTTCAAGGCAATAATATCTGTAGTATGAGTACCTGTGATCATCACATCATCAACATAAATCAGCAAACCCAAGAAGCTGTGATCTCCTTGTTTGATAAAGAGACAATGGTCATTGGCAGATTGGACAAAACCATAGGAAATCAGTTTATCAGAGAACTCAATATTCCATTGCCTTGAAGCTTGTTTGAGCCCATACAAGCTTCTTTGTAATAAACACACCTGGTTTGGTTCAGCCTTGGTATATCCTTTTGGAGGTGACATATACACTTCTTCCTCCAAAAATCCATGGAGGAAAGCATTATTAATATCAACATGATGGATCTCCCATTGTTTCTGAGTTGCTAGGGCAAGGAGGAATCTAACAGACACCATCTTAGCCACAGGTGAAAAACTTTCAAAAAAACCAATCCCCTCCTTCTGTAAATATCCCTTGGCAACTAACCTTGCCTTATACTTGTCTATAGTTCCATCTGGGTTTC
The DNA here is from genome assembly GCA_008636005.1 of Striga asiatica. Lineage (NCBI taxonomy): Eukaryota > Viridiplantae > Streptophyta > Magnoliopsida > Lamiales > Orobanchaceae > Striga > Striga asiatica. The sequence continues at coordinate 234,423 of BKCP01005139.1, forward strand.
TCTTAATTTTGAAAACCCATTTGGACCCTATGGCCTTCTTCCCTGGTGGTAGGGAAGTCAAAGTCCAAGTATTGTTCAGCTCCAAAGCTTCAAGTTCCTTGTTCATGGCACCAATCCATTTTGCTTGTTGTGCAGCCTGCTCATAAAATAGTGGTTCACTTTCTGTTATCCCAACCTGAGTGAAAAAAGTATGAGCTGCCCTTTCAACCTTCTCATCAACAATCACCAAATCTGTCACATAATCTGATAACCATGCTGGTGGTTTCCTGTGTCTTGGAACTCGGACTGACTTAGAAGAGGTTTTTTCTTCAGAAGGCTCAATTGGATCATTGGTTTCAACTTCTTCAATTTCTGAGGGACCATCATATGGCACTGGCAGTGGTACAGAATAGTCATCAAATCTCACATTTATGAAAAGGAAATTGTGTTTCATGGAAGATAACATCTCTGGAAATGAAGACCTCATCAGTATCAAGATCAAGCACTCTGAAACCTTTGACACCATTAACATATCCCAGGAACACACAAGATGAAGCCCTTGAATCAAATTTCTTCCTGTGTGGTATATTCCTCTTTGCATAGCATAAGCTCCCAAAAACTTTGAATCTGTCATAACTAGGAGCTTCTCCATGCAATAATTCATAAGGAGTTTTCCACTTCAGAACTTCACTAGGTAAGGAATTGATAATATGAACAGCTGCCAACAAAGTATAAAGCCAAAGGTCCCTCCTCAGTTTAGCCTGCAAATACAATGATCTAGCCACTTCTAAAATACTCCTGTGTCTCCTTTCTACTACCCCATTCTGCTGTGGGGTGTAGGTACAAGATCTTTGGTGTATAACACCATTATACTGTAATAAACTGAGCATCTCTTTGTTTGTGAATTCTGACCCATTGTCTGTTCTCATTTGCTTCACAGCATTTCCAAACTGCACCTTAGTCATATTGAGGAAAAATTTGATGTGATTATGAGTCTCTCCTTTACTTTTCATAAGAAAAATCCAAGTGGCTCTTGTGAAATCATCAACTATGGTGAGCATATAAGAGGTGTTGGTGAGTGATGGCTCACTATATGGTCCCTAGACATCCACATGAATTAGATCAAATTTCTCAGCAGTTTTAATACAACTCAGTGGAAAAGAAAGCCTGCACTGTTTTGCTCTATGACAGGTATCACAAATGCCCAATTCTTGATTCTGACAGCTTGTCTTTAAGAAATCTATGTGTCTTAAACAAGATATAGAACTGTGGCCAAGTCTTTTATGCCATTACTGAAGTCTTTTTTTATCTTTTTCTTCCCTTTTGACTGCACTGAAATTGCAGTGTTCCTTACCCATTATATACATTCCTCCAAATGCTTTCCCAAAGGCCACAGTGTTGTGTCCTTTATGGTCCTGCAATTGACACTCTCTGTTAGTGAACAAGAGTCTCACATCTCTGTCAGCAATGAGTTGTCCCACAGACAATAGATTGAACTTGAAATTAGGCACCAATAACACATTTCTCAATACAATGTTCCCAGCTATTTCAACTTCACCACTTTGATGCACTTTGAACTTCGATCCATCAGGTAAGTTCACAACAATAGGGCTAGTAAGAGAACATAAATTTCTCATCATCTCAGGACAAGAACAAATATGCCTAGAAGCATCAGTATCTATAATCCAGCTCTCCTTATCTAATTCATCTAACAAGGATAAGGCATAACCTTCTTTAAGAGTACCTGCATAATCCACAAAGTGTGAGAAAGATTGTGTTTCTGCCTCCTGTTGTTTTGAAATGTATTTTGCAATTTCTCTTAGCAATGCACCCATGTTTTCTTGTGTTGTTTCCCCTTCCTGAGATCTACATTCCAAATCTTTCTTATCTGTTTCAAAACCTCCCACCATGTTGGCTGTGAAACTCAGCCTTTGCTGCTTCATGTCCTTGTACCAATCCGGATATCCATGCAACTTAAAACAACTCTGCATGTCATGGCCATTAAAACCACAGTGTGAACAAAATAGTTTTGCTTTCTCTTCTTTTGTCAATCTGTTGACTCCTCTTCCTCGACCAAAATTTCCAGAATTTTGTCCATATGTTTCCTTACCAATTCCTCTGCTAAAGAAAACAGTTTTATGACCACCTCTGCCTAAACCTTTAACCATCATGGCTAATGTTTCAAGAGGATCTGAGATCACATGATTCAACTTCTGTTTTTCAACTTTCAAAATCATGGAATAAGCCTTGTTAACCGTAGGTAGAGGGTCAAGCAACAAAATCTGATTCTTAACAGGCTCATACATTTCATTCAATCCCATCAGAAATTGCATCATTCTTCCTTCCATATCATTTTCATTCAAAGCCTTTCCAAATCCACACACGCATTCAGGCAGAGAAACTAGGCATGCGTACTCGTCCTACAGACATTTCAATTTTGTATAATAAGATGTAACTGAGAGTGTACCTTGCACGAAATTAGCTATTTCCTTTTTCAGCTGATATTTCAACGGTCCGTTGCTTTCACCGAACCTCTCAGCTAGTTCATCCCACAGTTCCTTCGCGGTTTTCACACAGAGAAACGATTCAACTATATCTTTTGAAATTGAGTTCAGTATCCATGAAATAACCATATATTCAACCTTTTAGTACTGATCGTAATCGTCTGTGTTTTGTTCTGGTATGGTGACTGTGCCAAATATGAATCCAAGCTTGGATTTCGCGCCCAACGCTAATTTCATCGCACGACTCCAGTGAAGGTAGTTCATGCCTGTGAGCTGGTTTGTAACCAGAATCAATCCTGGATGATCGGATCCATGTAGAGATAATGGATCATTTTCGCGAGAGAAATTCCGAGTCACGATCTCACGCCCTTGCCTGCTTCGCTCATCATTTCCCGCCATTGACGATGATTTTCAACCTGCTCTAGATACCATGTAGAAAGGGATAACAGATCTAGAGTAGAGATATTTTGGGGAAATTTTCATATAACTTCTTAGCTCGAAAGAAAGAAAGTACAGAAGTGAGGATATAAGAACCCTCAGCTCGTTTTACATGACGAGGACAAAGTAGTCCTTTCACAATTAAAATTCAATAACAAAAAAACAGAAAAAATAAAGCACGAGTCTCATAATAAGAAAATGCGACTAAAACACCAAAAAAGAAAATCCATCATGCACAGCATGATCAATATGATGAAGAAATGATTATGTCAACAGTATGCGCGTCTAGCGGTGGTGTTGGACATACGTAAGCCCTTATGCGCAAGTTTCGCTATCCGTGGAAAGGTCCAGCGAGTGGAATATGAGTTTTTCCCGAACATCTGTTTTCACTGTGGAATTTACGGACATGCCGTGGCGCTTTGCCCAGATCGCTCTAGCTCAAGTGCGGGGGAGGGGGAGTCAGCTGATGGTGTGGCTCAGAGGAATGGTAATCGTGACACTACCGGCGATGCTGCGGGTGGGTCGACTAAGACGGCGGAGGATGATGGGGGCAACTCGAGTGTGTATGGTCCGTGGATTGTGGCGAAGACTATGAACCGGCCGGCTAATGGGTGTAGTAGAGGGGACAAAGTGGTTGGTTTGAAGCAGCCGGTAAATGGTGGTGGTCGAGGGTCGAGGTTCGATGCCCTCTGGGAGCATGAGAGAGAGGAACATGAATCTGTACAGGGTGTCGAGCCTACGTTTACCTTTGGGCTGGAGAAGAGTATGCTGGGATCGTCATCGGGTGCCTCTGGGCCTGATAAAGGGAAAGAAGAATGGCGGAGGTTCTCGGGTAAGTCTAAGAAATGACAGGGAAGTAGTAATCAGCGTATGACCCGCGGGGGTCATGGGGAACCTTCGGGGGTTATGGGGGACCCTCTGGGCCTGAAACAGGAGGAGTTACTCTTTCTACAAAAGTCCCGACGGGACTGGGTCTTATTTGGCGATCATAATATATCTTATTATCACCGGCTAGTTAAACATCGTCGCCGAAAAAATAAAATTGTAGCACTCCAGGATGCGTCTGGGGACATTACTGATGACTCGGGAGTGATGCAGAGGATGGCCGTTGATTTCTTTAAAGATATTTACTCGGGTCCAGCAACCGGATCACACGGGCTTCGTCTGCCGGGCTCTTTTCCGGCTTTGGAGGCTGGACACGCTCAGACGATGGCGGATGATATTTCTGCCTCAGAGGTGGTTACGGCTTTGAAGAAAATGGCGCCTCTTAAGGCGCCTGGAGTGGACGGGCTGCATGCCTTATTCTTTAAACGTAAGTGGCAACATGTCGGCTCTTCGGTCTGTGCTCAAATTGGTGAGATTTGGAGAGGTGGTAGAGTCCCGAGGTCTTTGAATCGGACATTATTGATGTTGATCCTAGGGTGGAGAATCCGATTTCTTTGAAACAATTTTGCCCTATTAGCCTGCTCTGTGGTCTACAAATTGACGACCAAAGTCCTTGCGAACGGATGAAGCCGGTGCTTCATTTTCTGATCAACCCGGCCCAAGCTAGCTTTGTCCCGGGAAGGCATATTACGGATAATATTATTATTGCTCAGGAACTTATTCATTCCATGTGTGGGATGAAGGGGAAGAAGGGAATGATGATTGTTAAGGTGGACTTGGAGAAGGCACATGACTTCCTTCACTGGGGCTTCATTCGTGATACTTTGGAGTTGGTGGGTTTCCCGGGCATTTTTGTTGATGCTGTGATGGCATGTGTCACGTCGGCAACTATGCAGCTACAATGGAATGGTGTCGTGACTGAGGAATTTTTGCCTTCTCATGGAATTAGGCAAGGTGACCCCATTTCTCCATACCTATTTGTCCTATGTATCGAGCGATTGGCCCATTTGATAGATTCTTTTGTGGCGTATGGCAATTGGCGTCCGATCTCAGTTGATCGTGGCCAGGTCTCGATTCCGTACTTATTGTCCGCTGATGATTTGCTTCTATTTATAGAAGCGGACCCCATCTAGGCGACTCTTTTGAAGGACATCCTACAGCGTTTTTATACGACCTCGAGCTTGAAAGTGAGCGAGCCTAAGACCCAAGTGTTCTTTTCTTCTAATGTTGAGGGGGCTGTTCGAACCTTTTTGGCTCAACAATTAGGTTTTCAAGCCGTTGACAATCTTGGTAAGTACTTGGGCATGCCGATAATCCATAGTCGGGTGACCAAGTCCACTTATGCGGCGATCTTGGAGAAAACAGAGAAGCGGCTTGCCGGTTGAAAGGCGACGGCTCTTTCAATGGCTGGAAGGGTCACTCTGTCCCAAGGGGCGATTAGTTCACTGCCTTATTTTTCCATGCAAACGGCCTCTTTACCGTATGGGGTTTGTGATAGTTTGGAGCGAAAGTGTCGTAATTTTATTTTGGGAGGGACGGACTCGACTCGTAAGGTCAGCCTCGTTTCTTGGACTGAAGTTTGTCGGCCAAAGGAGGAGGGCGGACTGGGGATGAAGGATCAACGACTTATGAACCGAGCTTTACTCATGAAGTTAGCGTGGTCCTTTTTGACACAGACGCACTTGTTATGGTGTCGGGTGCTTCGAGCTAAATACGTGCTTTTTCCGGAGGAGATGGGCGACAACTTTGAATTTCCTCAAGGCTCGACTGTTATCAGGTCACTTTGGTGTCAATGGAAGGACACTTTGGCCGGCTGTCGGTGGACCGTGTGTAATGGCCGGCGAGTTCGCTTCTGGTGGGATAAATGGTTGAATGGTGAGTCTCCGTTGATTTGCTCTGCGCAAGTTCCGGTCCCAGAGGCTATTCTCTTTGCTCCGGTTGCCGCTTACGTTACGCTGGCGGGGGAGTGGCATTGGCCTCTGTTCCAACACCTGCTGCCCGTCACATGCTTGTTGAGGATTGCTGCTATTCCGCCACCGCAGGTGGATGGCGGGGAGGACGAGATGTTTTGGGGGTTGGCAGCGTATGGCCGCTTCTCCACGAGGTCAGCTTATAGGGCTTTAGTAAAACCTGCAGGCAGGTGCTCGGACCCCTTGTGGAAGATGATCTGGAAATGGGTGGGCCCACAGCGTGTTCAAGCATTTCTGTGGCTTGCTGCACGAGATAGCCTTTTGACGAATGTTACACGACATAGGCGGCACATGGCTGAGAGCCCGACATGCACGATTTGTTTCACGGCCGGTGAATCTACGTTGCATGCATTAAGGGATTGTACGGAGGTGACTCATACATGGAAGAAGATACTGCCTCACCGCTACTGGGGTGTTTTCTTCGCCTTGGACATCCGAAGGTGGCTGATGGATAACCTTAGTGGGAACTTAAGTCGGGCTCGAGAAGATTGATGTTCATTGTTTGGTCTTACGGCGTGGCGATTATGGCGTTGGCGGAATCTTAAGCTTTTCCAAAATTCGGACGTCCCCATGGATCGCCGGTTGAGTGAGGTCTTCTCATTTGTGGAAATGACGCGCTGCGTATCGGCTGGAGGCCTGAGTGTCGGAGTGCGTGGTATTCGAGAGAGGCAGCTGATTTCGTGGTCGGGACCGGTGGCAGGAGAATTAAAAATCAATACCGATGGGAGCTTTGATCCTTCTACGGACATGGGTAGTGTGGGTGGTGTTATTCGCGATCATGGTGGGAATTGGGTGCACGGTTTCGTGCTGAATATTGGGTTCTATTCGATTGTTGGAGCGGAGCTTTGGGGCTTATTCCAGGGCCTGCTACTTGCTTGGGATATTGGTGCCCGTCGAGTTACCGATGAGGTTGATAATAAGAGTGTGATCGAGATGGTTACCCAGGAGCGTTGGTGCGGTCTTCATGGCGGTTTGGTGAAAGGCATAATGGAGCTTCTTCATCGTCAGTGGGAGGTGCACATAGTTCATGGCTATCGGGAAGCCAATTGTGTGGCAGATTATTTAGCCTCCTTGGCGGCGAAATGTCTGGGCGGCTTGCAGAGGTTGGAGAATCCCCCTCCGGGGGTGAGCATGTGGTTGCATCATGATAGGATGGGCATCGCTCTTCCTAGGAATGTTTTGAGTTAGAAATTCTAGGCTTTGCCTCCCTTTCTTGTACCAAAAAAAAAAATGAGTTGTATGGGCGGAGCCACCCTAGGGATATGGTGGGCTCCAGCCACATGTCCCTAAAAAAAATAAAAATTGCTTATGTTATTTTTTTTTTAAAAAAAAATTATGCATAAGCACCATTAGCCCCATATAATTTTTTATGTAGCCCTACTTAGTTTTGGGCTGGATGCCTCAAGATTTAGGTCGAAATTTTTTATATGACAACAATGGAGGAAAATTGATGATCGCAGTGGAGAAAAGATAATTCTTTATTGTCAAATGACAATTGTGTCCTTATTAGATTTTTATCAGTTGGGTTTATAATGTAGTTCAACACACTCTTGTCTTTTAATTTTTTTAATGGGTTGACTTGACGAGTGTCAAATGAGCTAGATAATTAAGCTTGACACACACTTCTCCTGCGGGCTATTTAATTGGGTTCGTCTCATTGCACAGTCTGTTATCCATTTTCATTTATCATTATTATTTTTTTGGTTGATTTCGCATCCTATAATTAATTTGGCCTCATTTTCTAGTCAAAGAAAAAACTCTTACAGAGTTGAGTGCAACATGCTCGACTCTATTTGTTTGATCGACAAGATCAATTAACTATTTGGGTTTAGTTTGTTTTAAATATATAAGCGAGTCGAGATTGAGTTTTCCCAATTCAAACCGACATATGTTATCAGATAATTTAGTTCTAGTCATGATCACCAAAATCAGTTACAGGTTGAAATCACGCCGATCCCGGGCCGAGAGTTGGAGGACCCTGAACCGGTGCGAACATAATCATTCTACTCAAGTCAATCATTATTCATGAATTAAACAAGAGAAAGAAATACTTACAATCAATCCAAGTTCAAATGTTGAATTTGAATTACAAGCTTAATCCCTAACTAAGAAAAAGAAGAAGAAAAATGGAAGATAAGGGTGAAGAAAGGAAGAAAAACGATGGAAAAGATGAGAGAAAAAGAAGGGGAAGAGAGGAGTTTTGTCGTGCTTTATCCGGACCTAGGGTTTGCACCCGATCAAGAGTGTGTGTTTAAAACGAGTTCTCGTACACATATTTATAGGAAAAGTAAGCCACGGCGTGAGGAAGTGAGCGCGCGGCGTGCAGGGCGCGATTGCCGCGGCGCGACAGGGGCTCGCGGCACGGGGCATGGGTTGGTCGCGGCGTGAGGAAGTGCAACGGCGCGGCGCTGGTGTTCTGGGTAGCCTTTGTCCGGGCGTGACGCGGGACGCGGTCTGTGGCACGGCGCGGAGCTGGGTAGGTGTCACGGCGTGCTGCTCTACTACGGCGTGGCGCTGCCAAGGTGACGCGGCGTGCTAGATGTCGCGGCGCGGGGCTCGGGACAACATCTCTGCAGTGGGGTCGCGGAGCGGCGCGCGGCGTGATGGAGGCGCGGTGCGAGTCTGGGCTGGTGTTTGGACCACTTGAGCGACTTCACATTTCGGAGTCTTTCGGGCTCGCTGATATCAGAATTCGATTATGCTTTTTCTTGTGTACTAGTGCATAGCCCGTGCGATGCACGGGACACATATATTAATTGAGTCATTTCTATAGGGCTTGTACATTTTGGCAAAAAATAATAGGGTTGCATCATCAGTTTTCCACTTCTTTCAATCAGTGATATTTATTTTAGTCATAACGTTGATATATTAATTAATATATCATTCTGCTTACACGTTATATTAATATAAATTTAATTTTACAATATATATTTATTCATCGATATAAAAAAAATTATTCTTATTCTTGTTCACCATTTAATACTCAAATAATATTTTATTATAATATTTGTTGTCATATAATGTCATTATTATTATTTATAAAGGTTATAATAGTTGTTTACTTCTTCTTAGTTTATGTAATGAAGTTTAAAATAAAATTTTGTGTATAAATGTTTATAAAATACACACACATGTTTTTTAAAATTTCTCATAATAATTAAAAAAAATTGATTTAGCAAATTGTCAAATAATAAACCCTTATATAATCAAGAGATTTTTCTAATTTGCATCCTAAGGTTTTATTAGTTTATTTAACATACTATGCAATATAAATATATTTTTTACAATAAATTCATTATGGAAACAAATAAAAATAAAAAATGATAAAATTATCGTGGTTGACAATAATATACAAATAAATCAAATATTGAAACTGTACAGAATAGTTAATATATTTTAATTTTACTATTTAGCCGTTAATAAATTATTTAATGATGTAATTATTATCTCTTAAATGTAAATTATTTTAGTTTAAAAAAATTATTTGTTTATATAATTAAATAAAGGTTAAAAAATATTATCGAAAATTATTATTCACCAACTGGATTTCGGCTAATTAGTTAGAGGGAGAATTATTTAACATGTTACGATTGTTTATAATATTTTAGGATGAAAGTCAACATTTTTGAAAAAAAAATTAATATTATGGTTAAGACTTAAAATTTGTTTTCATGGTTATGTTGACAAAAATATTATCAACACCAATTATGAAAAATTAAATTATAGTTTATAATAATGAATATCAACAAAATTATTGCATATGATAATAACATTATTCAAGGAAAGAATCTTTTTGATCATATATGATTTGGAGATGTGTATATATTAAAGCAATTAATGCATATATTTAAAAATTTCCAAATAAAGTATGCATTAAATGCTCATTGACTTTTTTGCTATTATATTTAGTAAACAGTAATTCTTTATATATATATATAGATTGCCAACGAAACGCTCTATTTAATGATGTTCACCCGGCCCACTTATCATGGAAAATAAATTCTCCCGAAGCACTCGACCTGCACACCATAAACGAAGAAAAACTGGAAAAACATACGGAAAACACAAGAAAAACCAAGATAGAGGAAAACATGCGATAAACTACAAAACGAGATAAAAACTAACTAAAAGACCTACTATGGGGAAAAAGAAAGGAAAAATAACGAGAAAAAACACAACAAAAATGGGACAAACAATCTACAACACAGAAAAAAAAAGAAAAATCAAATAAACAGAACTGAAAAATAGTATGCATAAACAAATAAACATAACTGAAAAACCCCTAATTTTTTCAGCTTATGATATAGCCATATAAGGATAACCCGGTCCAGAAGCTTCCTACTCGACCGGTGAACCACTTGAACGACTCACATGTCGACATGACCCCGTCGATATGATCAAATCGACTTCCCTAAAGTCGATCCTACCGAGAGCAATCGAGTAGAGGCAGAAATCGGTCTAGTCGACTCTAACCAGTCGACTTCCGTCTATCGACTTTCACTAGTCGACGTAAAGGGGAGAAGAATATCAGGAGCGTAACTCCCAAGCATCAGATACTCTAGGTCGACTTCCATTAGTCGACTCCACCATGACGACTTCCTGAACACGACCTCACCACAGAGGGCTGAACCAAGCATAGCCTCCGAAACCGCACATATTCATAAGTCGACCTCTTGACTCTCGAGGTCGACCCTGTACATCTCGAGGATCAGAGCAGTGAAGACGATTCACTACACTTAACATATCCGAAGCTCTACGCACTACACAGGATAAGAAGGAATCTTGTGATGACTCAGCAACAAGGGGAGACGAATCGACCAGGGCATTTTAGACCTTCTAGGTCCACCGACTTGGGCATTTTGGGCACTTCAAGTAAGTATTCGCTCCTATATAAATGAGATGAGGTAACCCCAAACCCTAACTCTCATTCATTCTCACTCTCCTCCATAGCTGCTGCGCAGCCTCTCCTCATCTTTCTGATACTGACTTGAGCCTCGGAGGCTCTACGCCGGAAACACCTCCGGCGTTGAGTTTTTGCAGGAATCTCGCGGTCTAGCAACGATTGGGAAGCGGTTCAAGCAGATCTAAGCTCACAACAACCGGTTTACTCCAGATCTGGAAGTAGACCCATCATTTGGCGCCGTCTGTGGGGAGTTCTTGAAGGAAGGAAGAGCTTCACACCCAGCTCCGATCTGTTTGCTGATGGGGGAGAAGGAGAGCTTGCAGAGGAACTTGAGCGAGGAATTTAGAGGGACGTGGCTGGACAAGAGGCCACCGCCGCTCTCCACCACCAAACACCCCGTGATACAAATGATGGGGATGCCCCCATTTGGAGGACTTCCACCACCAGGACTGACGTTGGGCGGAGAAACACCTGTAACTCCAACCGGCGTGAAGCTGCAAGTGTTGACCCAGACAGGAACAAGTCAAAACCCTAACCCCGATGGAGAGAAGGAGCCAACGGAGATGTCTCGACGCGAGGGAAAACAGATACAAGAGATACCGGAGCAGACACTGTTAGAGTAGTATACCCAGCGTTCCAATCGGATTGGATGTATTTTACTTGTAAATACGATCTATTGGAATTATATTGTAAATAAGGCATTACTTTATCTTAAGAGTAAGCATTTATCTTATATTTGCACTTAAGATAAAATCCCTAGATCACTTATGGTTATAAGGTATGGTTGCGCATAGAGATGGTGATCATGGAACATACCTTGAAAGCCGTGATCTTAAATACAGTTCCAAGTCGATGGATGTTTCGAGATGGGATATCGAATGATCCATAAAAGACTTGCACATAGTTTGTACGCTTGTTGGACAAGAATGTTGCATTCCATCAACATTAGCGTGAGACGAAAATACATTTATGTGGGTGCTTGTTAGAGAACAAGTTCACTGGACATGACCGTATGAAAATTCTTAATGAAGAATTATTTTAGTTAATAATCTGTCGAATAAGAATTTTCATGTTACAATAGTACATGACTAATCCTAAGACTTGAGGCACAATGATAACTTTGTGCATATTACATTCTACTTTGATTTATCTTTTTGGTAGCTAGCACTATCGTATAAAGGGATATTTTGGGTATTATGTTAATATGTATGGAAGTTTGTTAGTGGCCAATAAAGGATTCGACACTTATGAAGATAAGTGAATTTCCTATGTATTTCATAGTTATTAATCCAAAGTCCTTGGCCAAGGCAGAGATGAATAGTGATTAATAACCGGGTTAATACACTTTGAAATAGAATCATAGTTATTAAGTCAATTTGGGTTTCGACAAAATCATACCCAAGACTTAATCGGGAAATTAGATGTCGAAAGGATTTTACATGTATGGAGTTGTAATTGAAATAGGTTTACTCGCTATTCACTTAATACTAGATTCATACTGCTTGCTGGGTGTTACTATGATATGTAGGTTCTAGAATTAAAGAGTTAATTCAAGAATAAGAGTTAATGTGATTAACTCAAATTACAAAGTGTTGTAAACCCACTACTAGTATTAAGGTGAACCTAAAAGGTCACACCTATTATGAACAAAGGTAAAGATTGTATTTCTAATGGTTAGAATTAATTGATAAATATTTAATTTGATTAGATATCAATTAAAAGAATATATTAATCAATAAGATTGATTAATTACATTTTGGATATTACTTTAGTAATTAAGGTAATTACTAAATTAATAAAGTTGAATTTTAAAATAGGATTTTAAATTTCAAAATCCAAAATAATAATAATATGATTATTATAATATTGGGAAAAATGATATAATAAAGTCTTGAGAAAGATTCTCAAGATTTATTATCCAATTATTATTTATATCTTTAAATATGATTTAAGGATTAAAATAATAAATATGATTATAATAAAATGGTTGTTGATGGTTGTTTGAACCACTTAACATATATTATTATTTTCAAAGTCAAAAGTTAGTAAATACTATTTAAATAAAATTTGATTTTATTTAAATATTACTAAATGTTGATTATTTTATGCTAAAATGTTTAGTATAAATATGTGCAAAATGGTTTTGCATTTTATTGAGGTTTTGATCCTAAATTTCTAAGTGTTAGAAAGAGAAGAAAGTGTTCTTCATAAAACTTCAAGAAAGAGTTCTTGAAAATTCCCAAATAAAATTTATAAATATTCCTATACAAGAAAATCGAGTCTTTTCTACTAGCGAAGGAAAGTCGTCGGAACCGGGCTTCATAGGGTGGATACGTTTAGAGGGAAGACACTTGGATTCCTCTAGCGAGTAATCTCAAGTCGTTGAAGTTACAACCGGGAACCGATTCCCTCATCCATCATCAATTGTGAAGGAGTTCAAGATATTCGGTAAATATTTTTCTAGTATTTACTTTATAGTAACAAATCAAAATTTGTATATGATGCATGTTTTAAAGATGACGATCAGTTAATTCGCAATTAGTATGTACGGGTGTAGTATTTATACGATAAATACTTACTTTAAAAATTTTAAATTCCGCTGCGTACAGCTCGTACGGTACTAGCGAACACAACAGTGGTATCAGAGCCACGGTTGTCGTCTTTAAAACAGATTTTGATTTGTTATTGCTTATGAGATAAGCAAGGTAATTAAATGTTTATAAGATAAATATTTAATTATCAAAATAAAAAAAATAAAAATAAAAAAATATATATATATTTTTTCTGAAGTCGCGAGTCGCGACATAGGGTCGCGAGTCGCGAGAGAGTCTCGCGAGTCGCGAGTTGTAGTCGCGAGTCGCGACATGATTCAGTTTTTCCTGGAGCCTCTGTTTTTCTCGCGAGTCGCGAGATAACTCGCGAGATGTGTCGCGAGTCGCGACTTAGGTCGCGATTCAAGTCGCGAGTCGCGAGACGCGAGTTTTTGTCTCTGTTTTTCTCGCGAGTCGCGAGATGATGTTAGCGAGTCGCGAGTTGGACTCGCGAGTCGCGACTTATCTCGCGAAATAAAAAAAAAAAAAAAAAATATTCATTAGATGAATGATTTAGGGATGATCATGAGCCTCATATTTAATATGATTGAATGTATGTTTTCATTTTCAATGTGATTGAATGAATGAATGGATGTTTAATTATGTTTTTCAATATGATTGAAGAAATGTAATTTATCGAGACATGCGAGTCTCTTGAGATAAAATTTGTAAAATTTTAAATTTTGTATCGTTAGAGATTAGATCTAGGTGGAGACCGTTCGATGCAAAAGGCCCACGCATGTGTGGGTAATTTTACAAGTTGTAATTTCGAAGGCCTGTGCTTGTACGGGTAGATAAAATGAATGTAATAGAAGTAGTTCTATTATTTGTTTTATCACGTACATAGGCATAGATCCATTTTGGCTCGAATGGATCGTATAGGCAAGGACATGATCATCCCACCATGCATTAGATGTATGTTAGGTTTATTTACGCTTTCGATTCATTAGATGACTTAATCGGTAAATAAACGTAAAGATGGTAATCGATGAGATCAAGGAACCTAAACGGATTAATTTGATTAATTCCATATCAAATCAATAATGGATAAAAATAAGTTGGAACTTATTAATCCAGGCCTTCCATCAAAAGTAGACGACATGAGATGCTACGATGTTTTATCATTGGCCACGAGTCGTGGGATGATTCTATGTCGAAAGCTGTGAACTCTACTAAGTATATTGATATTTGTGAGACGGATTCCTCTTTGTGTTGGCCATGAGTCGTGGGACACTCTGGTGGGCCGTTATCATGAAAGTTTTGATGGGTTTGATTTGACACCGAGTAATATATATGGAGTCATAAAATTGAGGTATATAAGGAAAGGCGAGGCAAGACATCTTGAAGGTTGTATAGAGATACAATTGTCAAAAAGTTGACTACCGATAAAATTGTTTCATGGTGGCATCATAAAATTGGGACATGAAATATTTTTATTGGACTTCAAGCCCACTATGAAAATAATGATTTTCATAATTATAATGAGGTTTTAATTAAATTAGTGGGAGACATTTAATATTAAAGACCTAATATTAAATGAATATAAATTCCATAGTCTAATTATTTTCTGCTTCGTTTGTTGTTTTTGTAGATTGTCTACTAAAATGGCTAAAAATCCAATCGCTAGTATCCTCGAACAGAACAAATTAACTGGTCCCAACTTCAATGATTGGTTGAGGAACCTAAAGATTGTTCTTCAGTCTGAGAAGAGAGAGTATGTTTTGGAAACAGCTCCTCCTCCTCCTCCAGAGGATCAGACTGCTGACGAGTATGGAGCCTACTTGCGTCATGTGGATGACAATCTCCAAGCTCGGTGCTACATGCTAGCATCAATGTCTAATGAGCTACAGAGACAGAACGAATTACTGAATAATGCTTCTGAAATCCTCCTTCACCTACAAGAGTTGTATGGTGATAGGACGCGACAAATTAGATATCAGATATCTAAGGAACTTTTCAGGTGTCGTATGACCGAGGGCTCTTCAGTCTATGATCATGGACTGAAGATGATAGCTCTTGTGGAAAGGCTTGAATCACTTGGAGTCATTATGGATAATGAACTCTATGTGGATTTATTGTTGCAATCTCTGCCAGCATCATTCGACAACTTTGTCGTTAACTACAACATGCATAATATGGAAACTGGTCTTCCAGGATTATTAAACATGTTGAAGACGGCTGAGTCCACTATTAAAAAGGACAAGCCGGTGCTTTTAGTTGGATCCTCTTCCAAAGCGAAGACTTTTCAGTCTAAGAAGAGGAAGGGGAAGGGAACGGTTCCCAATAAGCCCAACAAGAAGGCATATAACGACAAAGGGAAGAACAAACAGAAGGTGAATTCTCAGGCCGATCATGAATGTTTTCATTGTGGTAAAACTGGGCACTGGAAGAGGAACTGCAAGGAGTATCTTGCTAGCCTGAAAAGTTCAGGTATTTATTTTGTTGAAGTTAACTTGTCTGTTAACGATTCTTCTTGGGTATTGGATACCGGCTGTGGCTCACATATTTACAATGATTTGCAGATGATGGCAAGAAGTAACAAGCTAGATGATAATGAAACAATCCTAAGGATGGGCAATGGAGCAAAAGTTGTTGCCAAAGCAATTGAGACTGTTTATCTAGCTTTAAATGATGGTGTAAAAATTTGCCTTACAAATTGTTTGTATGTTCCGGATGTTATAAGAAACATAATCTCTATTCCAGAATTGGATAGAGAGGGTTTTAAGTTCGTCATTGAAAATGGAAAGTGTTCTATTTTCAAAGAAACAACTTTTATATATTCCGGAAGTTTGACAAATGGGTTGTATACCATTACACCACAAAGTCCCATCCTAACCATTCAACAAAATAAAAGGAAATTAAATGATCATAGTTCATTCACAATTTGGCACGCTAGATTAGGTCATATATCCGAAAAACGGATTCATAAATTGGGACCTAAACTCGACCTTAGGGGAGAGGATAGGTTGCCTACATGTGAGTCATGTCTTAAAGGTAAAATGACTAAATCACCATTTGTTGGACAAGTGGAGCGAGCTAAAGGTTTGTTGGATTTGATCCATACAGATGTTTGTGGACCACTAAACGTTAGTGCAATGGGGAACTATCACTATTTCATAACCTTCACTGATGATTATTCACGGTATGGTTATGTTTACCTATTGAGGTACAAATCTGAAGTATTTGAAAAGTTCAAAGAATTCAGATATGAAGTGGAGAAACAAATTGGTAGAAATATTAAAGTTCTTCGATCGGATCGAGGAGACGAATATTTGACTAATGAGTTTCTTGATTATTTAAAAGATAATGGGATTGTCTCACAGTGGACGCCTCCTGGAACTCCACAACTCAATGGAGTTTCCGAAAGGAGAAATCGAACATTGTTGGACATGGTTCGATCGATGATGAGTACCACTGATCTACCTCTTTCATTCTGGGGCTATGCCTTAGAAACAGCAGTATATATTTTGAATAGAGTGCCGAGTAAAGCTGTACCCAGCACACCTTATGAGATATGGTGTGGTAAATCACCCGCGTACAAGTATTTACGAGTATGGGGTTGTACTGCTTACGTGAAGCAGTTAGTGGGAGGTAAGTTGGATATGAGATCCATCTTATGTAAATTTGTGGGGTATCCTAGAGAGTCTATTGGATACTATTTCTATGACCCCTCTGAACAAAAGGTGTTTGTTTCGAGGAATGCTGTATTCTTAGAGAAAGATTTCATCTCAAATAATAGCGGAGTCATAGAACTTAATGAAGAACAACCACAAATTCCACTAAGTACCACGGAAAACATACCAGTAGAGACTGGACCATCTGAAACACAACCTCTTCGGAGATCCGAAAGGGTTTCTAGAATGCCTGAGAGGCTATACCTATTGTCAAAAGACAATGAAGAGGGACTCCTTTTGGATAATGATCCAATAAGTTATGATGAAGCAATATTGGATATTGACTCAGATAAATGGCGAGAAGCTATGCAAACCGAAATAGACTCCATGTTTTCAAATCAAGTATGGACTTTGGTTGACCCACCTCAAGGTATAGTACCTATCGGTTGTAAATGGGTTTACAAGCGAAAACGTGGTGGGGATGGAGAAGTTAATACTTTTAAAGCAAGACTGGTTGCTAAAGGTTATACTCAGAAGCAAGGTGTTGACTATGAGGAAACTTTTTCACCAGTAGCAATGCTAAAATCTATTCGGATATTGCT